>JBBPCY010000001.1:33399242-33425798 GCA_037974405.1 Brachyalestes nurse | reverse complement strand
ATATATATATACTATATATATGTGTGTGTGTCTGTGTAGTGGCAAGGGAATATATGCAAACATTTTGGAATTTCACAGTTTTCTGCATTAAATGGTCATAAAATGTGATCAGATCTTCATCTAAGTCAAGCGTAAAAAGAAATATAATGTGCCTAAAATAAATTGAATATATTGAATAAATCTGAAAATAAAAAAAAATCAATGGGCTGTAGTTTAAAAAAAGAATTTCTATATTTCACTATTTACTAGATTGAAACATCTTTACATATTTCCAAACCTCTTTAACATTATGGAAAACATATTTTCGACCAGATGTGTCCAAAGTTTTGAGTGGCACTGTAGGAAATTACATTATTTGAAGGCAAAAACATTATTTACTTCTATTGTAAGTTAATGTAAAGCATTCTCACTCTATCTAATTCTGGAGCATTACTTTTGCTTCATCACATACGCTGTGTACAAATAATGTAGAAAAAAATGCACACAAGAGTTTTCTTTTAACTGTCCTAGCACTGTCTCACTGGACTGCAGCCGTTTATGTAGGCAACATAAATCTTATGGCCTTGTGCATAGGTCCTTATTAATTTTTTATTTTTTGGCCTTAGCCTATAGAAGCCTGACCTTCATGTCCCTGTATGTTGGAGATTAGCCATGCAGACACCCTGCTAGCTCTATCTCCCCCTAAAGTGGGTAACTGGCCCCCATCTGGTCGTCTGATACCAGACACCACACCAACCAACCCGGCAAAGCTTCTAGCAAACACATTCTGAGATCAAACATGCTTGAAACAGGACTAAAAGAGCTTAGACTTCAGTTCTGTTCCATTTGTCAGCGAGCAGGCCATCTCCAGCAGACCCCCTAATGCCTACAACCCCGTGAAACACACTCGGTCATTCTGAGGATTAACTTGAGCCACAGCTGCACACAAATTTCAGTGCGAGATTTAAATATAAGGACAGGAGCAGTAACTATCCTTCTCCTGATATTAGTGATATTTCACTTGATTCATGTATTCTGTTGTACTTGATATTGTCATGTTAGTAAATAAAAAAACCACACATATTGGTTAATGTGTTACTTGCACTAGCTCAGTAATCTGTGGTTTAGAGACTAAAGTGTAATGATGTTTAAGTATATAAAAATGTAAATGATCATACCTGAAACTAAAACTATAATGAATTCAATTAAACTTCAGTGTAAAATGCACTACGAAACCAAACCCCTTAATTTTACCCCTTAATTTCCAGAAAATTAATGGAAATTAAAATGAAAAGTGCACAGATTAAGGCTGATTAAGTAAAACTACTGAATGTTCCCCTTACTTTTTCAAAAGTGCCCCTTAAATAATAGAACCTCCTGAATTAATGCCTTATGTTTAAGATTAAGGGTTTCCCACTCAAGCCTTAAACACTCATCCACTTTTAAGGTAAAATGAAGCGATCAGTTCACAAATTAATGGCCACTTAATTCACATGAAGGGGTTTGGCGTATTTTCAGGGGTAAATTAAGGTAGGGTTAAGCACATTTTAAGTACATTGTGTTTTGTAGTGATGATATTCTTGTTTCACTATACTTGCTTTATATATATTTTTTTGGTTCATTACTACTGATTTGTAGAAACCATAAATATGAATGGCAGTCCACGTCATACTGAGCATTTTGGTAAACAGTATCACTGCAGTCAAATCCTTTATCCACTGCGGCGACGGGTTCACACTCTCCAGAGACAGAGACCAAGCTAACATTTCTACACATATACAAATACAAGCACGCGCACAAACACACACACACACACACAGCCAACCCGCAAGGGCAAACATTCTGCTACCAGTACTACAGGACCCTTGAGATAGCTCGTCAGCATGGTGAGTTGGCATCCTGTCAAAGTAATACATACAGGTTTAGAATGAGTTACAGGAGGAGTGAGTTTGAGGAGGATGGCAGATGGGATACACAAACATGAGAAAACAGCTCCCTCTGTTGGGCTCAAAGATTGCAACACATTTATCCAAACATTTCTCATTAGAAATGTCACACTGAGTGAAAGTTAATCTAAACATCAAGCCCTGAAAAATCACTGTCACATTCTCATCTTATAGGCTACTATGATAATCCTGTAATTATAGTGCTACTAAAGGATCACCGCGATTAATTAAAATGACATTCCACAAACTGGTAGTTTGCTTCATTTTTAGTTCTCTAAGATGTATGTAAATACATTCCATCACATTTTTTCAGGTGCAGCATTCTGTAACTTAATGTGGACATTAACAAGCTTGTATTTGAACAAAACAAAGCAAAACACTAAGTGCATATATGTGTATGATTAGGTGTCTACTCACGGCAGCACTAGTGTGTTCTCCGCGTGCTCATAGTACTCGTACAGCCTGGTCTGCTGGGCGTACTGTTCATCATGCAGAATGGGGAGTTTGCGCAGAGCTTTAACCAGGGCATTGGGCTCCGGACTCAGCACTGCGGTGAAGAACAGAAGCCAAATACCCAATGACATTAATAAACTACCTATGCGCCACACCACTTCCTTGTGTTTGGCTTGTTTAATGGCATTTCCCCAATGCAATAAAATACCTGTGCTTTTAGCTGCTGGACTCACACACTTCACTTTAAATGTGCCATTCCAAGAATGCAATGACCTTCATGAATGACTAAATTAACTAGTCATTGTCACAAACTGCCATGCAAATCAGTAACAGCTGGTTTTACACATGGCTGATGTGGTCCTTGCAGCCACAGTACGGAGCATGTGTGTGAGTGTAATTTGAACCGTCACTGTACAGTCTAAATATGGGCTGCCATGTGAAGAGGCTGGAGAGCATAATGTTGTGGTAGCAGAGTTTGCTCACAAACACAACCTTGGGACTTACAAACATTACCTTTGGTCAAGGAATGGAAATGACATTCATGTGAAATGTTGTTTTAGGAATTCAGGCATGAAGATGAAGCCATCCCGAATTCCGCAGAAATACAGTACTAAGTATAGGTGCCAATTTGGCTGGGGCGAAGAAGACGCCCCCTTCGTTACTGCAGTATAACTGTGAATAAGTCTGGTGGGAGGGATGATGCTTGTTTAACTATAACTATAGTAATCTGAACTGTAGAAGGTCAAATGTTTTACAAACTGAATAATCATTTAGTTATTTATGTAATATATTATTGGTGTAATATATCCTCAACAGTCATCATTAGTCCAAAACACATCATGTAGCATAAAGTCATACATGATCACACCACAGCACAAAGTGTGATCAGTGTGAAATTCTTTCTCTGCATTTAACCCATTCACCAAGTGAAGCAGTGGACAGGCAGGAACACAGCACCCAGGGAGCAGTGTGGGGATGGTATCTTGCTCAAGGGTACCTCAGTGGTGCCACTAGTACTCCTGGGTTCAACCCCACAACCTTCTGATCGCAGGGGAAACTCCCTATATGATGGTTCAGGCGATACTAGCAGTGTGTCCCTTCCAGAGCTGGAATGAAACCTACACCACTGGTAATGACCACTTGTAGTTACATAATAAGATCAGGCTGTATGTATAAGCTACAGCTTACACACTCCATATAAACTGACACTAAATATCGCCTGGTATTAAAAGTACATACATAAAGGACAGGTTTAAATGTTAATCTGGACCTGATTCTCCTGTTTCTTTTTCGCTACTTTTATCTGACTCTCCTGTGCACTGATGCAACTTCATGCTGCTCTTACTTGAGGATACCTTCCTTTCCTCTACTTATCTAACATTTTGATGGAAAAAGACAACCACGTGTTTTTGATGGGGCTTAGAGGAAGCTATGCAGTAGATGGGTTGATAATACAAAAACAATGCGTTTCTCGTAGTGTTTTCAAAATGAAAATGGGAAGGAAACTGTTGATACTGGTGTCCTCATCAGTGCCACATGTTCATTCAGCTAGCCAGGGCTATGTAGCCCTCAGCTAGCTGAATCCTGCAGTGCAGTCTGGTTTTAGGTGGTTAGAGTCACGGACAACATGAGCCCATCCACAGACAGGCTTGATCAGTCAGGTGAGGTTCTTACCATTATTGTGATACATCATCCCGATGGTGCCACCAGTGTTGATGACCAGAACCCGAGCCTCCGAGCTGGGGCTCACCTCCAGAGAGTCAACACTTTGGCTGCTCGATACGGCTCGCCTCCGACCTTGTCCCATCCTGGAGAGAGACGTCTGCGACTGAAACACCTCCGACTGATCAATCTGACTCAACTTTGAGTGAGATAATGCCCTCGCCAGGGAGGTCATGTTGTCAGCTGAAGACGAGAGAACCGGGGTTGGTGTTGCGTTCTCCGCCATATCTGCAGCTTAACTAGGGGTCTTAAAGCGACAGCGCGGTTCACCACAGCTAGAGGTAACGTTACCTCCTTCTCTCGTCCTGGTATAATCAGTAGAGGGACAGCTATTTTATTCAACCATTTAGATCAGGGGTGTGTAACGTTACATGAGGGCTGGACTGCTGCAGAGTTTGGTGATTTTCCTCCCCCAACACACCTAACGTTACTGTTTTTTTTCTTTCGCTCTCTTCTGTCCTGTCTGCACTTGTGCTGTTGTTCTGGTATTATTCTTGTGTTGTAGGAACGGTGTTTCGTTTCACGGTGTTCTGTGTCTATATGGTTAAAATGACAATAAATCTACAGTACTTGACTACTTCAGTATATTATACAGTCCATAAATCTTTGAAAAACCATAAAATCTTCACAGTAACAAATTTCACCCTACCAGATGACTGGTTAACCATAGCCATAAAGGTAACTAACATAGCATTCTTTACAGGTACTTTGTGTGGTTTTAAAAACGTTGTGTTCAAGAAGTGAATGGATACCCACATGATTTGGGTATTGGCCAATATATAAAGTTACATTGGGCCATTAAACCCTTAAGAGACAATTATACAACTAGTTCAGTAAGACTTAAAGTTACCCCTTAGTTTTTCTTTAAGCGTGTGGTTTAGTATACCCTTAAAATCTAGGTCTATGATTAAAGAAAACTACAGAAAACTACATGATTGTCTGTGAGGGCATTCCTGTCTCGTGGTTGCTGGCAACACTATTTGGACCAAAGTATTGTGTACGCCTGACCATTATACCAACAGGGACTTTACAGGCATTGCATTCAAATACATAGACTTTAATATGGAGTTGCCCCCCCACACCCCACCCCCTTTACAGCATTAAAAGCTTCCACTCCTCTTTCCACAAGATTTTGGAGAGTTTATGTGGGAATTTATGGCAATTCATTCTGTACAGCATTTATGAGGTCAGGCACCGGTGTTGGACGAGAGAGCCTGGCTCACTGGTCTTGGATGGGATTGAGGTCAGGGCTCTGTGCCTTATCCACGATTTTGGCCACCCTTCTCCACTCATCATTGTTTTCTGTTTTTATGTTTACAGTGAGCTTATCTTTCATATTTGACTGGAACAAAAAAAATAGATTATTTGTATCAGCAATGTGTGTCAAGGCTATTTGTTGTGTCACAGTGTCGCTTCCCTCAGTATTTGCATAAAATAGACTCCTAGCAGATCATGCTCACGTGTCTCTCCAGCTTTCATGAAAATAAATGGCAGTTGGTCGCTCTGTCGCTCTTCTGAGTCACTCGTGTGATCATGTTAGTTAAAGGGCTCCTTAAGGAGATGTCTGGATCAATGAAAATGAAAGAGGGAAACTTAATACATATTTTAATAAACCAAGGATACGTGATGCCAGTACAATGGAAAATGCCAAGGGAGCAGGGAACAAGCATGTGACCAATGCTAAATGTGTAGTCTGAAGTTAAATAAGGTTTCAGAGTCATTCATTTTACATTCAGAGATTATACTGAAACTATGATGTTAGTCTTTGATAGTTAGTTCCATAAGCATATCCATTATTGGACATATTGTTACTTCCATATGAAACCACTCTGTAAGCCAACATTTGTTTATTTTACTGTATTTTACTTATTTCACCTTTATTTAACATCACAAGCATGTAATGTAATGTAAATATTCTTTTGGAAATTCTCATAACTTTGTTATAAATTACATTGTATTCCTTATGTGGCATTTGAAATAAATGGAAAAGTTGACTTTGGTGTGTTAATCAACACCTTTATAAAATGCAGTATCCTACCGATCTAAGTGCAGTGCACATGGTTGCAGTGTTAAATTAGTTGTATGGTTAAGTGTCACCACTGCATGTGCCTTCAGATTTCTTATGTGCACAAGGCCATAATCTGCCAAGTTCCAACCCATGCCAGTAAGTTCAATGACTGGACCTGACTGGCTGCTCAGGTTCAGTAGAAGGCTCCCACAGTAGGGGCTACAACCCTGCTTTAATCACTTCCTTCAATATATTGCAGGAAAAAGTTTCTATTTCTATTTGCTGCTGTTTGCCTGGAGTGATGAACTAACAAATTACAAGCTGTGTTTTCAGCAGTTTAACAGGATGATTCTTCAAGGTCACATAAAGGCTAAGAAGGCCTTTTTATAGACTCACATGCACCTTGGAATGCAAACACTTACCTCATGATGTTCTCACATTACCAGACCACAGCTCTTTCAAACACACTGCTGAACATATTCAAGAGGAGTTTTATATTTACTAAGATGATCATATGCTTATCATGGCCTCCCCATTCACCAGACATAAAGCTTTATGCGATACTCTAGAGGAAACTGAACAATGGAGTTCCACCCCTCTCATCCCTCAAAGAACTGAAAATGTTTTTTTCATGAGTACAGGAGATGTTGTAAGATTCAGTCTATAACATCCAGATTAAAACTATTTTCAGTTTTGCATTTGCATTTGAGAAGCCTGAGAAGTCATGAGTGTGTATTCTAATGTGGGTGTTTACCCAAAGGTGTTGTAATTTTGCAGACAGTCTGGCATGTGGGACCGTGGGAACTGCAGTGGACTTGGACTTGGAGATGGTGAGAGAAAAAACGTCTTTTGACAAAGAACCATGTTTAACTGATGAGTGAATATTTCATGAAGCAAACTGTGATCCAGTAAAAACAGGGAACAGAGTGAATTAATTATGACTCACAATAGTTTTTCCAGTGTGTCTTAACAAGATGATTTTAAACATAATCTGTATGTAAACATATTCTAAATGTGTGCTGTGGTTTCTGATACCAAGAGTTTGGAAGCAGATCCATTAAGTCCAGTGAGTTGAGAGGTGGGGTCTCCTAGCATCGAACACATTTTCCAGCAAATCCAACAGAAGAATCCGTGAGCCTTGCATACTGAGAACACTTCCACAAGACCTGATATTATGGAGATACTCTGACTCTGTCGTCGGTATTATTAAAGGTATGCTGTTGCTAAAGATACATATAGTCTTTGCATCTGCCTGATCATTTAAAGATAATGGGGGGGGGGGGGTAAAACAAATCTTTTCATAATTTTTCCACCAAACTTTCACTTATGCCCACTAAGACTTTTACCAGCTACTCTCGCACTTACAGCCTTTTCTTTTCATCTGCGTTTCTTCCTGTGTCTGTTTAAAATATCTTTCTTGTCACCAATCACACAAAAGTCTTTAAGTAGCTGTTTACAATGAAATTTTCTGAACCTGAATTTTTCTTGAGAATATTCTGTCATCCTGAAATGAATCTAATTGCTTAAATGTTTAAATCCTGATAATGTTCTTACCTGGATGAGGCTAATTTTAGTCTTTACTTGAATCAGTGTTACCGAATAACGGTCCAAGCTGGTCACTTGTACATAATTAAAAGCAGATTAACATGTGAGAGTGAATAGGATCTCGTGTGTGAAATTTTGATGAGCCTGTCCACAAATACTCCCTCCTAAACAGAATGTCTTGTCATCTGATCTCAGACTTAAATATTTAAACTCGAAGAGTCTGTCATTGTCCTTTTCTCATGAGTCAATAGCAGTAACCAATGTGTACAGTAGACGGACCCCCGCGCAGACACCTTGCTGAATCACAATACCATCTTAGTGCTGTCTCATTACATGAAGTGTATTGAACATATTTCCAGTGTGAATAAATCAGTCAAAGGTTTCACAATCACATTGTGTTAGTAGGCCAACAGTAACCAGGCTAAAACGCTACAAAACTACAAATCCAGACAATTTTGAATAATGATAATAAGGATATCACATTACAACCATAGGGTGTTTAGTTACTGAACTGTTTCCCCCTTGCAAGAGGACACACAACATAGAGCAGAGCTCTCTTGCACATGCTGGAGCATCAAAGAGGACAGACTGCAATATGGTTTCTATTTATTACTAAATATTTTAATGGTCACATCCTGAGCTGAACTGCTGAGAGGTAGGTTTGGGACACAGATGCCCTGACAAACATGAATGTCCTTTATTATAACATTTGATTGGATCCTGTTGAGCTATAATATAACTTTGAGACTGTGGTGCTTTAGACAGTGTGTTTTGTACAGAAGTCTAATTTCTATAATGTGGTTATTGCTTTAACAGTTTTAGGATGAAAATGCAGGGACATAATGCTTTGAGTAATGGTGGGCTTCATCGATATCAAGTCCAGCAGCACAGAGGGCTTATACGAAGCCTTGAGCTGGAATACAGGTATAACCGAAGAGAACTTGAACAGCAACAAAGACAGTTTCTAAGATCACGGAGCAAGCTCTCACTGGGACGCTTCCACTGTTCTTCACAAGGCATGAGGACCAAAGCCACCAACACACCCATCCTTCCTGCCCTCAAAGGCACTCCCAGTACCAGTGGAGAAATGAGTAGCCCCAAGATCAACCAAGGGGCCTCTTTGGAAAAGACATACGAAGTGAAAGATGAGCCACAGGATCCGCTAATGGAAGGCCTTTGTGAGGAGCAGACAGCAGACAAACCATGGAGTCTAGGAGCTGAAGGCAAAACCACATGGGAATCTCTGACGTTTGCTGATATCAAACAGAGGAATGCAGCAAGAATGCAAGCTCTACAGCCTTACATGAAATTTCAGAATCATCTGTTATCTCATCAAAGGTTCTCTAGAGCCGGAAGTCCAAAGAGGTCCAAGGGATATGGCTTTTACAGCCTACAGTTTTCTGGAAAATTAAATGATATTACACACATATACACAGGGAAGAAATGATTATGGTTTATTTTATCATCATAACATTTCCTTGTTTGCCATAAGAAATCTGACTGAACTTTCATTGTTGTTCATGTAGTAAGCCTGGGTATTTCTTGTGCTCGGCATTTTAAAGCTTCGAGGACAATATTATTCATTCAAATGAAGCATCTGTGTCCTTAACCTGAATAATACTGTTCTTAAAGGAATATTCCTACTTTAAAAACACAGTGTGAATATCTGTGGTCACTATTTACATATAAACTTGAAGCATCAGGAGTGATACCTAATTTATAAAAATATATAGTACTGGGTCAATCATTCAGTGTTGAAAAGTTGGAAAATAACAATATGTCAACAATTCTGTAGAGCTGACTATTATTATTATTATTATTAACAGTAATAGGCAAGCACAGTGTCCCTTGGAACTACAGGGGTTTCCAGGGTATTTAGAGTGTAGCTATGGCTCCAAATATTTCAGACTTTGGTTGTCCTTCAATAATCCAACAGAGTACTCTCTGGAAATGTGCTCAATTATATGCCAGTGATCTGGCCAATAAAACTATCAATTTTGGGTTTATTTGTTTGTTTGCTTGCTTGCTTGTGTATTTGTTTGTTTTGAAATACTTTCCTGTCATTATAAGTACTGAGCCATTTTTCAGGAGGGTGGGGTATTTTGTTATAGAGGGGGCGAATAGGATGAGGAAACCCCAGTCTGTTTTCCTAACATACGTCCTCATTCGAGGATGAAGCCTGTAACATTTGTCTCTGGCATTTTCTGAGAGAGCAGAGAGGGGCATCCTCTGTTCTACACTATATGGACAAAAGTATTGTGACACCTTGCCATTACGCTGACACAGGGACTCCAACTGCATACAAATACATAATAATACTTTAATATGAAGAGTTGGTCCCCACTTTGCAGTTATAATAGCTTCCACACACCTTGCAAGGCTTTCTGCAAGATTTTGGAGTTTCTGTGGGAATTTTGTGCCTAATCATTCTGTGGCGCATCAGGCACAGTTAATCTCAAAGGTGTTGAAGAGAGATGACAGTAAGAGAGGAGCAGGCAGGGTAAATGACTGTAGAACTGTAGAGACTCTACTGGCGTTGTCCAAAATGTATCGGTATGCTGAAGCACTAAGATGAAGTATCCTTCGCTGGAAGTAAGACGAGGTAGCCTAAAGCCTGGGAAACAGGGAAGACGGGAGTGTCCCAATACTTTTGTCCATGTAGTGTATGAGAAAAGCAGGCAGGTGTCACTGTTGTCCTGGTGAAGGGAGGTGCGGAGGGCGGTGCGGGAGCGGAAGTGGCGGATGATTCGGGTCCACACCTTTTCCGCTGTTTCATTCGGAGCTCGGAGAGAGTCGGCGGGGCGGCGGGCTGCGCTAGAATGGTGGGCCTCCAGAGGTAACCGTAGACATGCGTTACTGCCCATAAACTGGCGAATCAGAGTGTGCTCGGCTGGTCTGGTCGAACTCTTGATTACTTTTTTGTGTTGTTTGCGGACGAGCCCGGGCTGCTCGGCTAGCTTTAGCCGCCGGCTAACACGGGGCCGGCCTGCTGAGGTGTGCTCTGAAGATCTCCTGTCTCTCAAGGGGACGGTGAAGACCTCTTGTCTCTCAACATCGACGCTTTAGGCGGGTGCGTGACTGCTGTTGCGGCTGAGAAAAGGTGAAGTCTTCAACCAGTGGGCCTTTTGAGTTTCAACCCCCAACTGCGCTGTCAGGAGGGAGAGAAGGACGAGGAAGAACCGAGAGGAAGTGTGAGGGACCGCAGGCCTTCCTCAAGCATATGACAGCACGGTGGAGCTCATTCCACTAACCTCTGAAAAGGTCTCTTTTAACTCCTTTCATAACCTTGAACCGTGAGGATTATTGTGCACTGCAGCTGCTGCTGAATTCCTCTACGTTCTCCATTTGGACTGCACGGTGCTCAAGGCTTTACTGCATCCACTTCACCCTTAAAGAACATTTACAAGCTGCTACTGCTGCTGGCTGAGTACATTACTCCCCAAGTGACAGGTTTACATCCATTTGACACCACAGCTACACCCCATCCCGTTAGTCTCCGTCTGCTCCTCCTTAAGGCGAAGTTATACGTGTTGGATGAGTGGCAGGGAACTCTGCTCCTCTTGGAGTTTCGTAGTTCATGTTGACTGACTAATCAACCTACTCACAAACTTCTGGGGGCAAAAAAGCCACGAGAACGTTTAAAAACTTCCAAGTGTGAAGTATATAGTATTTTGTAAGGGTGAAGGGCATATTTATGAACAATTTACAAGATGGGGAAGATGCTGTCAAAAATATTTGGCAACAAGGAGATGAGAATATTGATGCTCGGCCTTGATGCGGCAGGAAAGACCACCATTCTTTACAAACTGAAACTGGGACAATCAGTGACTACTATACCGACAGTGGGCTTCAACGTAGAGACTGTCACTTATAAAAATGTCAAGTTCAACGTGTGGGACGTTGGTGGACAGGACAAGATACGTCCCCTGTGGAGGCATTACTACACAGGCACACAGGGGTTAATTTTTGTCGTGGATTGTGCAGACCGGGATCGTATTGACGAGGCAAGGCAAGAACTGCACCGGATCATCAATGACCGGGAGATGCGGGACGCCATCATTCTGATTTTTGCAAATAAGCAAGATCTACCTGATGCCATGAAACCACATGAAATTCAAGAGAAGCTGGGACTGACACGTATCAGAGATAGGAATTGGTATGTGCAGCCTTCATGTGCTACCACAGGTGATGGACTGTACGAGGGCTTGACATGGTTAACCTCAAATTACAAGTCTTAATGACCGACTGATTGGCATTGACTGTTGTAGTTAGGAAGAAAATAAACCTGGTGGAAAGAAATAACACAGTATCTGATAAATGCGCTCAAATCTTTGAATTATATTTTCATTTATATTTGATTGTTGAAAAGACCCTTATAACTAATAATTTATCTCTTTGAACAAGAATGGGTTTTGCTTGCGTTTAGTTTTTTGTTTTGTGGCACGTGTGTCACCTTACTTAATTGACTTGCTTGACATGGTAGAGCATTCCTGAATTTAATCTAAATGCAGATTCTCTATTTTCTTCTGAATGATATAGGTTTTTGTATCTCTGATTTCTTTCTTTTTTTGGTTAAAGCTTGTTCTTCCCGACATCTCTTGTCAGTTGTCTGTGTTTTTGGCGTCTGTGTGGGGGGGGTGGGGGGTATCTGAGAGTCTGTCTCCTGCAAATAATTCATCATTACGATGTAACAGGATGTGTTTTTTTTTAATATGCAGAGATGTTTTAGAACTGTTCTAACATCTGTAGTAAAGGACAGATTTACTGAGAAAGTTGTAGCGAGCATAGCTTGATGGGTTAAAGTGTACCATTGTCATGTCACTGACATCACAAGATAAACTGTAAATGAGCCCATGGGAACATTATATGCAAAAAGTCTTTTATGCTGATTCTCGAAAGATTACTTGCCTAGATTCCCATACATTCATGTGTCATGCTGTCAAAAGCTTTCGGATTGAATAATGGGGTTTTTTTTGGTTTTCACAGTGTAGCCCAAAACCAATGGAAGAATTATGTTTTCAGAGGCTGTTGAAAAACTCAAAGCAGCTGAATGCTTTTTGTAATCCATGAAGTCCTTTTTCTACAGTTTAGGCTTTAAACCACCAGACTGTGTGTCACTTGCAGTTTTATGTCTCCAAACTGTGGCATTGTTACATTCTTGCATTTCCAGTGTAGTTCTTGCATCAGAGCAAACTCAACTTGCCATTGAAATGGAGAGAAACCTTTCATAAGACTCATTTTCTCTCATTGCTTTTCTCATTTCAAAAAACATGTACAGAAACAAATTGTAATTGTAACCTCCAATTAAACTTAGTCATTTTAAAGGTTTTATTTCACTCTTGTTTCAGTGCATTTCTAAGATGTCCTTAATTCTCAACATAGCACAAAAGAAAGTAGTATCTTAACATTGCTACTAGCAGGGGGTTTCCACAGTCAGTAAAACTGCCAAACCAAAATGAGTAAGGGAAAAAAAAAGGTCTGAGCAAATTCTCGTTAGTTGTCTACATTTCTACTAACGTGTTCAAGCCCACATGGTATGTTCTCAGTTTGAGTCTTCATTTGGCCACCCCTTGTGAAATCAAAGCTTTACAGACATATGAATTGTTGGTTGTGTTTATCAGGCTATATTTGCACAGTGTTTTACAGGCTGGAACACCGCTAAGTACTTTGGAATTCGTAAGGGGTGGGAATGTAAAGAATGCAAGCTTAGTTTAATATTTGACTGAATTGGTCAACCAGTTCTGCTGACAAAGAACTTTCGGTAAAAAAATATATGGACTTTAGATTTGCAAGAGCTATTGATTTTTTTTTTCTTTGAGTAGGGGGTTTTCACACACATGTCCCCATTGCTTTTATCTTTTAGTGCATATAGAAATAGGCCAATAAATGCAACAGGGAGACTCAACTACATATGCTGTGGTCCTATTTTTGCCTAACTAAGCATTCCCCCACTTTAGTCCTTTTTGAAAACAGGATGCTTCTCTCTCCAATGGCTCCACAGCTGCTAAACTGCTTCACACAGAGAAAGCTGATGGGAAGCCGTCGGTGCGTGGCACAAATGTTTGTACTGCTGACACGGCTGTTAATAACAAGTGCTCTGCTCACTTGTTGCGGTGTCCACCATCTTGAACGGATGTTGAACTCGTCAGCTGCCTCTTCCTCTTCACACTAGATAAGGGAGTAGTCACATAAGTCTAACTGCCATGTGACTTTGAACAACTGATTTGCCTATAAAATTGGTTACTTGCTTTTGGGCGTAGTAGCCTGTGATATAAAGTAATTCTGCAGTCACTGTTCTGACTGACTGCCTTTTGCTGTTGGTCTCATAACCTTCAGAGCTATCAGTAGATTTTTTCAACATTAGCTCATTGTGGTACTGACCTTCAGTTCAAACAAACCTTAACTGATAGCACGCTGTACTTCTCCTCTGTCTCCTATTAGCCTCTCATTATCTGTTGTCAAACCTGACAAATGCACCTCCTTTATTATGATAACAGCAATGTGGATTTTTTAAAAATAACTAAACATGACTGTAAAAAATGAGACAAACCCAAATTTCCACTTGTAGATCAATAGAGTGGTTCAAGTTAGACTTGATAGACTATTTAATAGGAAAATATTTAGAAACAATCACGACAGCGCAGCTCTGTGTGTATTTATGGGAGAATGGCAGGAACAAAACTGGTGAATGTTCTCAATAACCAGTCAGTCTTGTCCCCAGCAAAGCCTTGTGAGAGATTCAGCAGACTACTCTAGAAACTGGATCAGTCAAACTAAATATAGTGAAGTTGAATAATGTGTCTGTTGTCAGGTAGTCTTCTGCTGTGTTGTGCTAAAATATGTATTTCTGTGAGTACTTTTAGCAGAAAAGGGTTTCAGGTTGCTTATGAATGGCACCTCGGCGTTTAAAATATGATTAGAAAAAAAGGTTTCTGGGTGGGTAGCAGTAGCAATACTACTAGATCTACGCTTTTTTTTTCCACAGATTGTGTGTGAAGCTCTGTGATGCGGAAGTGTGACAGAGAGTTTCCAAACAGCTCCACACACATCTGAGAGTTTCACTTCCACCTCAGCCTCATAGGGCTGCTGCTTTACTCCTCTAATGACCGCATCTGTATCCATAGTGCAGTTCTGTATCATCAATGATCTTATCAAAAGAAGCTGATTTTTAAAAGTACACCTCATGACCATAAGTACACCTAAGGCCCACTGTATTAAGAATACTGAAAATCTACCCAAAATATTAAGAGCAGTGAGAAATATTTTAAAACCCTTTCCACTTCTCAGCCTGTCACAGTATGCCAGATCAAAAGCAGTTCAAATGTGTAATGTCTGAGTGAAACTTTGAGCTACGGTTACAAGAGGAAGTGGTCACTGAGGTCAGACACATCCATGCAAAGATGGGGTGGGGGCACTTGAAGATGAGTTGATGATTCAAGCTCTCTATACAGACTTTTATACTGCATATGTTGTAAGGACATGCTAACATTTTGTGGGTATTGCGATCATATTACGAAACAGAGGAGTCCCCCCTCTAACTTATGACTATGATTTGTCATAATAAGTCATCCAGCAAGTTGTACGTCAAGTGGCTTGTCTAAAATGGATGTCCTTTGAGCCTGAGGTCTCTCTTTCTAACCTCAAGCTTAAGTGAAGGGCCTGACCGGTTCATGCACGACTGCATTTTAATCCGTTTTCCTCCAACTTCATTTTTTCCACTAACAGTATAAACAAACTAAACACCAGGCTGTTCCAAAAACGTCTTGAGGACAGGCACTGGGGCAGGGAGTCTCTCCAGCAATTGATCCGTGTTACAGTGCAGGACATAAAGTTGTTTTTACACTACAAATGACGCCATGAGCTGGAAGAATGAGTCCACACTTGTTTGTAGTAGAATGGAGGGATGAATCAGATCATGCAGCTGTGTGAGGAAGGCATGGGACAGACTCTGTGGAGTCACGGCAGAGGGCCGCTTCAGTCCTTCCATTAAAGCCGATTAAACATAACAACGGTGGTGTTTACTCTCCCACAAAGCCTGGTTTGATGCCACCAAGGAGCTTGTGGGACCAGTTGGCCATGCTGTGTTTTTGGCAAACACGGGATTAGTTCGATTTCATAGTTTTTGCTCGGGGAGTATTTTCTCGAAGGCAGTCCTTTTAGAGGACAGCACAGCCTGGAGAAATCATAGAACACGGCAATCTTGGGAACAGATTACTGTATTACAATAGCCGTGCAAATCTGAATGTAATTTAACAGAATGATAGACTTGAGTTGCTGCTCATTAACTGTCTGGGTACTTGGATGAGTTTCTGCCCTTCTGTGCCTCCTATCGAATAACATGTACTGTGTCTCTTCTGTCAGTCAGAGGTGTGGAAACCGTGCCTCAGTCTGGCTCTAGGTTGCATCATGTCGGTTTCTGTTGGACAGGTTTGGTTGCAGGATACAGACGGATGCTTATAAAGCTTATAAAGCATTTTATGAGGCACAGCTTTTTGTCTCTGCTTGGTAGGCTCCAGCTCACAGAAATGGCTGAGTTTGTAATGTAGCAGTGGGCGTTCTGTAATGTTTGCATTCCTAACTCTGACCTTGGCCGTCCTCAGTTACAGATGTTCTCAGATGACGCTGGAAATGGAGGAGGGAATGGTGGAAGGGGAGAGAGAGAGAGAGAGAGAGAGAAAGGGGAAAAGAGCAAAAGGTCAAAGGTCACCAGCTTACATTGTTCTTTGTATTACCAACATAAGAGAACCTGCCCCTGTGAAGTGTAGCTACAGCAAAGGCTTATAAAATCATTTAGCAATTTAAATAGGAATAGTAAAATTAACCTGTGACCTGTCTGCAAAAACGCCTTCAAAAGTAACAGACTTCTCTGAGACACACACACATTTGTGTATGGCCCTCATACTGCACTTGGAAGGAATTTGGGTATGGAGAAGAATTCCAGGGGGAATGTCTGGAATTCTGATGCTGGGTTTCCTGAGGGGAAAAATAGGCAGAGGAAAGAGAATGAATGGGAAAGCTGGGGGGTGTTATTGTTTGTGCAGCACTGAAAAGATTGTGATGTATTAGCTGTGTAGCCAATAGGATTCTTCTGGTGACTCCTGAATGGACCTCTAAGCCAATGAAGCTGGGGAGTAATGATTCTGAATGTTCTTGTCCTGCCTCTCTCCTTCTCAGAGTTCATTTCAATGCTTTAGAACCTGCTTGACACTGACACTATTTAACCTTAATAACAGCTCTTTACTTTGTAGTAAGAGCCTTTAAGCTATGTCTCCACAGGCTTCCTCCCCTCTCTGTGTTAAGTAATCATCTTCTCAACTGTCTAGAGACATTCCACCTTCTACCTGAAGCCATGTATTCAGTCTGCCCAGTGTTCTCGATGGGTAGGGCTTAGAGCATGCAGATTTGTGTGGTTAGTCACTCTGTAAAGGGCGTAACCATGGGTGCAGGGATGAACCACCTATTCCAACGTTTTTGACATACACAAAGCACATTCACTAGAAGCCCTGTTTGCTTGACCTGTTGCTGAGGGAACATTCCTGACGAAAGCGCTACCACTTGATTTGAGTAAGTCAGTTATACAAGGCCTGCCGGTGCAGTGCAGGTGGAGAGCACTGATCTAAGACCCTGTGTGTGTCTTCTAAACAACAGTACAGAATTATTGGACTGGCCTGGTATCTTAAAGATAAAGGTTCCTAAATGGCTCTTGAATGTCCTGGGAAAAACCCTTTAACTGATACAGAAATTTAAATGAATTTTCATGGGGTTTCTTCACATTCATTCTTTAAAGAACTGTGCAATAAAAGATTCTCTGGAGAATTAAAAATGGATCATCAAGAGGAATTTTTATATTTATTTAAGAGTGTATTAAGAGCATTTAAGAGTATTGACAATAGTTTATGTATTGTGGTGTACACCTTAGCTACATCTCTGCTGCTCATGGAAATGTTTAAGGGGTGGGTACGGTTATTTGCCCCTTTTGACTGGTCTCCCCGCCTCCACTCTGTTAAGCAAGTGCATGCATATGATTAGGTGCACCCAGTGGATTAAGCAAAATCTGCACAGCTGCAGTATAAAAGGCAGGCCCATCTCCCACACACGTGCTGACTAACCAGCACATAACCCTCCCTTATACATCATTATACATGATTGGGGTTGATGAATTATTTCTGTTATGAAATCTTAGTGAGCCTCGTCAGGTCCACTGACATGTATGAGTTTTTGCACTCTGTAAAAGAATGCATTAGAAAGGCAAATAGCAAATCATTCTCACCCTGTTGGAATCTGACTCCTTCATCCCAGTTCCCTTTAGCGCTCTGGTTTTATGATCTCGCTTCAGAACTTTAGCAGTAACTGTCCTGCTCTGCTCATAAACACAACATGTCGTTGCTCTTCATTTGACACAGGAAGTGGTTTATAGTTAGCTCTCTTCCTGTTGTGGTTCAGAAGCCTGAATGGAGCCATCTGTGTTCATTGAACCTCTGCAGCAGGCAGCAATGGAGTCTGCTTACTTAGTGCTGCTTAAACTGATTTAGGACGTCTGAACCGGCTGAGAACTATTCCAGACTCAGAAAATGGAGTCTGCATCATTTGCGAAAGCTACAACCAAAAATAACTGGTTGGCAGAATATTTTCCAAAAAACAGCAACACTGAATTGTGGATAGAAAGGAAAGGAGAATAGTCATTACCAGACGTAAGGGCTGCCATCTGTCCAGGACTTTCCTGGATCGTCCTGGTCTTTGGTGGTCCAAGAAAGAATTAATTCCATTCCTGACACGTGTCCTGGAACCCAAGCATTTTCAAATGCTAGCTTCTCTTCTGAAGTTTTAACTGCTTCTTTTTATCCATTCAAATATTTTGTATGCAAAGAACGGATCTGAGTGGTTAAGATTACCCTCAACATAGGGTCAGTTGTTTTGGAAAGGTGCACTGTTGGTGATGTTTAAGTACTAAGCAGCTTTGTAGAGCTACAACTGAGAAGGTGGGTGAACTGACATTCTTCTGTCTTAGATAGGAGGGCTATAACAATACAGTATATATCAAAGTATCTATCAAAGTATCTTTCTTTTGTGAATGGAATATTAGCTTGTGGTTAGTGCCTTAGCTTAGACCTAATATGTCTAGCTTGCAGCTAGAGTATTAAAATCTTGTTTGAGTTGAACCTGTCAAAGTGTGGGATATATTAGGCAGCAAGACAACAGTCAGTTCTTATAGTTGATATGCTGGAAGTAGCAAAGTGGGTGTAAAGATCTGAGCAGTCTGCTAAATCACATTGTCTTTTACACCATGTGGACGGCGAGTTGGGTGTGTGTGGTGTTGGTGGTGGCCTAGTGGGTAGGATACTTGCCTCTGGACCAAGAGGTCATGGGTTTGAATCCTACCTTCAGTTCCTGAGCAAGACCCTTAACCCTTAACCCCCAAGTTGCTCCAGGGAGACTGTCCCCTGTAGTTAGGGAATGGAAGTTGCTTTGGATCAAAACATCTGCTAAATGTAAATATTGTTTCTCTGGGGAAGAGATGGCACTAGGATGCACTGTAGAAAGACGAAAAGCCAGAGGCAATGTGATGCTTTGGACATTGTTCTGCTGCGAGGCCTTGAGTCCTGATATTCATATGGAAGTTACTTTGCAACATACCACCTACCTAAACATTGCAGAACAAGTACACCCCATCATGGCCACAGCATGGCAGTGGCCTCTTTCAGCAGGATTAAGTGCCCTGGGCACTCTGCAATAACACAGGTCAACAGGTCAAAATCATCAGAGATAAGATGTAGATTTTTTAGTGTTTTTCATGCTGATTTCAAATCTGTGTTTAGTTTTTCCCGCATGTACAGTTTTTGTGAAGAAGCTAGTTATATATTCCATGATAGTTGGTATAATTAGCATATAATAATCATATGCTAAGCGTTTTTGAAGAAACAGTGGTAGCTGACTGATACTGATTATTATATCTGTGCCCCAGTGTGCGCCTATCTGACTTCACACTGAAAATATTGAAAAGTTACTTAATTAGTGCCTGAGGTTTCATCAAAATGGCATGCAAGTATATCGCAATTTCAAAATGTTTTTGTTGACCTGTGTTATCTGCATGAAGTCCTGTTAATGCAGAAGTGGTTACCCTCTGTTGGTCAGGAGTGGAATACAGTCAGTCGAATATAGGCTTGGTGTAATGCAGCTAGCGTTTTGTCAGGACATTTTGGTATCAATAAAACATATAAGTGGATATTACAGCATACAAAGTTAAAACCTGATATACACTGTGTCCCAATAAAAACTAAAGGACCCCTAAAGAAATTGCTCTAATGCAGCTCTACTAACAGCTCTACACACATGTGCGGTTGACCAGAAGACCATTGACTAGGCCATCAAGCAGTGGCATCTTCTTCTTTGGGCATGCGTTTAAGAACAAGGAAGACACTTTAAACATCAGCTGTAGCCTGAACTTGCTGGACAGACTGCTTGTCACTGTGCTGCGCTTTGTTGGAAACTTTGTATTTTGAGTGTTGCATTTTAAACGTTCATTAAATTGGTAATGTCTTGTAGATCTTTATTAAAATTTCCGTTTCTTTTTGAGTTTCTCTGTTGTTCGTATATCTAAAATTTCAGACAAATCTAACACATTTTTGCTGCATTAGAGCAATTTCTTTAAGGGTCTATTGGGACACAGTGTAGTTAAGTACTGTAGAAAATGTGTGTCAGGTGGCTGGGAACCCAACCAAGTGGTGCCACGTGCTCCACTACGGCCTATTCCACCTGTTAGCGAACCCTTTGACCGATTATTGATTGATTGCGTGGGGCCCCTGCCCAGAACTGTGGCTGGACATCAGTACATACTTACCATAATGTGTATGGTTACTCGTTTTTCTGAAGCTGTCCCTTTGCGCTCTATGACAGCCAAGTCCGTGTCTAAAACACCTATCCAGATCTTTTCAGTATTTGGTCTCCCTAGAGTATTTCAAACTGATCAGGGGTCTAACTTTACTTCTAAGCTGTTTTCTCAGGTGTTACAACTACTGTCAGTGGACCATATTAGCTCATCAGCTTATCACCCTGAATCCTAAGGGGCGTTGGAGAGATTTCACCAACCTCTGAAAACACAGCCTCGAATGTTCTGTCTTGAGACTGGTAATGAATGGAATGAGGGTTTACCATTTCTTATGTTGCATCGAGGAAGATTGTTCAGGATTCCACTGGGTTTAGTCCGTCTCAAGTTGTGTTTGGTCATACTCTACTCAAACTTTTAAAAGATCAACTGTTAGGGGAGGGACCTGTTCGATTTAATGTGCTTGATTATGTCGCTAAACTTTGAGAAGGGTTGCATTGTGCTTGTGAAGCTGCAAAACAGTCTCTTGTGTCTTCACAGACAAAAATGAAGATTCATTACGACAAAGGGGCTGTGTGCCGTGTATTCAAATCCATGATCAGGTGTTGGTTTTGTCACCTTTGGTTGGATCTTCATTACAGGCTCAATTTGTGGGACCTTATGCAGTTAAGAAGAGATTCAGTGACACTAATTATGTTATTAGCACACCCGACAGAAAAAGAAAACAATTTGTCATGTCAACATTCTAAAGCCATATTTTGCTCGAGATGACACTGCTGTCAAAAATGTGGAGAAGCCTGTATTAACAACCACCCCAATATTCCAGGATAAGTCTGATCAATTGTCTTTACCAGCAGTCCTATTGACAGAGAGAATGAATAACACTGACATGTTGGCAAACTTGGATAGGCTGCTTGTACATTTGCCTCAAGAACAGGGTAATGATATTAAATCTAATCTCCTGAGTTTCCTGTCTTGTTTACAGGTGTTCCTCGGCAGACCTCTGTTTTGAAACATGACATTGAGGTGACGGATAATTCTCTGATTAAGCAAAATGCTTATTGAGTGAGTCCAGAGAAGCGAAAGCTCATGCAACAAGAGGCACAGTACTTATTGGACCATGGGTTGGCGGTGCCTGGTTGTAGTTCTTGGAGTTTCCCGTGCTTGCTCATGCCTAAGACTGTATAGGCCGTGTTGGGTCTACCAAATATGTAACTAAATTGAATTTGTTAAAGGGATATTGGTAGGTTCCCTTGACAAACCGTGCTTCAGAAATATCTGCTTTTGTGACCCCTTAATGCAGTACACCATCATGGCCATCATGGCTACCTTCCAATGGCTCATGAATGTTGTCTTACAGTCGTACAAAACTGTTCTGCATGTTTGGATGATGTGATCATTTATTCAGATTCTTGGTCTGATCATATGGTTTTGGGATAGTTAGGAAGAAAAGTCATGATATTGTGTTTTGGCTTCGGGGCATTCTGAGGTATATCTGAGTTCCTGCTCCTCCCCTACTACAGTGTACACAGACCATAACCCCTTGGTATTTTTCACTAGGATGTGTAACAAAACCAGTGCTTGGTCTTGCTCATTCAACCCTCATTCAACATAGTCATGGAGCATAAAAAGGGCAAGGATAATGTTGTAGCAGATGTCCTATCCCGGTCCCCTATTTCCTGAGGTTTTTTTTGGTGGGGAGGTGTTACTGTACCTGTTGCGTGTACCTTTGTGGTGTGTGTGTGTGTTTATGTCTGTGTTCCCTAGGAGGCACTAGAGGGGGCCTGGAGAGGAGATATGAACTTCCTGGTGGCAAAGATGAAGGGTGGAGAGGGAGAGAGAGATGGCTTGGGAAGGAACTGGAGAGGTGGCCTTTGTTTGGAGTGTTTGTTGTACTGAATAAGCTAGCCAATTTGGTTTTATAAAAAAAAATGTAAGCTCACCTTTGCTGGAAGGGGGTGAGTGCCTTTTTCTTTGGCATTTGTCATGTTTTTTTTCGTGGTTTTGGGATAGTTAGGAAGAAAAGTCATGATATTGTATTTGTTTTCTTTTCTTTTAGTTTAGTTAATTTGTGGGGTTGAATTAGTTTGTGGGTTTTGTTTGTTTTTAGACCTTGCTTACTCCCCGGAGAGATGGCCTGGTGATGCAAATAAAACACTGCAATTTGAAGTTGGTGTTTTGTAGTTTATGTGGCCCTCTCCTTATATCTAGATATATAAACCTCACCCTCTCTCCCTCGTGTGGGGTATGCCAGAGCCTAGACTAACATGCAACAAGGCTAGAGTTGATTTTAGAGCTTTTGTCAGTTCTCTTGTGCATGAGCTAATGATGCAGCTGGCCAAGAAACAAGTGTGCAGCCATTTCCTAAATTACTTGTAGCTCCTTAAAGTGGGTGGATAGCATAAAAGAGTGATGGCTGGCAAGCCTTTCTATTAGTACCATCATTTATTTTCATCACAGTATAATATACCACATTTAAGTATACACTTTATTGGTTAAAGTGATAATTTGCTATTTTACCAGTCATTTATTTGGGGGAAAGTAAACAAGATCAGGGCACATGGTCTAAAAATGAACCATATGTTACAGCTGAGTGTATTGTACATTGCAGTTTAGCAGTGATGAGAAAAAACATGTCTGATGATCATCTTGTTAATAATCTGTACTGACACTAAACAACCTAGAATGATTAAAAGGCTCAAATGCAGCGAATGTCCTCATTTATTAAGTTGGAGGCTAAGCTAATTGGATTTGTGTAAAGTCAACATTTCAGTCCGCTGCACTGAACAAGCAACTGCCGGGCCTAATGACTGATCCTTGCAGTGGGTAGATTGCCATGGTAACATCACTATTTGCTGATGACAAAAAAGGAAGCTCCCTGCCCTTTTAACTGCTTCAGAGTGTACTTTTCTACTGTGCCAGAGGACAGCGCATGTTTTCAGACCCCACAGATATCGTGGTTTACATATACTTCTCACACACACAAAGAACCATTTGTATACAGGGACTGTATCCTCAAATTGGCAATAAGGTCTATAAGTTGTTAACTGAATACATTTTAATACTAATTAGAAATTGTCAAACAGTATCCTTTATAGCATCATTTACTTTATACCATCTATAACTGTATACAAAAGTCTGTGTGTCCCTCTGCTAAGAACACACTTCTGTGCATGTTAATGCACAATTTGTGTCTATGGATTTGAATGTCTATTGAAGATAACATAATGGGGGGAATAAAACAAAAACATCTACTGTATGAAATACATTACTTAAGTTAGATTTTAATTGGCTTTTTTTATTTTTTTCCATTATGTTAAATTCAGGTAAATCAATAGGATTTTTGTTTCTTTTTGTGTATAGGATGTGTACTTATTTTCACTCAGAAAATTAACAAAACATGTGGTTGTTCAAACATTTGCGTGTCTATGTATATCTGTATATGAAATGAGCGGCAGAATAGTTTCAGCAACCTTCAGATTTACAGCCAAATGAACATCTTTGAATGTCCTGCACACACAGCTGAATATTGTGATGATTCAGACGTGTAGCTGATTGCCTCCATTTCTGTGTGATTAGACTGTTTTATTGCCACTATGTCCTCAATTTGCTCCATAGTTTTCAGAGCAGGCAAGCAGCACATAATTTTTATGAAGCTCTCAAAGTAAAAACCAGCAAACAACATTAAAAACAAGCCTTTTATTGTTTCAAACTATAAAGTAGGGAGTCTTGCCTGCAGAATGCAGCTCATCATTTCAGGCAAAAGAGTAATCTGAAGGATATTATCATTAAGAACCAGCACACAGATCAAATGATTTGTTTTTTATTACGTTTTTTTTCTTTCAGGATAAACTGAGTAGACCTTCCACTCTTTTTTCTACAAGTCCTACAGTGATCTATTGATCTGTTTTCACATAAATGTATTTAATATGTTGTACTGCATGAAGCACTGTCAACAGATTTTTCTGTTCTCTCGCAGTACTGCGGGTTTAACGTGAGCTGAGAGGCAATTAGCCAGACTGGCGCTAGCTCAACGATTAAAAAGCAATCCAGACTGCATCTATCTTTGCGTTTTACATTTAGTGGTCATCTCATTATAGGACCATGTGCTTTCAGCATCTGCAGCATATTGGAACTGTTGCATAAAATAAACTCCCCAAATGATAATTTAGCAGATTCAACATTCAACATCTAATTCAATCTCTGAAGAAGGCATGGTACTGAACTGAAATTTCTTTAGAAATCAGTTTACCAATGAGCCACTGCACACAAATATTCTTGTACTTATTGTGGTAAATGATGGTGCACAAAATGGGCCATTACATGTAATGATTTACAGCCAGGTTTTTCATCTTGAAAATGTCCACTGGACTGATGTAAACACATTTATATTTCCTTCTAGGTTTTGAAAAAATCTTGTGTTCTCACTGGTACACATTCTGTTCATTCTTTGAGCTCCATCATGCTATTGCAAAATATTAGATTAGTGAGTAGCACTCACACAGTGGGGATGCTGAAAATAACCTACACCTCAGCGCCTCAAGGCAAACTGCAGTAAGCCTGTGAGACCATAAATTATTTTCATAGGGCCTTTTCTTAAAAAAAAAATAACCTCACCATTCACTGTTTCAGCTGAATGGTTAAGAAATCAGTTCATTTATTAATGTTGGAAGAATTGTTATTCTCTTTAAGGTTTACACACACATATATACTGTATAGGGCTGTAACGACACACCTTATCTTTACGACAAAATTATAACATTAATAAATGCTTCAATGCCGCTTATTTCCCATTCATACTGCTGAAAAGGCTTCAGTGAACCATACGAGAAGTTGAGTTGGAGTCGACACGTCTCTCTCGGTTCACCGCTCCGTTCAAACAAAAAAACGCTCTGCCCAGCTGCCCGGAGCCCACAAAACTCGCTCAAAACACAATAAAACAATTACACAGAAACTCCAAAGCAGTTTTATTACAACCCAGCCAGCTTATAGACACTTTTAAACCCAGTGTCATATCTTCCACGATCAGCAAACAAAGGAGTCAGTCCATGCTTGTATGGTTAAAGTCCAGCTATTGATTAAAGAAAATAAATTGATGTGAAAATCCTCCTATTATGGCGAAAAACTTGTTTCTGGGCGGGACCCGTATACTGGTCCAACCCCCCCTAGTGGAGGGGGAACAGTTAAAGCTTGTCTGCTTTAAGAAGAAGAAGGCGCAAGACCTGACGGCTGCAAACAGAATAGCACGGCTTAATCGCACCAAGAAGTTACTGAGAAAATACTCAGCACAGAGTTCCATTCATCTGGTTTTCAAATGAAAAATCTTTCATCTCTCCACCGATGAATGATTGTGTTTATGTGGCATCAGGAACCCGCAAGAAACAGGTGCCTGCCAAACGTCTCCTCAAGACTCGCTCAAACTTCTCGTGGTCCGTGATGGTCTCTTGGCTGTATCAAATCTGGATTGTACTGAATTGGTAATTGTGGAGCCGGGTGTGAAATTGAATGGCGCATATTACCATGATGTTCTGCTTACTCAACATCTGCTTCCCGCTATCAAGCGTGTTTCTGGTGGACACTTCACATTCCAGCAGGACAGCGCCCCTGTGCATTGAGCACGAGATCCGATTGATTTGCTGTCTAGAGAGACACCCGATTTCATAGCGCCGCAGTTATGGCCGCCCAACAGCCCTGATCTTAGTCCGATTGACTATCACATCTGGAGCGTACTGGAACAGCGGGTGTATCGCACCCGCATTCGTGACATCGATCACCTCATTACGCGTCTGGTTGAAGAGTGGCAGATGTTTGATCAGAAGATCATTAACTAGGTCATCAAGCAGTGGCGTCTACGTCTTCGGGCATGCGTTAGAGAACAAGGAGGACACTGAACATCAGCTGTAGCCTAAACTTGCTTGACAGATTGCTTGTCACTGTGCTGCGCTTAGTTGGAAACTTTGTATTTTGGGTGTTTGTAAGTTTCCATTTCTTCTTGATTTGCTCTGTTGTTCGTATATATCTAAATTTTAGGACAAATTTTTGCTAGAGCAATTTCTTTAGGGGTCCAGTTTTTATCAGGA
>JBBPCY010000001.1:33385385-33399142 GCA_037974405.1 Brachyalestes nurse | reverse complement strand
GAATGCCTTTAAATTCAATGTAGTTGTGTATATTTTTTGCTCTTCTAATAAGTGCTTAGTAGTTTATTTATTCTGTGCTGTAACCTTACTAACAAACAGCACAATTTCAATAAAAAGATGCTAATATTAAAGTAAAAAGATGTATTACATCGAAATCTGTATCGGTATTGACAGTCGTGTATCGGAATCGGATCGAAACTTGAAAAAAATTGGATCGGCCCATCTCTAATTGCGCAATGTTTGTTAGATCTATAAAATGTCTATAAACAGATCTATAAACGTGTTTTCTATGCTGCACTTCAGAACAGGAGTCCTTTGCAGCATTAGTATAGAACATATACTATGTATGTGATGGAATACCACGTGTGGCTAATGCATTAAATAATTACATTACATTCACCTACTACATTTACTGTTATTTGTGTTATTCTGATGGATGGAGAGAGCCAGTGTAGCCTGCTGGAGTCTCTGAAGAGGAGGAGGAGGGGGCTCCTTACTGAAGAGCCCAGCAGACCTGACATGTACTTTACTCATTACTAAATTTACTGTAACTTTTGACAGATAGTAAATTTATTTCACTATTTCAAAGTGTAAAAAGTTGTGGCCTAAAATGTGATCATTTGAGAATTTCTACATTGGTTTTTAGGGATTTTGGTTAACACCACACTTAAATAACTATACTAAATGTTTCATCATTTAAAATAACTGATTCTCCAGGCTAACACAATGTGTGTATTGTGTATTTGCTATGGATCATATTCATACAACAATATTTTTCCTGTGTCAACACGCATTACAATAAAAAACTGATTGTTTGCTCAGATGGGAAAGCCTTCAATGTGTTACAAGCCTCGATATTTCTGTTTAACTTAAACCCAGTATGAAAATGAAAGTAAACCCACATTAAGAAAGTTTCCCAACAGTATCAAAGTAAATGTTCATACATTTCATGTATTAAATGTAGAGTTGGTGTATCTCAATATGACAGAATGTTCCATGGTCCACGCTTTATTTACTGCTAGAGTTTTATTAGAGTTCATTTAGAACCCAGTGGTGTGGGACATTCTGTATGAACTACGAGTGAAGTTTGGCCACCGGTGAGGAGTGATTTAGATGTCAACAGTGGTACGCGGAGGCCCACATTTCTTTTTTCGATTACTTCAAACACCTGTAGGGATCACCTTTGATCAAGCACCCACATATGGCACAATTACAGCTTATTAGAAGCAGAAAGCTTCTCCTGGCAGCTTTCCTTAGGAAATAAACAACATTACCACTATATTATTATCATTATGTGCAATAGTCTTCCCAGGTTAAATATCATTACTTACGTCAATATTACTTCTCTCTATTACAGCAGTAACATACTCTTAACCATTGTTTGTGTTACTAGTGGTTCATTTTATATGTTATATTTTATATCGTTCTTGTCATTGTGTCTCTGTGTGTCTGTGCAGTCGAAGCATAAATAACTTTAAAACTTTTCGGATTCTGATTCTAATTGAGATGTTTGGAATAGACCTCATTTAAGGAATTCATGCTTTTTGTGAAACTGAAAAAAAACTGCTGCTACTAATAAGCTACCAAGTTAATTCTGTACTACTAATTCAGCAACTACAGCTTCCCTATTTCTATCAGTTCACTGGACCACCTAAATACCATCTGACATTATCCAGACAGGATTAGATAAATGCAGTAGTAGCTTCCAATATTTGTGTTTAGCTTAAACCCAGAGTGAAAATGAAAGTGAACCAACATTAAACATATGATAATTCACTTTTAAGCAGCTCTTAAAATTAAAGTACTGAATGCAGAGTTGGTCTATATTAATTATAAATGTATACAAAATGACTGGGTCTTCCATTCTTCTATTTAGAAACTGCCAAAAAGAAAGCTCCATTTTTAACAGCGCTGCTACTAATAAGCTACTAAGTCTTAGAGTTCATTCAGTACGGTGCAGCTACAGCTTCCCTGTTTCTATCAGACTACTGGGCCACCCAAATACCATCTGATATTGCTCAGACAGGAAAGGGATGTTGCTGTGTGTCAGAGGTGTCCAACTATGGTCCTGGAGGGCCTGAGCACTGTACACTCATCAGTTAATGGTCAGGACTTTATCTGAGCAAAAATTACTGGAATCCTTGAGGGCCTGGAGTTGGGGACGTCTGCCGTGGGCCATGAATTAATTATGCTGCACCAAGAGCCTTCAATACCCCTTATCCATCAAAGCACACCCTTCAGAGGCACTTTCAAAAGGCCAGTTACTTTGGGATTCATTCTAAGCAATCTGGTCATTTTTGCTGTCCTGCTGCCAAGACATTCCACTGCAATAAATCAGTCACTTCAAAAAAAACCCCAAAAAACGTTGAGCAGAGACTTTAGACTCATTGCAGTCATCAAGTGAAGAACTGCTAGGCATGGGAAATGTGAGGGACTGGTAGGTCTACTGTTCTGGGAAGTCTTTATACTAAATGTTGGTAAGGATTTGATTGCATTCAGCCACAAGAGTATTAATGAGGTCAGATATTGCTGGATGTAACTCCATCACTCCAGAGAAGGTAACTCCTCTACATGGCCCAGTGTTGGGTGACCTCATACTCCTCTAGCCAACACTTGGCACTGAGGATGGTGACCTCAGGCTCCTGTGTTGTTGCTCCTGAGCGTCTCATTCTATTGGTCAGTGCTTTTCTATGGAGACTAGACACGCTGTGAGTGTGCAACTGAACACCTGTGACAGCAATGGATGCACCTTAAATTAACTGCAGCTGAGTTGACTAATTAAAAGGCCTGTCTGGATACTTTGGGACATATGGTGTATAACTACACACACACACACATAAAAACACACACATACAGACAATAAAACAAAATAAGGAATGTCATAGCTACCTATTGCTCAGTGCTTTTCTAGGGAGAGTAGACAAGCTATGTTCACAAACACCTGTGCATTTTGAATCCACTATAGTTGAATTTAATTGCTTGTCTGGATACTTCTGGACATATGGTGTACAACTACACATACACACCCCACAAACACACACACACAAAACACACTAAAATACAGTAACATACATTAAGGAATGCCAAAACTCATCTATTGCTCAGTGCTTTTCTTTGGAAATTAGACAAGCTGTGTCAACAACGGATGCACTTTAAATTCACTGCAGCCGAAATCACTACTGAGAAGGCCTTTCTGAATACTTACTGGATAACAACACATACACAAACATATACACACTAACACACAGTAAATGAATGTCATAACTCAGTTACATATTGGTCAGTGCTTTTCTATGGAGAATAGAAAATCTGTGTTTGACAACAGCTGTGTCAGAGATGGATGCATCTTAATTTCACTGCAGTTGAAATCACTACTTAAAGGACCTGTCTGGATAGTTTTTGGATAACTACTCACACATATACACACGCACATAACACATACACACTAACACACAATAGGAAGTTACCTATTCTAGTCAGTTACCTCCTGCTCGGTGCTTTTCTATGGAGACAAGCTGTATCAGTGATGGATGAATCTTAAATTCACTGCAGATTAAACCACTACTTAGAAGGCCTGTCTGGATACTTGATAACTAACGTTACACACACACACATACACATATCCACACACTAACACATATTAAGGAATGCCATAACTCTACTCAACTCAATCAAACCAACTCACTTTCTCCTGTACTCGTCCCTCTCCCTTTTTACTTTGGCCAGCACGTTGTAGAGGGCTCGGAGCTCGGGCGTTATGGTGTCAATCTGGACCCCGACCCCGTCCGGATGTGTCCAGGACACGCCGGGCCCGTGGAGGGTCTCCACGCGTTCTCCGGACCTCCACACGTGGGTGAAGCTCCAGATGGTGCCCGGCAGGCGTGATTCCTGCGGGGAGTCCGTCTGCACCGCAACGTCCCGGGCGTACAGGCTGTGGTACCGGGCCCGTTCGGCAGCTTGCTGCAGTTGGCACTCCAGCAGCTTGTTCCGCCGCTCCAGCTCGTGGACCTTGGCGAGGAAACATCTGAAACGCAGGTTCAGCGTCTTCAGGACGTGGATGTTGGAGCCCAGGTCGTTCCTGAGTGCGGCTGCTGGAGCTCCGGGTGCCCCTCCGCCTCCACCTCCCCCAGGCAGGGCCGAGAGCAGACCGTCGCCCAGGAGGAGCGAGCTCATTCCTACTCTGCTCGCCAGCTCGGCCGGTCCGGCTCGGTAGCCGGTTCTACACTAAAGCAGCCGGTCTGGATCCTCCGCTCAACGCGCGTCCAAAACCTCTAAAGAATCTCGAAAACCGAGCGAGAGTGAGTTCACCATCACTGGGGGCGATTTCTGCACCTCCTCAGCTTCGAAAATCCCGTTTTCTGTTATTTTGTCCCTCAGAACCAGCAGCTCGTCTTCTGTCGTGTCAGCTCGACTTCTCCTCCAGAAGAACCCTCATCTTCTCTCGGTGCGTAAAATCAGACGTTAAACGTTTATAAAAGTTTATTTCAGCTTTTAAAAGTCACGTTTTTTAACAATCCGAGACGACACAGGTTCCATGCATCCACGAATGAGGTGTTTCTGTCAGGGTCGGCCGCGTGGTTCGGGACGGGCTGGTTTATATCCAACTGCTCACGGATCAGATTACAGCGACGATACAGCGCAGCAACTGCATCGACGACCCCGCCCCCCTCCCTCCGGACAGAGAGACTGCAGGCCTGGAGGCCACGCCTACTATATTACCCACCGGCAACAAAGCCACGCCCACACTATCTAAATACACTATATGGACAAAACTATTGGGACACCTGTTTTTCAGGGTTTTTCTGGACCTCTTACTTCCAGTGAAGATCAATCTTATTGCTTCAGCAGACCAAGACATTTTGAACAACGCCATGCTTCCAACTCTGTAGACACAGTTTTTGACCCTTTTCTATTTCAGCCTGGCGGTGCCCCGGTGCACAAAGCAAGGCATGGTCAGATGAGTTTGGTGTAGAGGAACATAACTGGCCCGCACAAAGCCCTCAACCCCATCCAGCACCTTTGGGATGAACTGGAATGGAGACTGCGAGCCAGGCCTTCTCATCCAACATCAGTGCCTGACCTCATAAATGCTCTACAGAGTGCATGAGCAAGAGTGAAAAAGACTGGAAGAGGCGTGGAAGCTGTTATAGGTGCGAAAGGGGGGGGACCAACTCCATATCAAAATCTGTGTATTTGAATGCAATGTCATTTAAAGTCCCTGTTGGTGTAATGGTCAGGCGTACTAATACTTTTGTAAATGTAGTCTACATGCCAAATTTGTAAGTAAATTTCTTAAAATCTTTCCTAGTATTACCCTATACCCTAGATGATACCATAGTTAAGATAACATTTGTATATTTAATCAACAAACAACACTTTGTACCAAAGCAAAATTATAGCGGAATATAGCTCAAACCAAAATGTTCAGCCTAATCCAAGCACACCCTCTATGAAAACACATCCCACACAAACAGCTCACAATAAGAGAAACTCTTAACTGCATGGTTTTGTCATATGGCAACAATTACTCCTTTTTAGGCCTGGCTGTAACATTAAAAGTCACTTTGAAACTAAAGCTGTTGAGTGTTATGAGTTTTATCCAATCACAAATGTGTGTGTATAATTCAAGAATTCAGTATTCAGTAAGAAAAATGAGGCAGCTTACAAAATCATTAGTGTCACAAATCAGTGCAGCCAGTTTACGTGCTGTGAGTTAATGAAGAACTTGGAAAAAGAGTGATTGTTGCCATATGGCAATGGCATGCAATGATGGAACTGCAATGTACACACAGTGGTAGTGAACATGGTGGTTTTTAAACCAATTATATACTTCTATGTAATCTAAATACATGTATGCCTCTTATTAACAGTTTGAATGATTTGTTCTATTTTTCTGCTCTATTTGTCGCCATATGTCAACACAATGAAAAGTAAGTTAAATAAATCAGTGACATGAACCTGGACTGAGACTGTATTAAACTGAACTAAACTGAATTAAAAAGACAAAAGGTACTGGAACACAAAATGTCTAAATATTCACAGTTCAAGCAATATGTCACTACTTATGTGCAATAAACCTCTGTGCAGTATCATTACTTACATCACTATTATGTGCAATAACACTCAGTAAACAGAACAAATCCAAACCACTGGTAAAATACTTCAACAGTCATTTTATCTATAATACTTATATCCAGCTCTCTTACTGGCCACAGCATTTTGTGTACACAGTACAGTGTATTTAGTACTTTTTATTTTCATGTTATATGATTTATTTACATTGTTCTTGTCTCTGTTTTTTCTGTGCCGTTGTAACATAAGCAATTTCCACCGAGATCAATAAAGTTTTCTGATCCTAATTCTGATACACTTTTAGTATACTTTTTGTTTACAGTGTGCAGTATTTGTGCAGCCTTAATTGAATAGCTTCAAAGGATGGGACAGATGTTTTGGGTATCTTGGGTAGATCACCAGCTTTAAAGGGTTTTCCTCCTTTTTTCACTCATGAAAATCTGGTTTGAAGTGAAAGGCTTTGTTGTAGAGAACTACAGCTCTTCACAGTGATGGTGATAGGAACCAGACATCCGAAGGGCATCTCTAAAAGCTTCCTCACAGAAAGATGCTGTGTGATGTCTTGCAGGTTGTTTTGCATTCATTTTGACAAGATTTTGGAAAGTCATTAGTAATAACACAGGTCAACAGGTCAAAATCATCAGAGGTAACTTTAGGGGTTTTTGTAGTGTTTTTCATGCTGATTTCAAATCTGTGTTTAGTTTTTCCTGCACGTCCAGTTTTTGTGATGAAGCTAGTTATATACTGCCTGATAGTTGGTATAATTAGCATATAATAATCATATGCTAAGCGTTTTTGAAGAAACAGTGGCAGCTGACTGACACTGATCATTATATCTATGCCACAGTGTGCGCCTATCTGACTTCGCACTGAAAATATTGAAACGGTTACATGACTGGTGCCTGCAGTTTAATAAAAACCGCATGCAAGTCTATTGTAAATCTAAAAAACTGAAAACAGATCTGAAATCAGCATGAAAAACTGGTTTAGAAAAGTGTGTGGTTTCTGATGATTAGAAAGAAAAATGTTTGTTGATCTGTGTAATTGTCCAGAACTTTTGCAAACTGATAAATAGAAATCAAGCTCAATGAAAGATCTGAGATCTGCTGAAGTGTCTGAACCATCCTGGCAGCCTGTTGATATCCTCTCTGTTTTGCATGCAAATAAAGGCCCAGCCATTACAGTACACACTGTGCATTTAGTCTGAAGATGTGAAGTCCTTGTTGTTTCTGTCATCATTTGCAGTGTTGCAAGCATTTTATCTTTGTGTGTTTGTGTGTGCGCACACGCGCACATGCGACAAACGGAACAAGAGCTGATTTATATTTGCTGTACAATGCCAATAGTCTTCCGCAAAGAGCCCAGTTGGAACAGCTGCAGCAGACAGGGAGTGAGAGGAGAGCTTGGCTCTCTGCTCTAATGCTGAGGACGCTAAGGGGGAGAGATCCGACTGGGAGCAATTGTCTTCAATATGATATTGAAATGCTTGGCCTTTTTTGGGCAGAGGCTTGAGAAAAGGCTGCACTGTGGTGCCAAGCTTTAGTGCACAATGAATGGAGAAAATAGAGTGCGCAGTGCTGGATGGTGATTTGAAAGCTGTTTGTTTTGCTCTCCCCATAATCTATAACATAAGTCTTGTAAAATATAGATAAAAGTTCTTTTATAAACATAACAGCTGCAGCAACCAAATCTTAGTGTTCATGGTAGCCACAAAAGTTAACTAAGGGTAAAACATGAAAACCACAAAGTCACACACCTTCAGTGGCCAGTTACTAAAAAAGAAAACTTATGTTGAAAAGGTGTGAAGAGTCAGCCATTCATCAGTTAATAAAGTGGCAGAATAGTTCCTGCTTCACTTGATATCTCCCAGTCAGCAAGCTAAAAGTGGGGAAATTACTGTTTGAATAGATCCTCGACTGGTTCATTCAGCATGTGGGCTGAATCATAATGGGCTGAGTGTCATGGGCTGCTTATAACAGACTTACGCACATACACAAACACAGCATCAGAATCTGACAGCCTCTGTAACACCCGCACGCATCAACTGTGTCTCGGCTTTTAGACACAGTGGCTTGTAGTGAAAATTTGCCCGCAGGCAAACCAGTGAAATGCATGCACTGACCAACCACAATAATAAAACCACTAACAGTGACAATATGCAAATGAACTACTAACACATCTATCACTCACATCTATCAGTGTCTGATGACCTGTCACAGCTCCAGGTGAGTGTTAGGTTTGATTTATGTATCCATTTTTGACCAATCTTTAACTATTAAAGACTGATTCACCGGGATGTTTTAAACAGGGCCGTATTCAACCTTTTTCTTTTTATTTAATTTTTTTCTGTCATTTTATTTGGTTTGAAAAAGAGGGGGGTGGTTACATCACAGGCTATTTTTTGCAACTTAGTTTTTAAAAAAAGCATGAATGAGCGACTGAGCATACAATATGAAGCTTATATTTGAATTCGATTTAACCTTACATTTTACATGATTAATATTTACACACAGCGCATAGCAGTGGGTAGGAAGTGAACGATCGGTTCTCAAAGTTCTCAAAAGTGCCATTTATAAAGCTGTTACGTTGACATGTATCACCTGCCTAAACCTTGTTACGCACCAAGTACTCCCCTCTACAGCAACAAAATGCCTTAAAGGCAGTTGCCTCTTGTAGCAAGAATATGGGCCTCAAAAACTGCAAAAAAATGTTTTGCAGTGCTTTAAAGAACATGACAAAGAATTCCAAGTGTTGTCCTGGCTTCCAAATTCCCCAGATCTGAATCCAATTCAGCATCGTTGGGATGTACCGGACAAGCTGGCCCAATCTGTGCCCCACCTCACAACTTACAGGACTTTAGGTATCTGCTGCTAACTGCTTTACCTTCAGAGATAATGTGAAGGTTTTAATGCTATGGCTGCTTAGTTTATGTACCTAACAAACTGAGCAGTGACTCAGGGAAATGTAAACTCTTATCTGTGTGTCTCTCTGGGTGTGTATGTGTGTGTGAGTATGCCACAGAATAAAAATCTAATGAAAGCAAACAACAGTCACAGCTTCTGTGAGGTTGGTGAGAAAGTGGACAAAGTGTGCAGACTAAATGATTTGCTTCATTGTCTTTGGTTTAAATATGAGCATTCCTGTTGAAGATTCCACATTCATTTTTTGGCAGAACTGTTATTTTGCCAATATAATTTATGACTGAGCTCAAACTCTCCCTCCCTCACTTGCACACGCAGTCACACACATGGGGGTCAGCCAGGTTGAAATGAGCTGCTAAAATATCTGAGGAGCGTCTGCTTTTGACTCACAGCCTATTTTTAATCACCCAATTCTCATTTCTATTCTGGAGGCTATGTTTTAAATTGAGAGTGGGATGAGGGTGGCTTTTTCTGGAGCATTCTTTCCGCGCTGAACAATGCTTCTTCTGTGCTCAGGCATGGAGGTCGAGACAGCTGATCCAGGGTCGTCGCTGCCGCCTCGGGTCATAATGGAGAAGCCATATGTGGGTGAGAGAAGGCTGATCAGAGAACAGTCACTGAGGACAGCGGTTTGGCCAAGCTGTCCAGAAGGTAACAGTGTGCCAGCACTAGTTCCTTTCTCCATTATTACCAGTGGAGGTACGCTCCCTCAGTGTTTAGGTCCCTGGTGAGTCAGCACAGGCTTTGATTACAGCTCTTTCTCACATCCATGACAGCATGTCTCCACTCCCCAATCTACTCTGACTCAACTAGGCTCAATGAGAGTACGACACAAACACACACACTCACTGACAATGTGCTTTTTACTGAGCTATGACACATGGACTATATCTAAAAGGGTGTAGGGGTGTGTGTTTCTTTTCGTAATTTTCAGAGCCAAAATATCCTGACTTTCCTGGAAAACTGAGCTATGCAGCAGCATTTTTTGTGAGGTTGGGATTAGATTTAGAGATCTAAGTCTAGAGATTCCATATAATTTGGTACCTACACAGATGAGTTATATCTCCACTTATTGTCCATTTAATCGGCTCCATTTAACTGTATGGGGTGCACGTTGTATCCTTCCCTGTATCCTTTGTTAGCCCCCTTTAGCCTGTTCATCAATGGTCAAGACACCGAAGGACTACAAATGAGAAACTGGCATCGGGTGGGTAGTGAATTACTCAGGAGTTACAGGAGGGGCATTGACATAGTAGTAGTAACTTGTGTGTGCTGCTGGAGTTCTACACCGTATCCTCTTACTATCCACTTTATTGGACACATCTAACCTGTGGGTCGACCTTGCAAATGTAAAGTTATTGTTGATGGTTAATCTAATGCTGCACAGTTTGTTTTAGTTAGTCTTTAATCTGTAATCAGTTTCTGTCCACAGGACTATTCTCAGCACACCAGTGTTTAAAAATCCACCAGCACTGCTGTGTGTGATCCACTCTGCACAGCACACACACACATACACACACACACTAACATTCCATTACCATGTCAGTGTCACAGCAGTGCTGAAATCGATCCAACACCCAAACAATACCTTCTCAATAGTGGTCATGTGAGGATCCTGACCATTGATGTCAGTGGTAAAAGGGGCTAGATATGATGCACAGAAAGAGATGCGTTACAGTCTGTAGTAGTAAATAGTAAATTATAGGTTCATCCTACATGATAAACAGTGGACAGTCAGTGTAGATCCAATTCAGGTGTACTTAATAAAAGTTGCCCAGTGTATAATTCCCAAAGAAATCTCTACAAAAGAAAACCTCAAAAACATTGCTTCAATTTAAATATGTAATGAAAAAAGACATCAGGTTGATTTCACAGACAGGGATTAAATCTGGCCCTGGATTACACAGCATTCTGAAAATATAATCGCATACATAAGGGACATCTGTATGAACCCATGTCTTGACAAGGCATAAAAACAACTGTGTGTGTGAGTGGATGTGAGAGAGTATGTGTGTAGTTGTTGATGCATGTGTGCCTGGATGCAGATGGACAACCTCACTACAATGGAATTTGCTGATTTATTTTCAAGGGTAAGAACACTGCGGTCCCAATATGCTTGCTGCCAGATCTGTTAATACGGTGTGATTTACCAGAGAACAGATCATCTCACTGTGTCTGTGTGTGTGCGTGCACGCGTGTGAGCGAGAGTGTGTGTGTGTGTCTATGCACATTTCACACCCAGCAGTTGCCAGTCTGCTGCGAGGCACGAGAATCACTCCATATGATGTCACTGTCCACCAATCGGGAGCACAGATGGTCCGTGATGTAAAACAGTATGTCACAACTCATTTTCTGCTACGTGGAATAATCTCATCAGCAGTGTGAGAATGGATCTCCTCCCTCATACTATCTCGCTGTGTTATACTTCACACCACACAAGTGAACTCCTTGTGATAAGAGCTTCATTTGCCTTAGTATTTGAATTGCAATCCTCTGAGACATTTCTTTCCACGACTTGCAACTACCAGCGCAAGCGGCATCTCTGCATCTGGGCCCACTATACAGGAAGCACAGTCAACACTGACCATAAGCTTCTAGGGGGTGGGGGAACTACACTCTGTAGATAATTATAGCACTACCCACAATAACACATACGTACCAGCCACAACATTAAAAAAACACTGACAGGCGAAGTCAATCGTGTTACAAAGTTAGAAGCAGGAAAACAGTAAAGCCTGAGGACCTCAGTGACTTTGACAAGGGCCGAATTGTGATGGTCAAAGCATTTCCAACATAGCTGGTCTTGTGGGGTCCTCTGGGTATGAAGTAGTTAGGGCCCACTAAAAATGATCAAACGAAGAACAACCAGTGAACTGGCAACCAAGGTCATGTGCACCTGAGGCTCACTGAGCAGCTGCATAAAATGCAAATAATGTAAAATGACAAGAAACAGATTAAAACACCAGATTAAAAAAAAAAAGAAAATGTGGGACAACTAAAAGAAATTAAACAGTAATACATTTAAAATATGGGACTACTAAATAAAAATAATTTTAAATATATTGAAATAAATGAAAAAGTAATACATTTAAAGACACGACTAAAGTAAATTTAAAAGAAAATCTAGAAGGCTAGAATAAAAAGATCGTTTTTAACAAGGAAGTGATTCAGCTTCTCTGCTACTGGAAGCTTTTGGTGCGTTGTGACTAAATGCTGCCTCCCCCACTATATTGCTTTCTTACTTTGGGTATATAGAGAATTTTAGAATTGGATGATTTGTACTCGACCTGAGATCATTTGTTACTTTCAGTAATGCAGTCTCAGTGTTGCAATAAGCTTTAAACCCAGATTGGAATTTTTCACACATTACTATAAAGAAATAAAATAATGTGCTGATAGGCAACCTTCTCTAAAAGGTTACTCCTAAAAGAGAGGTTTGAAATAGGTCTATATGCAGCTCTGAAATATGACTATAAATAGTATTATCTAAGGTGGGCTTTACTATATTTAACATAATTTGAAATTATAGCTGTTAAAAGTAATGTGTTTACAATGTGTAGTCCATTATGGAGTCCATTCTGCAACTAACTGGAACGTTTGCTTAAAAAGTAGGATTAGAATAGGGTCAGTAACACATGAGGAGGGTTTCAGCTGTATGACTACTCCAGACATTCTATGTTAATTTTATTAAACAAATCCATAAAGACAGAGGCATTGCTATCAAAGATACATGCATCAAAAACATGGCAGCATAGATTCTTGGATATCACTTATTTTATTCCTTTAAAAAAATGCAAATTCGCCACATACCTCAGCATCTGTCTAATCTACCACAGGTTATATAGACATTGGAAACATCACTCTAGAATTGTCTTTATCATCTGTGATTTTTGAAAAGTGTGCCTGTTGCGCTTTATGTATGGCTCTCTGATATATTTCTAAATAGTTCGATGTACTTCGATAAAGCACCTGCATTGCACTTTCCTGCTGCTTCTTTTTTCTGATACTATCTGCAGTTTTCTATGGTACAGTGCATCTTCACTTAGATGCCTTAACTTGTTCAGCAGAAACTTTATTGAGCAACTCTGTGTCTTACTGTAGTAATAAAATCACACACAAGAGAATTTACCAAAAGATCAACCAGCAAAACTGAAAAACTGAAAAATCACATGTACATAAGTATTCACAGCCTTTGCCATGAAGCTCAAAATTAAGCTCAGGTGCATCCTGTTTCTCCTGATCATCCTTGAGATGTTTCTGCAGCTTAATTGGAGTCAACCTGTGGTAAATTCAGTTGATTGGACATGATTTGGACATGATATAAGGTCCCACAGTTGACAGTTCATGTCAGAGCACAAACCAAGCATGAAGTCAAAAGAACTGTCTGTAGACCTCCGAGACAGGATTGTCTCGAGGCACAAATCTGGGGAAGGTTACAGAAAAAAATTCTGCTGCTTTGTGTCACGTCGTGTGTGGGGAAGGACGCACCAGGGAGACTGAAATTCGGCAGAACAAATGTTTTTTAATAAAGAACTAACAAATGCCGCGCTCTGCCACAGCGCTGACTGAAAACTGAAAGACTTTCCTTTTGTTTCTTGCCAAATCCCCTCTTGGTGCTTCCTGGTTTCTTCGATACGTTTTCTGGGTCCAAGGAGGACTTTCCATGAGCCTCCTCAGGGGTAATCCGGCATCAGTCTGTAACACAAGAGTATACACAGTCTTGAGACACAGTACTCTTCCTCACATGCCTGGACGTTTGCGCCA
>JBBPCY010000001.1:33337224-33378025 GCA_037974405.1 Brachyalestes nurse | reverse complement strand
ATCTCAAGTCTCACACTTGAACTTGCAGCTGATGAAAAGTCAGCCTCTGCTGGAGGCTTGGCTGGGAGCACAAACTTCATTGTATTGAAATGTTGAAATGTTAACTGGCTGTAGTCAGTGGAGAAGTATTTAAGGAATACTTTTATTGTACTGTGCACTGCAAACTGTACATATGACAAAAACATGAATCTGATTTTCTGACAGGTCAGTGTGCTTGTAGACTGCCCTCTAGTGTTTAAATATGCACAATACAATTTTCCTGAATGTTCTAGGGGTACTGGATAAAAAAATAAGTCATTTACCCAAGCACTGGCTTCAACAGAGTTAATTTCAGAGAAATAACACACTGAGGAGGACATTCATGCTCAGTGGAGTTTTAATGTATTATATCAGTTAAGAATATGAGGCGTGGTTAGAAGCTGCTAATACATGAAAAGGTATGTGATGGTCCAGATCATGCCTTCCAAACCATAAGTAGCTTTCACCAGCCTGGGCCACAGCAGCCTGACGGGACCGCTCCAGATGGCTTCTGGGAAAGCGGCTCCTGTGCACGCCCTCTCTGCTCTCCGTGCCCTTTCTGGAAACAAAGTCTGTCTGATAGGCCAAATGATCCGTCCTCCCCTGCACTACTGCACTCATGCTGCCTTCATGACACAGACAGAAATGAGAGTCGTGCTGGCGGCGGTCATCCAGACACTTCTTACGACCCAAACCCTTTACACACATACAAACAAAACCAAAATGAACATGACTTATACATAAAGACACACAGATACTTCAACTAAGTGACTGGCAACAAGATAAATGTGAATAAGGAATTATTGTCATAAAGGCTTACATTTTCATATGCTGCAATGTCGTTCTGCGATGTAGCTCTGTTATCATGTTCTGAAAATGGATAGGATCTTCCACATGAGTTCTTAAAAAAAAGAAAAAAAAATTAAAAAGAAAACTCCAAGATGTTTGAATGATCACTTCTTGTTACCTGACTATAAATGATTATTTCCATTGAGATCTTGGTCTTACTGTTCATCCATGCTAATCATCATTAAACTATGCATACAGAACTGTGTAAAAGAAATATTAATAAAAAAAAGAGTAAAAACATGTCAATAAAACAATAATAAACATACATACCGTATATTGTAACAGTTTCTTAGTATAACAAAGGAATTAATATTTTTGTTATAATAACACAGTAAAAATAACTCCACGTGTTGCATGGATTTGTAAATTTAAATTAATTGAACCTAGAATTTATTAGCTGAACTGTAAAAAATGGGCACTTATGAATAGAAATTTGGAAATGGTTATGCTAACACACATGACAAATCACAATGTACTATTTGTTTACATTGATTCTGATATTTTAATAAATAAATGTATATATAAAAACAGTTGTATCATTTTGAGTGTTTTGCACATTCAGTACATATTAACCAAGGCACAGGCATCTGGAAACGTGTGCTGCACACACATGGCCTATATATTTGATGAAGATACTGCCACAAAAATGAACCTTTTCCTGTTTCATTTTAGGATATCTCTCTCCCTGCAGTGTGGACTTCAGCACCCCCTCAGCCAGCATGGAACCTGTGCTTGTACATGCTTCTCGTGTTGTTCCAGACTGCTCCACACCAACATGGGCAAACTTAAAATAAAATAACAATCATAATCAATATAATATATAATCAATAAATATAAACAATATAAAATATAATCAATAAAATATATATCAATATAATATACAATATAAGATTATTAGCAAAAATCTTATATTTGCAGAGAAAAGTGGACTTTCTACACTAAGACAAAATATTTTATCAATTAATACCCATCTTACGACTTTCTTTTTCACAAATGATGTAATTATGTGAGAAAGAATTATTTTTTTTAAATGCACCATAGAATAAAAAGTGAAAAATTCTCACCCAGTTGCCATCTTGCTCCATGTTGACATATCTTTTGCCTCCCTTAGTCATGTCACCTGGCAAAAAAAAACCCAAACACAAAAATAATAATAATTAATTTCCGATTCTAGTTCAAAATATGAATGCTAAGAGGGACCTTAAAAGTGAGGACACTAAAATCCTCTTTCATGAACCATGGGCTCTCTGTGGGGTATTTTTATCACCATGACAACAGAATACAAGCCATTCATCTTTTGAGAACCATATATTTTACGTGACATTATGTCACTGTGTTTTTTTTTTCAAATACTATAGCAGATTTAACTGAATAAACCAGAGTTTAAACCATAATTTAATATAGTCAAAAAAGATAAAACCTTGATTAAATACAATAATGTAGAACAGTGCAGCATAAAATATGGCAAGACAACGTGGACGTACAAACACGAAGGTCAGTATCTGAAAAAAAAAATTAATAGATCTGTGCTAGAACTTATAGAACTTTCTAGACGTGTCTTTTTTATTCTAGAACGTTTTACGTCATATGTGTTTCCGGGTAAGTTTAGCTTGTGATAGATGGATGTGTGTCAGTTTGTTTAGGTGGGTGGTGAGAGAAAGAAAAGGAGAAAGAACGATTAATAATAAATACGATAAAAACGTTGTATTGAGTCTGCTATTTACGTTCAGTTCTCCGCAATCAATGAAGCCGAGAGTTGTGGAAAAATGACATTTGTAGCTCAGCTAGCCTGTTAGCTACCAAACAGACTTGAACAGGAACAGCTAAATGTCTGATATTTGTTTATCTGGCTGCTCAGCCAAATTGGGGACTCATTCAGGACGTAAAGTGGACCTTATGCCCCAAGTTTTACTGTAGCTTCAGCTGCCAGAGCATCGTAGCTGAACTTCATCGAAGTTTCTGGATGGCTCAGACCCTGCTGTCCTGTTCAAAATGAGTTCTACAGATGATGGAAACGTGTCGTCTGTATCTGCAGACCACAAGCAAGAAGAATTGGATCAGGACAGCACTGGCAGTGAAGATGCAAAGCAAGTAAGTAAGATTCATGAAATATAAGTGGTAATTGGCTGTAGTACTCAGTACCGTTATTTGTGACAGGCTGTACTAGAGCTGTCAAGCTAGACGGACCAGAGGAGTGTGTGTATGTGTGTATGTATGTATGTATGTATGTATGAATCTTAGAACTGTAGTACATATACAATGAGTTCTTTATATGTTGCACTGGCTATTCAGTCCGTAGCTCTCTCAGAAGTGTAGTCACATGAACTCAGAGTTGGTTGATTTTGTATTTTCAAAAGAGAGGATAAAAGCTCTTAAATAGTACCCCAAGTGGGAAATTTGCATTGTTACAGCAGCAAGTGGACAGAACGAGAAGAAAGTAAGAGCAGCATAACCAACAGAATTAAAAACTACAGAACACATTGAAATATAAAAAGTACACTAGACAAATTATACAAAAATATAAATGTAGAGGTTTGTGTGTATGTAACTACAGACATGCATATGCATCTACACAAGTATATGTATGTACACATTGGATATAGGTATGTGCATATGAACATAGTGGATAAATATGTATACATTGATATGTGTATATATGTGTATGAATATTGTGAATATATTTACAGGTACACATTGGAGTGTCCACAGTTGCTTGGGAGCAGCAGACATCGGAAAAACAATAATAATGCACCAGAAAAATTGCACATTTGTACTTGCATGTTTTTGTTAAGCTATGTTTTAGTAGTTGACATTGATTTTTATATATTCCTTCTGAGGAATTTCATTCCGTCATCTTCCTAACAATGTATGATCTAAAGCAGCGTCCTGTTATGAATATCTGCTCATTTAAATTGGCTGTTACAAATATTTTATTATTATTCTCTAAGTTTCTAAACAATGTTGTTCGTTTGTTGTACAGGAAGAAGTTGTATGTCTTGGCAACAATGAGGTCAAGAGTCGGGCTGTAGTGAAATACTCTGCAGCACCACCCCCAGCCACCTATGCACTACTTCAAGAGAAGACAGATCTTAAGCTGCCTCCAGCCAATTGGTTGCGAGAGAGTGCCCAACTTGGCTCTGCTGGGACCACAGTCCTTGGCTCAAGCAGCAAAAGCAAACCTTTCTCCAGGTTAGACTTTTACACAATTACATTTATTATTAACACTTATTAACATTTGTAGAAAAACGGAAAGGATGCCTCTTTTACTTAAAATCCCCTTCACAGCTCACCTGTCAAAGGGTGGGATATATTAAGCAGCAGTGGAACAATAAGATCGCAATGCTGATGGTAATGTGTTGAAAACAGGAAAAATGGGGAAATGTAAAGATCTTAATAACTGACAAGGGCCAGACGATTGGATCAGAGCACCACCAAAGCAGCAGATTTGGTAAGGTTCCGGCTATGCAGTGTTTAGTACCTCTGAACAGTGGTTCCTGTGAAGGACAACAGGTGAACTGGTGACAGAATCATGGGCACCCAAGCCTCACTGATTAATGTGGGGAGCAAATGCTGGTTTGTCTTGTTTAGTCCCGCCAAAGACATGCTGTAGTACAAGTTACAGAAAGGTGTCAAAACACAGATTAGTTCTTATGGGCTGCATAGCCACAGGCCGCCCTGTGGAGGCCTGGTTGCATGAATCACCTTTTCTTTTACATCATGAGGACAGTCACACAGTTCATAACATGATAGGTCAGAACTGTTTTTAGGTGAACCTAAACACACACACTGTTCTAAAAGTGCTCTATGTGTAAATCATGTGTTTTATCTTTAAGCTGTCCTTTCTAAGTTTTGCTTGTTTGTTTGTTTATAAGCTTTGGTATGGCCTATGACTTCATTGACTCCATCGGGAATGATGTTGATGTTGTATCTGACTCTGAGGTAAGTTTGATGTTTTGTTAATATATATTTTTTGTTTTCTTTTGAATGCTGTGAAAGGCATGTTTTTCTGTGTGCATATCTCTCTGACAGAATATAAAGAAGCTGCTGAAAATCCCATACAGTAAATCTCATGTCAGCATGGCAGTACATCGGGTTGGCAGGACCTTGTTGCTGGATGAACTCGACATTCAGGAGCTTTTTATGCGGTCATCACATGTGAGCATATATCTTTTCACTGAGATAACATCCATCAGCTGCTGTTATACAGTTTACTTCTCTTGTTTTAACTGCGTGTAATCTTATAACAAATGCTGTGCCCATGCGTTTCTAAATTTCAAGAATGTAGTCTCCTGAAATTAGCTGGAAAATATTTTGAAAAGACAAATTTGAGTTATTTGCCTAAGCAAGCCCTGAGCTTCTATTCATTATTTGGCTTGTGTAGACTGGGGACTGGACATGGTTAAAGGAGCTTTACCAGCGGCTCATTGACCAGAAATGGCAAAGGAAGAAGAAAAGTAAAGAGCATTGGTATGAAAAGGCCATCCTCTCCAAGTTCCTTTACTACAGGTGAACTTTAAAACGGCACTAATAATAAATCCAGTATATTTTTCTTATTTGATGTCTTCAATAATTAAGTGACTGAAAAAAGTAGAATCTGTTTTTCAGTATAAATGGAAATGATGCCGCAGAGCCTGTGCCTTCAGACTCTGACAACTGTGCTGAGACTGAGGACGATTGTGGAGGTCCAGAATATGGGCCATCCTGGCCTGCTACCTTCAACAGCGCCGCCTCTGAAGAAGACCAGTCCACTATTCCCGATGAGGTACGATTAGTGGTCCTATTGTCTTTCACTCTGTATGTGTTTGAGAGAAATGGAGAGTGTTGTCTGTATATATATATTTTTTTTTATTGTTCCATTCTCTTTCCTCAGGAACGAGTGGGTAACACTTACGCTCTTGGACATGTTGCCTCTGTTCCTAAAGAGCAGAACCTGCCTACACTCTTTAATGAGGGAGAGAACAGCCAGGTAATAATGTTTCCTGACAATCCCAGCACCGAGAAGTTTCGGATTTATGGAGCAAATGTGCCTGTCCTTTATTTCTGCATTGCTATTTTGAAGTCTAAAATTGCATTTTATGAATTACCAATATTCCAAAGCTCTGCTTCTCTTTTACTGGCACAGGGTCTAAAAAATGACTTTGTTCGGAACATCCTCTGGACATTTGAGGACATCCACATGCTAGTAGGCTCCAACATGCCCATCTTCGGGGGAGGGCGATACCCAGCAGTCAGTTTGCGGCTCAGGTAAGAAATAGGCTACCTTTTTATTTCACATCAAATTTAGACAGAATCCTGGAGATATGTTTCTTCATGTCTCAGATTTTTATTTTTATTTGTTTCTAGTGACCTACAACCAAAGTCTGTGTAGTGTTTCAGCTGAATTCTAGCATTATGTTTTACATATTTACTCATTGAAATCTAGGAAGCCATGTAGAAGGTTTAATATTTTAAGAAGTACAATTTCACATATTATCTTGTAAACATGAAAAATATTAGAGGCTTAGTCACATCTCTTAGTAGTCACAGTATTTGTAAGGCAAGGTCTATACAAACACATTTCAAGATATTGACAGTAAGACATAAGGTTAAGTTTCTTTGGATGTTTTGATATAACTGAATGAGCAAATTCCAATACATGTTGCAACAACAAGTGTAGCTATTTCCAAATGCGTGATATTAGATTGGATAAACGGGAGGAATAAGAGTGACCCTCTGCACATTACTGCCAGACATTTGTTGACCAGACAGTAGCAATTGTTAGTTCCTCATTTAACTCAGTAAACAGTTGAGCTTATTTCTTTTCATACTTTCTCATGTGACATATTTATCTTATGCACCAAATTATCATCAAAGAGTAGCATCACTAGGAGCATCTGTATTAATAAGCAGTATTACTATAGAAAAGTATGGAGTTGCTGCTAGGTTGAACAGGGTTTCAAAACTCCTACTGTTTAGACCTACTTGAGCAAAAATTGGACAGGTTTCTGAAAGTTTCTTTTCCATCTTTCCTTTAAGGGATAACAACAAACCAATTAACGTTCTCACTGGTATTGATTACTGGTTGGACAATTTGATGTGCAATGTACCAGAGCTGGTCATGTGTTTCCATGTAAATGGCATTGTACAGGTAAAACATTGTTCTATTCTTTTAAGTGTCTCTACAAGTGAAGAGATTATTTAATGCATCCATTTGTCTCTTTTGCTGTGAACAGAAGTATGAGATGATAAAGACAGAGGACATCCCTGATTTGGAGAATTCTACATTTTCCACTCGAGTGGTGAAAGACATTGCCCAGAATATTCTTTCTTTTCTCAAGTCCAACTGTACCAAAGAAGGACATACCTATTGGCTCTTTAAGGGTTAGTGTTGGTAATGATGGTATCACTGGGATGCCACTGTGGTGTTATTACCAATGTGTAATTTGGTACACAAACATGTTTAACATTAGAAACCATTGTAGTCTCAGTCATGCTTACCTAATGGTTATTTCACTTCTGTTCTCTTTTAGCCAGCGGGAGTGACATTGTAAAGCTGTATGACCTTACTACTCTGTGTGAGGAGGCGCCTGAAGAGAAATGCCAGAATCCCTTCACTCTACCTGTGGCTGTTCTGCTTTATAAGTGTGTTTCTCTTCTTAGGCATTGCTTCAACTACTGCACTCTGTAGTGCTTTATATTTCTTCTGCTAGTAGTTGTTTTTAAAAGTCGTGTACATTGCAGGGTGGCCAGCAATATGGTGCTGAAAAATGCCCAGAACAGGAAGCACTATGGGACTATCAGAACGCTTTTGCTCAACTGTGTTAAACTGCTGGATGAGGAGAAACACCCTCAGGTACATTTTTTTTCCTTCAGTGTAGCTCCAGTCATGAAGACACAGTGGAAGTACCTTGGAACTCTCCTTCATGTTGATTCTTTCTCCTGACTGGTTGTCTAGATCATCGCCTCAGCTCATTACATGCTTTCAGAGCTGTTCCAGCTGGATGACTCAAGTGAAGAGGAGGGCAATGGGGAGTCTTTGCGGAATGGTGGCTCTGAAGACAGTTACAGTGAGGATGAGGACGAAGAGGAAGATGACGAGGAAGATGAGAGCTGTTCTTACAGAATGTCATCTCAGCCTCCAGAGGACTGCAAGGCTGTGGCTGTTATTAAATCTGTGGGGGAGCTTTCTGTTCCTGAAAAGTACAAGTCCATTTCCAACATCAGAGTATGTTTGCTATTGCTTTTTGCTTTCTATTTTTCTGCTTATTTTACAAAATTGGACTCAAGAACTCATTTGTTTAAATATGTAAATTAAATATAAACTAATAACTGATTAATCTGTCCAGATGGAGACTTATTCTATGAAAATGATCATTTTCTGTTCATGTACCTTCTCAGCCCAACTGTTCATTTCCTGTGTCCCAAGACAAAGAAGAGAAATGTAGGCTCATCCTTAGTTATGTCCTGAAGGTGAGAGCCCTCTGTACATCTACATACTTTATGATTATTGCCTTTAATGTTTAATGACCAAATCGAGTATACATCTTCAGAAATGAACAGTCTCTGATTAAATGTGTCAAAGGGGCTGAAGGCAGTAGACAGCAGCATAAAGAAGGAGAGTGACCTCCCTGCGGCCGACCCCAGTACTCCTATCCCTCTGAAATACGAAGAGAGTGGAGCCAGGGCTGTGGAGAAAGAAATCGCCCTGCTGCTGGACAAAGGTCAGTCAAGCCCCAAGACGTACTGCCCTTACGTCCTCATCGTCACATTTTTAGCTTATTACAGCTCCCAGAGTAACTGAAACCGGCATAAGCACTCAAGGACACTAAATACCTGGTACCATTCTTCTGGGAGCTGAGATGGAGCCAAAATGTGTGCTGAGGACTTTGCTGGTTAAAATACCATATTCCGCCTTTCTCACTTTTTTCCTTCATTGTTCTTTTTTTTTAAACTAACCTTGTCTCTTGTTTTTCTGCATAGCTGCTCCGCATGGTGAAGGCCTCAAGTTACCCATGCGCTCAGGCATGCTGCCTGGCTCCTGGCAACACCAAATGAAGCTGCAGCTTTTCTTGAAGGCCTCAAAAGCCTACTATGTGCTCTCTGAGGCAGCCACCAACCTGCTAAAGTATGGCCGTGCACTGCGCTACATTAAATTAGCCCTGCAGTGCCATGGTGAGAGAAGTCAAAGATTAACAACAGAGAATAGACTGATACCAGTATGAGACTGATTGATTACTCAAATTTCCATCTCTAAAATTAAAGAATGAATTTTTTTCTTCTATTCTAATGGTACTTTCCTTTTCTCTTTCTCCCTTCCTGTGTGTAGATGCATATTCTGCTATTAGCAGTGGGCTGCACCCACGTGTCCTGCTGTTTCACAGTCAGTGTCTGTCTCTGTGTGGAGATGTGCAACTGATGCTGGCCCAGAATGCCTCAAACAGAGCTGCGTATCTGGAAGAGTACAACTACCAGACCAGAGATGACCAAGAGATCCTTCACTGTCTGCACCGTGAGAGCTCCTGCCAAGGTCTCCAAGCCCCAGCTGGCACACTTTCTATCTCTAAAATAATCAGCACATTGCATCATGAGTACTTCCCAACCCCGGTCCTGGGGGTCCACTCCTTATCTCAATGTCTCAGATATCAAGAATATTTGGTATTCACAGCAGTTTCATGTATTGACTTTCTGTGATTTTACACTACACAATTTTAGTGATGCAGAATTTTTTAAAAAATAAGTCAGTCCCCCTATAAATGACATGCTGTGACATGTAGGGGAAGTTTTACATGCTGTGGTTTGAAGAGTAGTGGCTCTTAGCAAAAATGAAAAAGTTATAAAAGCTCTCCTGTGTGCAGCAGCACTTTTCATTATAGCTGAAATGTGCAGCTCTACAGAAGATGAGATCGGTTATTTAAGCTTTGTTGAGTGTTCCTGTTATGTAAGCTTTTGCCATTGGAGATTACACATCAGTCACAATATGCCTGAAAATGATTATTACAGAATGCAGGACTCTATATTTTCTTTACGATGCTAATGATCTCGGATTTTTTTTTCCAGCATTCAACATGGCCACTGACCTGGCCACTGACCCAGAGTACCAGCTGTTTGTCAGCAGTAAGTGTTATGAGGCTGCCCATGATCTTCTGACCTCTGAGGCTCTTAAGAACCTGGGCCAAGAGCAGCTGGCACAGGTTCTGAAGCGTCTTGGCAATATTCGCAACGAGATGGGTGTGTTCTACATGAACCAGGCTGCAGCTTTGCAGACTGAGAAAGAAGGGGGTTAGTGTTTACATCTGCAGGATCCTGCAGGTTACTACTTGATAAAGCTTGTATTCATAAAACATACATGTATCAGTGTTGTAGTAAAACTTAATATTTTCTTCTCTTTCCTTTGCCTCTGTCATGCAGCACGGAGGTCAGTGTCTGTGGCAGAGCAGGAACTGTGGAAGAAAAGCTTTTCCTGTTTTGAGAAGGGTATGCAGAACTTTGAAGCCATCTCTGACTCTGTGAATAAAGCCTTGCTTCTGTGTAACATTGGAAGACTGATGCGCATTTGCGCCCAGGCCCACTGCGCCATGACCTCAGAGGAGAACAGAGGAGAGTTCTCACCGGAGGAGGCTCTCTACTACAACAAGGTACGTATATAGACAAGAGTGGCTGAGCACCAGCTATGAGGAGCTTCTAACTGTGCCTTAGCAGAGGACACTTTACACTCTTAATATTCCTGGAACAACTAATATAGCACATCGAGTTTTTAAGACCGGAGAGGAGTATGAAGGATGCATTTGCAAGGTGTCTGACATATTTTGTTGTTGTTGTTGTTGTCAGACGTGTTGCACCCTGTTCCACTGAAAACAGTTAATGTGTGGCAGTGGAAAAATGTTATTTTTCTGTATTGATCTGAAAGTGACTGTTCAATTGTGTAGACTTTGGAATGTTACAATCAATTTTATTAAAGTATGTGTTAATTTCTTGGTCAAAATATAATTCTCGTTCTATTTTATGTAAAAATAAAAAAGCTTAGTGTACTGTCTGTATTTCACTATTCTGTAAGTAGATTTCTATTTTTACTATTATTCAGGTAACAAAATTAGCAAATCATGCAATTTAATCCTTCATAAAACCAGTCTTTTGCCACCTAAATAATTAAACAGGGTAAAAAGACAGTTAACCATCTTCTGGTACCATTAACCATCTTCCTGCATCTGTGTGTAGGCTGTAGATTACTATCACAGGGCTATGAAGTGTCTAAGCAGCAGAGAGAGCCACGCAGCAGTCTGGGACTCGGTTAATTGGGAGCTCTCCACCACATACTTCACCCTGGCTACACTACTGCAGGATTATGCCCCACTGTCTCGCAAAGCCCAGGAGCAGGTGACCCACATGGGCTATATCACTTTATTGTACACTAGATGTGCTATAACACAAACTATTTGAAATGTGTTAAATTTGTGTGTCCTTTCCTTCAGATTGAGAGGGAAGTGACGGAGGCCATGATGAAGTCACTGCGATATTGTGACCTCCAGACAGAGTCAGCTCGCCAGCCCCTCTACCAGTACAGAGCTGCTACCATCCACCACAGGCTGGCCTCCATGTACCACAGCTGCTACCGCAACCAAGTAGATATAGTCTCTTCTTTGCTTACAGACTGACTCTCTCTCTTAAACTGTTTTGTCTCCCTCATGTGGGGACAAATACCCTCACACATTGTTCTCAACTCTGTCTTTGTCTGTGCAGGTGGGTGATGAAAGTTTACGGAAGCAGCACAGGTCTCTAGCAGAGCTGCATTACTCTAAGGCAGTGCGTCTCTTCCTCAGTCTGAGTGACGCACCCTGCGAGCTGCTCCGCACACTGCTGGAGAGAGTGGCCTTTGCTGAGTTCACCATGGCTGGTTAGGCTCACACTAATCTCTCACAAGAATTACATGTGTCTATAACTTGTATGACTTTTCTTTGGACATACATTCTGTGGTCTGTCTTTCTGTATTCGTACTGAAAGAATGGTCCTAACAGATATTGTAAACAGATATTATTTTATGGGCTTTTCTAGTATTACATGCAAAAAAATGTACCTAATAAGCAACAAGTACATAATAATTTGTTACTCAAGATGCTTGCAAATTGTTATATATAATTTTTTGTTTGTTTTTTGTGTTTCAGGACAGAGCAGCAGTGCAGTGAAACTAAAAACCCTGACTGGTGCTCTGGAAATCATGATTGAGACTCGACATGCCTTCAGACTAATACACAAAGAGCTGGAGGAACAACAACAGAGCGAGGTATACATACCACATGCCCGCATTGGCCTCGTTATCCTGTTTTGGAAGGTGACCGTTATTAATGTTCAATGCAATTTTCTGTGTGTGGATGTGTGCATGTTTAGACAGTAACACTAGAAGACACAGTCAATCGTGATGAGTCCAGTGAGGCCTTTGATAGCCCTGCTTCCTCAGGGCTGAATACAGAGGAGGTGATGAAACTGATTGGTGTCTTTGAGCCCAGTTTCTCCTTTCTGCTGTTGCAGCTGATTAAACTCAGCACCACCAGCAAACGCAAATCCAGGTAAGATGAGATGTACTACATTCATTATTTTGGGGGCGTATGATTAATATAGCACAATAGTTGCAGTTGACTGTGCCATGAGGAATCAGTTATGCTCTTGTAAAAGGATTTATTGGCTGAAGTTCAAGAGTTTAGGATACCACCTGGTGAAATGCAGGTAGATAGACTAATAAAATAAACCAGGTTGCTTACCAGTGTAAACTGAAGACCATGTTAACAGATTATATAAAAATTTAAATTGTGTGTATGTGTGTGTGCATGTGCAGCAGTAAGGAAGAGGAGCAGGTGAAGGTCTATAAGCAGGTGTACTCTCAGCTGTTGCGAGCAGAAAAGGATGCTCCCCTAATCCAGCGTATTGCCCTCTATTTGGAACTTCTGGAACAGTTCAGCCCTCCTGCAGAAACAGCATGAAACGGGACCATCCTGGTAAATCTCCAAACAGACAGGTGCTACCAACTGTGACTATGCTCATAAAGGAGAGACAAGCGTTCTGGAATGGGACCTTTTTCTTTGAAACCTGGAAATGTGAATAGAAATACTCATAAGCAGTGCCTTGTTGTCTTAGTCGCAAGACTTTCATCCACTTACTTTTTTAAATGGAAGAAATACAAAAGATAATTTGTTTCAAATTTTGCAAAAGACATGTTTTTTTTTTGTTGTTGTTTGTTTTTGTTATATGGGGTGAGAAATATTTTCTGATGACTAATATGAACCAATAAAATGACCTGTTTTCTGGTTGAGAAACAACACTTCATCACTGCTTTTGTGGTGTATAAATAAGCTCACTTTTGAAATTCCTGAAATGTCACAATCTTTAAAAATAAAGTGAACTAGAAATGAGTGCAATAATAAGCCAGTGTTCAGGGGAAATCTCTATTTAAAGAGGTGTGTACATGTTGCAGTGTTTTGTATGAATGTGTTTGCTGACTTTGCTGTTAAGATTCTTTATTAAAATTTTGAAAGGTACCGTGGTCTGGATTTTGTTTCAGATTGTTACAGACACTGGTCACACTAATCACTTGTTTTGAGGTGAAAATGTATGGTTAGGACCTAGAGTTTTATTTTGAGGTTTTATTTTAGTGTGTTCATGCATGACTATAAAGGGCCACTTTAATTTACTTTGAGGAAAATCGGCGGGGGAGGGTCTTATCCCAAGTGGAGGGAAACAACTTGTAAGTTTTTTTTCTGACTGGGAACTGGTTAATTTTCCCAGCCATTTGCACCATTTGTTATTGCATTTGTTTCACTCAATTAGAAAAGGGAGCTGTATTTCAATAAAGTTTGAATCTGAACCTGTGTAGTCTGAATGGGGGTTTGGGGGGCCTAATTAATGTTCCTGTCTAGAAAAGGGGGGCCCTGCAGAGAAAGTTTGGGAACCACTGCCCTAGGCAATCTTAATGCTTCAGCGTACTAGGACTTTATGGACACCTTTTCTGGGGAAGAACCTTTTCTATTCCAGCATGAGTGTGCCCCAGTGCACAAAGCAACATGGCTGGGTGAGTTCGGTGTGGAAGAACTTGACTGGCCCGCACAAAACCCTGACCTCAACCCCATCCAATACCTCTGGAATGCAGGCCTTCTCGTCCAACATCAGTGTCTGACCTCATAAATGCTCTACAGAACGAGTGGGCACAATTTCCCACAGAAACACTCCAAAGTCTTGCGGAAAGCCATCCATGAAGAGTGGAAGCAGATATAGCTGCAAAGGGGCGGGGGTTATCTGCAATGTCATTAGAGCGTAATGGTCAGGCGTCCCAATACTTTTGTCCATGTAGTGTAGCTGCTGTAGGCTGACAACCTTACCAGCATGGCCTTTCAGTTTAGCCCCCAGTAGGAGGAGCTTTCTGTTGACTCGCAGTGGCCAATCAGCGTGCAGCAGAGCTCTTGGCGCGGTGTTTAGTAAGCAAGCTACGGACGAGGACTTTATATTAGCCAACATTTCACCTCTTAAACTTTGGATCGCTGTCTCAACAAGCAAACTTGATGTATGCGAAAGACTTAGGGTGTCTTTTGAACATGGTATCTGCTGTTTTCGCTAGTGTTTCACGGATTTGTCTGTTTTAACTAACCCGTCCCACCGGACAGCTAGCTAGCAGTCTCTGCGTCGCACAGGACAATGAGCACTGCCAAGGCGATCAAACGTGAGTAACGATAAATCAGTTATAATTTTGTAGACATTACTCTCACTGATCAGTATCGTAAGACAAATTCTGTCAGTCTGTATCCGTGCACATGTCTTTGCCCTCCTGACGATTGTGAAGTTCTTACAAACTTGCAGCGTCCGCTAGCATTTAAATGTAACTTATTTAGCCCGTGTTATTTAATGTCATTTTATAGCAGTGATAAATAAAGACTGTTTTAAGTGATCACGAAATAGTGATTTGATAATATATATATATATATATATATATATATATATAAGTGCTAAGTAAAGGCTGTTTTAAGTCATCATATAATAGTAACGTTAATTTTGTAACAGTACATTTTCAGTCTTTCTTGTATTTAATGGGGGAATATTCTGTCCGTGCTTTTACAGAGCTGCAGAAAGCCAAAAGCAAAGCCCAGAGCTCCGTCAATCTGAAGGAGGAGGCCAGTCTCTGCAATCAGCTCGGAGAGGTTTTGGCTAAACAAGGTAAGAGAAACAAATAAGTGACCATTCGCTATGGTTCTCAGCACAATATGTCTGTCGTCAGTTTCTGTTCCACTTGTCAGATTGTACAACTCCTCCTTCCGTCGCACAGTCACACAATAATCTATGCAACAGCCTGCTACTATTTTATCATTATGTGCAATATTCTTACCATGTGAAGTGAAAGTGACCATTCTCTCATACGTGAACACACCACAGAACACAGTGTGAACGGCACGAAATTCTTCTGCGTTTAACCAAGTGAAGCAGCGGGCAGCAAGGAACATAACGTTAGCGTCCGGGGAGCAGTGTGTGTACCTCAAAGGTGCTTAACAGTCTTGGGAATCGAACCCACCACGCAGTGCGAACGCCCTAACCACTAGGCTGCCAGCTGCCCATGTACAGTATAATGTAAAGTTGTCTACATCATTTTATGTGCAATAGTCGAACCATGTAAATATCGCTACTTATGTCAATGTCATTTTTCTACAGCTTATCTCTACTATCTGAAATAACGTGCTCCTAATTTCCATCTGTGCCATGTTACTTATCTTTAGTATATATACCCAGCATTTGTGTATATATCATAGTGTGTTTCTTATTGATTTTTTTCTAGTTTTTTATTGGATTTCTTTAAAACCTATATTTATATTGTTCTTGTCTCTGTAGTCATAACATAAGCAGTTTCTTCCAAGATCAGTACATTTTTCTGATTCTGATTTGTGTGTCAGGCGATTACAAGGCAGCCATCAAGGAGCATCAACAAGAGTTGTCACTCTCAGAGGTTCTACATGATGTGATTGGTTGTGCTGTAGCCAATCGGAAGATTGGAGAATGTTATGCAGAACTGGGAAACATCACCACTGCTCTCAAGGTATGCAAAGGCCTGTCACTTTTCACCTTTGAATAAATTCTGCATGACGACCTCAACATAGTTGGACCTGTCTGTGTTCCAGCATCAGAGACGGCACCTGGACTTGGCTCGCTCTGTCAATGACGCAGTAGAGGAGCAACGAGCTCTGGCCACTATTGGCCGGACTTACCTCTTCCTTCATGACACTGACCAGTCACAGGACAGCCTGAAGCAGGCTGGGGATGCTTTCAAAAAGAGTTTGGCAATAGTGGATGAACGTCTGGAAGGTATTGAATTCTGTATTGAATTCTAGATATGTGAGCTTTGATCTGAATTTGTCTGGAGGAAGGCAAAGTCACGTTTCCTTTTTATCGCATGTTAGCTAGCCTCTCATGCCTTAAAATCATTCTTTGGGGCTGAGGTGTCCTGGATGTGTTTGTGTGATGTAGGGACAGTGTCAGCGCGGGAGCGGAATGAAATGAGGGCGCGTCTGCTGCTGAACCTGGGCTTTGTGTGTGATGGCTTGAAAGAGCCACAGCGCTGCAGTGACTTCATCCGCCAGAGCATCTACATTTCAGAGTGAGATACTTCTAGTCAAAGACCCTGCTGATCTCTACTGGGTGCTCAGTCCTCAACACTGGCTTTGTTCCTAACTCTGGCCCTCCTTTATATTTCCAGATTGTTTGTATAGTGTACATTTTATACTGTATTGTTGGTGTAGTTTTTAATCTACTATTTTTCTTTTTTGCTGCTCTTATCTTGTATTGTCCACGTTCTGCTGTGACAATGCAAATTCCCCACTTGTGGAACTAATACAGGTTTATCTTTTCTTTGTCTTAGGAAGAGCAATCTTACAGAGGATCTTTATCGTGCCAACTTCAACTTGGGCAACATCCACTTCCGAAATGGGCATCACTCTCTCGCCATCCGATGCTTTGAGAAAAGCAAAGATTGCGCCCGCAAGCTGACCGACAAATTTGCAGAGAGCGAGTGTTTCTGCATGATTGGCAAGGTACCAGCAACCTAAAAAAATCAGTTGTTGTTGGTAACTGGTTTCAGATTCAGATTGTTAGGAACTGGTCAACAGTTCAGTTGGACAAACCACCAAAGCTTGGTCAAACTGGTTCTGTTGGTCAACCAGCTTAATCATCAAACCCAAACAAAAACTTGCTTGTTGCTGCTCAGAATCAGAATCAGAAAACTTTATTGATCCCGGAGGAAATTGCTTAAATTGCTCAGGAAGCTAAGCTGGTTTTTATACAGAACCATACTTTTTCCCTGCTGGGACCAGCCACCCCTTTGTAGCCCTGGAAATGGACTGCTTTCAGGCCTGTTGAAATGCTGGGCTGGCTTTGCTCTATAATGGATTTGATATCTGTGTAGGTTCTGCTGAATCTGGGAGACTTCCAGGCCGCCCGACGCTCTCTGAAGAAGGCCTTCCTTCTTGGGTCCCAACAGCCGGCAGAGAGGGAGGCAGTGAAAAAGCACTTGAAATATGGTGAGAGAATGAGTGGGATATATTTGGCTTTTTTTGTATCAATGTTTTCCAGGCAAAAATTGAGGTTTGTGGTTAAATGCTTTGTAGATACATTTGTATGTTCTTTGGCCTTGCCAATGCCTGTTGATCCTCTTTCCACAGCAATTCATGGCTGTGAGCTGGAGGAGGCTATGTCAGCCATTCCTAATAAGGTCTCTCAGGAGGCCTTGGGGATTTCAGAGCAACTGGGGGACCTCTACTGCAAAGTACTGTCCTATACCAAAGCTCTGGATGCTTACAACACCCAGGTAAGGGTCTGCTGTTTCTACAGCAGTCTTTAATGCAATCATACACAAAGCTTATCATATAGAACGTAGCTAGAGTAATGTCTGTTTGTGGTTCACGTCATTTACAGCGTTTACTTGTGTACTGTTTGCTTTGCTCATTGCATTAGTACTTTAGTTTTTAAACCTGCATGTGTGTGTGTGTTTAGTTGTCATGTGCTGAGACCTTAGGGAAGCCTCCACGAGAGTTGGCTGTCATCCATGTTTCCCTGGCAGCAACTTACTCAGACCTGCGGCAGTACCACAAAGCTGTCGAGCACTATAGGCGTGAACTGGAGATGAGACAAGGCAATGCCAAAGAGGTATTACACACTCGTACACACATTTGACATTGCATTGTAGCACTCAGTGCACAAATAGTGCACAAAAATCATGTTTCTTTTTTAGGGGGACTATATTGAAGCTTCAGTGCTCTAATTGCTCAGTGTGTCTGTCTGTCTGTCTGTTAGGAGTGTGAAACGTGGTTGAACATTGCAGGCTGTCAGGAAGAGTGGGGAAAAAGCATTGAGGAGGTGAATGGTAGTTACACCGCTGCCTTGCTCTGTGCTGAGAGAGCAGCTGAAAGCAGACTACAGGTCAGTCATTATTTCATAACAAAGTTAGTCTAGCCATTCTTCCCAGTCTAAAACATACACTACTGGCCAGATGTATGCATGTAATCAGTTAATTTGTTATTTTAATGCATTAAAAATAGAACAAAAGTAGAAGTCATCTAGTAAAATACTGAATTTAGATCATCCAGCCCTATATATCACAGGTTTGGTAAAGTTTTTTTTTTTTGTTTGTTTGTTTGTTTTTTTTGTTTGTTTTTTTGCCTGTCGTCATATATAATACAAATCTGTCCATTAAATAGCGTTTAACATAATGGGTATAAATGTATTCTCGTCTAATTTGTATTAAATTAAAAACACAGTGTTTTTATGACCCACTTTCTGATTGAATCATTGGTACAACTGCTTTGTTAGTGTTACTTTATTGATGACTAAATATGGTTGTCAACGGACATTTATCACGTGGCAAAAACAAGACGAGATGCTACGTAAATGCTGGTCATGTGACGATGACTATAACGAAATATACCATGTAATATTGTTGACGAATAAGAACGAGGCTAAATGTGGTTTACAAAATAAAAACTATGCTAAAATGTCTTCAGAACGAGACGTTATTTCCCGAATGATAGGGAGGAGAGAAAAAAGTATTGGGACGCTCAGAGTTGAACGGTGTTACTTTTGTCCATTGAGAGGCACTGTGAAGTAAATCTATCTAGAGTGGCCAAAAGGTATTGGGACGCAGGGCCAATATAGTGCTAGGGAGAGAGAAATGACACACATACACACACACACACACACACACACACACACAAACTAGACAAAAATAGTCGTGGATAATTCTGACTAAAATAAGACTAAAATGCTCAGACTTTTAGTCGACTGAAACTTTAATAGACTAAAAAGAGTATGGACGTGACTAAGACTAATAAAAACTAAAATGACAGCTAGAAAGACTAGACTAAAACTAAAATTAAGATAGGCCGCCAAAAACAACACTATGTAGTGTTAATGTTGGTGTTGCTTCTAAAGATTTGTCCTGTAATTAGGATATAACAGGATAAATTAACTGAAAAATGTTTGCATGTGAAAAATTTTGCTTGTGTGTGTCCTTGGTTTGCAGAGGAGGGTTCTGAAGGCGTGGCTGCAGGTGCAGAGGCGGCTCTGCTCGGCAGATATTGATGCCACAGAGGCCCGCCTGCAGGAGCTGTATGAGGCAGATGACCTTGGGCCGGAGGACAGTGAAGACGAGGAGGAGGAGCAGATGCAGGACAGTGAACCTTTAGACAGTGATATCCAGCTCTCAGACTCTGGTAAGTAAACTAACAGTCAAATTCATGTCAAGGAGTTTCAGCCAACATATATTGAATGATATTTAATTACATTTAAACATGAGAACGAGTGCCAATGGCTGCTGATTGGGTTTGTTCTCTTGGCAGATGATGACCTGGAGGGCTACGATAAGATTGTGACTGGCAGAAGAAAATCTGGAAGGGTGAGCGAGAAACATCCTCTGTACAAAGTCAAAATTAAAATCCAGTCGTCTCTATTTTTTCCCCTTCTTTTTCCTTTATATTCCATTAAAATGTAGTAACTGTGTTTGCAGCAATTTCCTAATTTAGACAATAAAAAAGGATGGTTTGTGGACCAGTGGGTGAAAGAATATTTTCTTATCCTTGTAATTCTCCCTCCTTGCTCTCAGTGGAACCGGCGGAATGAAAAGGGTGAGACTGTGCTCCATCGAGCCTGTATCGAGGGCAACCTGAAGCAAGTTCAGTATCTGGTGCAGCAGGTGAGCAGAGCCGATCAAACAAGTCCAACAGATTCGTCTCAGAATGATCATGAGTGAAACGACCACTCTCTCTCTCGTAACAGGGTCATCCTCTCAACCCCAGAGATAACTGCGGCTGGACTCCGCTCCATGAGGCTTGCAACCATGGCCATCTAGGTACCAGCTTAATAAAGATCTGAACATGTAGAACCACACACTACTCAAAATGTGATGCAATACGTTTTGGTGTGTTCCTTGAACCTGCACCTTGTTGTGGTTCTCTTTTGGATCTGCATGGTTGACCTGCTTTGCCCCTGTGTGTCTCTTTCCAGAGATTGTAAGTTTGCTGTTGGAGAGAGGAGCTAACATTAATGACCCTGGAGGTGCACAGTGTGAGGGAGTGACACCTCTGCACGACGCCCTCTACTGTGGAAACTTCAAAGTGGCACAGCTGCTGGTACAGAGGGGCGCTTCAGTCAATGCCCGCAACAACAAGGTCTAACACAGATACTCATCTTACTGTTCCTTTAAGAGAAACGTTCAGTTAGTGTCCTTTCATATTTCTTATTCAGTTTGAATTCATGTTAGATACAGTAGTATGACTCTGCAATGATTAATATGGTTGCACTGCATTTTTAACCTATCAAATAAAGACTCATTGGGTGCGCTTAGGTTTACTGAGTGCTCATGAATGTGTTGGTGTGTCTTTCCTGCAGGGGGACAAACCATTGGACACCTTGCGCCAGTGGCAGAAAACGTACAGTCGAGATCTGGACCGGGAAACGGTGTATGAGTGTGAAGAAACTAAGAAAATACTGAAGAAGGCGTTGGCTGGAAGAGGTGAGGATTAGAGAACAATTTCAGTTAACAGTTTTTCAGTTACTAGAGCAGGGTTTCCCCAATCCCAGTCCTGGGGTCTGTGCAGATTTTTGCTTTCCCATCCATATGGCCCCTATGATTCACAAACTATTGAGTAATGGACAAATAAACAAAAACACTATAAATTAGGTATTTTGAAAAAGTTAGCCAAAACTGTAAGACATCAGTACAGAACTTCATGTTATACACGTTAGCATATGGAAAAATAAGAAATGTTACTGTAGTGACACATTTTTCTTATTTGTTCAGGTGAATTATCTATAAAACACAAGGTTGGATTCAACTCTGTATCAACTGATTCAAGTAATTTTGTATATTAATGCAATCTGCCAACACAAACTACCAAGGGAACAGTGCTCCAGCAACGAAAAACCAAAGTCAGGCACACTCAAAAAACATGGATATACTGTACATACTATTTATAATCAATAAAATAAACTTTTGAATAGAATAGACAATAATACAAACCATGTTTGCGCTAAAGACATGGCTCATTGAAAGTGCTTGAATGTATATATTTTGATCAATATATTCTTATAAATTGTTTTATACTAAACATTAGTAAATTGGCTACGTTCGGACCTGGTTTTAAACAGCACCTGCCTCCAGACTGTGTACATGAGGAATTCAAGTTGAATTATTCAGGTTAAATAGTAGCAAGAAAGTGAAAGTCAGCAATAAACAAACAATGTTGTAACAGTTTTTAACCTCAATCCCAAATTGTGCCTGAAAGGTCCTGGAATTCTGTGAATTTGATATTTAGGAGTTGTTGGAAGTACTGTAAAATATTGAATTCATTTTTTTAGATGTGTAGTAACCCCGGTTTAGCACCTCATCTTTTCATGAGAGTATAGTTTAGTGCAGCCAAAACACAGGTTTATCCATGTTTAAATGTTCTATAGAGATTTAGGAATAAACTGGTCAAGATCCACTTCTTACGTTAAGGTATCTGCGTCGCAGTCTGAGAACATCACAATATTGAAAGCTAACCTAGACTAAACAAGTATTGCTTCATAAATACATTTGTTAATTCAGAATGTTGTCTATACAGAATCTAATTACAGTGTTGCTACGTGGTAATTTAGCCAGCTCTTTATTGTCAGGATATATTTGGGATGTCAGTTGACACTGGGCTGGCTCAGTTCAGTTTCGAATTGAGTTTACCTGGAATCTGGGCATGTTTTGGCACAAAACTTGGTCAAGTTAAGCTCAGGCAAGAAGCTATTAGGCTGTATTTGGGTTCAGACCAAATGTGTGTTTTTTGTTTAAACAACTGTCCTACAAAACCCCACAATTGTTCATATCACTCACTCACTCACTCACTCACTCACTCACTCACTCATTCATATAAAGTCTCCCCTTCTCCCCACTTCTGTAGTTACACCGATGTCTCCAAAGCCTGTCTTGCAAGAGAGTCAGCTTTTTGATGCTGAGTGCTCAGAGCCACTTTTGCAACAAGATGAGCCTAACTCCACTTCCCAGCATCCCCTGCTCAGTAGACGGACTCCCCCAGAGGCCAGTACACCTCCCAGAGCCAGGCGATCTACAGGAAATCATCACAGGCCCAGAGGAACCGAGGAGGATGTTCTATTTGGGGTGGGATTAGATTCTCACATATGTTCCCTAATATTTATGTTTGTATAATTTGAGAAAGGTTTGTCCCTTCTGTATTCCCTGCTCTGCATGTTATTTTACTCCTAGCATCCCAACTCATATGCTAATTACAAAGTCTGGATGAAAACGGATGTGTTAGAGCTGGGAAAATATTAAAATATGCGGAGCAGGGAAGCCCCCAGATCTAGGGTTTTAAGCCGCAGTTGTGCTTGAAAGTTTGTGAACTCTTTGGGGATGTTCTATATTTTGCGTAAATATGACCTCAAACATCAGATTTACATTCCTAAATCTAGATAAAAAGAACGCAATTGAACAAATGACACATTTCTATACAAAAGTTATACTTGGTGTTCGGTTGATATCAAAATATAACTTTTTGGTTTATATTAGAAGCATTATGTTTGAAGAAACGAAAACACTGCATTCCAGCAAAAGAAGCTTGTCCCCTCTGTGAAACATGGTGGTGGCAGTATTATGCTTTGGGCCTATTTTACTGGCTCATTTTTAATGGGTTTACTTTATCTACTTTTAGGAAAATCTGATGTTTTAGGTCATATTTATACATAAATATATGAAAAACTTTCAAGCACCAGTATATAAAGCTGATCAAATTGAGTAGTCATGAGCTGTCATAAAGGTTGCTTGTATCCCTACTGATTTGTTTACACTTTTTTTTTATCTCACCGCTTTCCACTGTTTTCACCAGGAAGACAATGATTCAGATCACTCTGACTGCTCCATTAGTCCGCTACGCCCTGTGCGACCAAGACCTCGTTTCCCAGAAGTCCCCTCTACCCCACGGGACGTTTGTCTAGATGTTCCACCCACACCGCTTGGTGGCAGAGAGACAGTAATGCCGACTCAGCCAGTCTCTGGCAGACAGGAGTACCAGAGGGCTATGCAGAACCTGGGCAGTGCCAAAAGCCGCCTTCTGACTCAGACCTTATCAGAGCCGGTTTTCAGCAGCACACCGGCAGTGTCGAACAATCATGTTTCAGCTCTTGTTCCTGAGGATGAATACATAGCAGATGATTGGCTCGAAGATGACTTAGGGAGTGCTCAGCCAAAAAAGAAAAGGAAAGTAGTGTCAGAACAGGATGGCAGACGAGACAGTGTGATGTCTTCTAGAAGTCAGATTCGAGTGCCGTCAACATCAGAACCTTCTGCTAGAGGTAACAGTTGGGACTGCAATGACTGAAGTAATCACGCATGAACACAACACAGCACACACTGTGAACAATGGGTTTTTGTTCAGGGCTATATGTAAAACATTACAAAAAGTACAACTCCTGGCTAAAAATGGAATCACCATTTTGTCATGGAGCGAAGTGTGTTAAAGCTTTTCCTCAGGAAACCAGCAAACTATCCACATGTTTGGAAAGTTGTGTGTGTGAAAAAGTTAGTCATTTTTCAGTTTTTCCTCCACTCTAAGTGATTTAATGTGTTTCTTTAAACTGGTAAAAGTGCCTTTTATTAAAGCAATGTAAATTAATTTAAGCTATGTATCACAAGACCAGAATGTTCAGATATTTATGTTGACCAAATTTAGAGTAAAATTAAATATTGTGATGCATGTGGTATAGATCAGACTACATTGCACAATTCTGATTTGGAGCCTGGAAGATTAGAGTTTCCTTGTAGACATGTCTTGAAAATTTCATTGCATTTCACTGCACTGTTTGAAAGGGGGCATGACTGTTTCATTTCCTCCCTGCAGCTTCGTCCTCCTCCAGCAGAGGTCTTTCTCTGAAGAAGAGCAATAAGGCACGACAAGTGAAGATGAATCAGCTGCCTGGCATGGTGATGCTAGGCAGGAGAGAAATCAGCAGGTCACCAAGTCCCATCATCGCCAATGATGATGACCCCTCACAGCCTGTACACCCTCAACATTACAGTTTCCAGGCCAACGTGAGCAATTCCATTTCACAGACTGTACCTGTTCTGTTAATAATGAGATCCTGATTGTTTGGTTTGTGTGTTATAGCAACAGGCTGCCCCTCAGACACCAGCGCCTGCCATGCCTGCACCAATCAGGATGAGAGTCAGAGTTCAAAACAATGTTTTCCTGATCCCTGTACCACACAGGTGTGTGTGTGTTTGTGTGTGTGTGTGTGTCTACACATGCATTAGAGACAACTTATTAAACCTTTTTTATCCAGTACACTGCTCATACACATGTATACCAATGCTGATTGTAGCCTGTTTGACAGTTGCCATTCACTCCCTGACAAATGGTGCATAGTAGCAGGAGTATTACAATCATAAACAGTGCTGTGTGACAGTCTTGAGCTACATCTCCTTTTTTATATTTCACTTTGAATCAAAATACTTTTTGTTTCTGTCTGTCGAACTGTCTTATTTGTGGTAGATTAAAGTAAGAAAATGGGAGTAAATGTTTTACTGCAATAGACAGCATAGTGCCTAAAGATACAAGGTGCCTAGATAAAGGTGTTCCAACCACTCAGAATTCAGAACCTGATCTGGAATCCTCTGCACCTGTTTCTTCACTGGTTCAGGCCTTAAAGGACTGGAATTTAAAAAAGAAGAGAGTTTGATTAACTCGTAATGAAGTTTTGTTTGGTAGTAACTCTTTGTGAATATTTGGAGAACTAACACATTAAAAGTGAAACTATGTACATATCTAACATTTATTGTGTATAATTTGTTTTCAGTGTGGCTGACTCCTGCACTGTGTCCTGGCTGTGTGAGCAGGCCGCTCAGCGATACTATCAAACCTGTGGGCTGCTGCCACGTCTCTCTCTGCAGAAAGAGGGTGCTCTTCTCTCACCTACTGATTTGCTGCTGGCTGTGCTGCACACGAATGAAGAGGTAAAACAGATATTTATTCAGTTAGTCAAATTAGTCCGTTTTAGCTTGAAAAAGTGTGATATCTGTATAATTGTAATTAATATGTATCTTGTGGTATTGAGTTGTTCCATTTTTTTGGTGCTTGTGAAAAGTTGGTTTTGCTATTGCAGTAGTTTGATGCACTGTAAGGAAAGTCTATGTGAATGTGTGCTTTGGTTGTAAGCCAGCCGTGTATTAATGACTTGGATGTAGGTTCTAGCAGAAGTGTGCTCCTGGGACCTTCCTCCTCTTCCTGAGCGTTATAAGAAAGCCTGTAGCAGTCTGGCTGTCGGTGAGTGTCTTTGACCTTCTAGTTCATACAGGCGTAGTAGACTAAACCTTCTGGTCTGTGTTTATGTTGCATTTGGTGCACATTCAATAGTGTACTTAGTACTAAGCCTTCTTAGAGTATTTCTGGAGACTTTCATTCTGACTTACACAAAATTTAATATTGTTCTCGTCTTTGTCTCTGTGTGTCTGTGTAGTTTCCTCTAGGATCAGTGATGTTTTCTGATTATGCAAAGCATATACCCTTTCTTCAAGTTACTAAACAAAATTTTGTATGTGTGTTTCAGGAGAGAATAAGCGTGTGTTGCGGCTGTGTGAGCTGCAGGATGCCTCTCCCTGTGTGGCTGTGTGTGGTCTCAGTCTGACTCCTGCTTGTCTGGCCCCCCTCCTGCGTGCTCTTAAACTACAGGACAGTCTCACTGAGCTCCGCCTTTCTGCCAATCGTCTGAACGACAGTCTCCTGCCCGAACTCATCTCTGCAGCAACCACCATGCCCCGCCTAAGACTTCTCGACGTCTCAGCCAATCAGATCACAGGAGAGGGCCTTAAAAAGGCAATTACTAGCTTGGAGGGAAGAGATGAACCTGCATTCCCGGTACTTGAAATTCTACTGTTATTAAAATGTTGTCAGAAATTTCTTTTTGTAATCAGGAAGGTTAAGTGATTTATAAGGATTGTCGCAATAAGGAGTTCTAACTGGAAGCTGGTGAAGTTAAAGAGTAACTGGGAAAGGGTCTACATCAGAGAAAAGAACATGCAGCCGCATTGCACAAAGTATCACAGACAGACTTTGCAGAGAATACATGTTGAGGAGATACCAACTGATTTAAAAACAGATTTTTAATACTCAGCCTCAGAATAAAATGTCTTCTAATCATGGAATTCCAAGCACACTGTGTATTAGTATATGGTAAAAGATGAGTACAGAAACAGAAAAAACTTTGTGTGGAAAAATGTGTTAAACTTATGACTGATGGCTGGGCTCGGTGATCTCAGAGAGATCTCTTACAGTGACAGCATATAACATGACTGACAAAATGGTTCTGGAAACGCATACAAGATTCTTACAGAAACTGTTGCTGCTTACAGACTCTAATCTTATTCTACTACTGCTAATTAGACTCTGTCCTCCTCCAGACCAGTTCACCACTGGGGGTCATCTGCATGTAGAGACTCTACTGCACAGTGATTTGTTGTACACTAAAGCCTCTTATTGTTGCTTAGTGTCATTCTTCTGTTTTCTCTTCAAATCTAGAGGAGGATGTGGTTCGCTTTTGAATCTTGGTTCCTTCCTCCAGTTTACGGTAGTTTTTTTTGCCTCTGTCACCTTTGGGTTTGTATAAACAAATTCAACTTGACCTGAGTTAGCAAGTGGCTGAGGGGCTACCGAAAGAGGTTGCTACAAACCAAAGTGTGGCTCAAAATCAAGGACCATAAAGTGAAAAAGACGAACCCTTACACTCCAATAAATGCTTACTTTCTTTTTTTTTTTTTTAAACATCAAGTCCCCAGACTGAACCTAAACATTTGCCTCAAAATTGACTTCTGAATGCAAGAACCTGCACATCTCTGTGCTGCATGACACTTTGACTGTTTTATAATGTGCCAAGCTGTCTTTTATACATGTTCTTTAAAATAGCTTTAAATAGGACTGTTTGACTGCTTAAGAAGGACTGTCATACAAAATGTTGGTTAATGGGACCATTGATATACTCAGACAAAGGGCAGTTTAGTAGTTTGTCAGGCCGTCACATCTATGTGTATGTGTTAACCTTTTGGTTAACACTCCACCCCCACACATGTATTTTTGGACCATATGCTGTTTAAAATGTTAAATTGTATTAGAGGAAAGCAAATGTCCTTAATGCATCTTGTCAAAGAGCTCATGTTTTACATTTGTGGATACTTTACTGAGATCCTGGCATGTATGAGCTCAGTATGATAAATGAGCTCAGCACAAATGGGCTACCCTGTATTGTGCCTCGTACAAAAAGCAGTCCAGGCTGAAACACTCCTTATAACCTGAACTGTCATAGGCTGAATGACCATCCATATGTAAAGGTGTTTGGTTTTGTGACTCCGCATAAATAGTGAATTTAAAATGGATTCTTTTTGCAGCTTTGTTTCCATATATAGACTTTACTATGTTAAACTATGTTAAATTCTCCATGATACGGGCCCTTTTCAGGTCTTCTTTGCCTGTTAATCTGAGCAATTGCAGGAATGAGTACACTGTTATCTGTCTGTGTTTTCCTGAACTCCTCTCTGTTGCAGTCCTGTGTGTTTGATATTTGTGTGATTATTTATGTTCTTTTGTGATTTCAGTCATTTTACGAGGCTTTGCTTTATTTTATTCATGTGGTTTAGTAGGCTGTGTAGGGTCTTTCAGGTTTTCAGTGATATTCTCAGAGTGTGTAATATTACCACTGTTGTGAAATGGAGATTTGATCTCTTGTTGTGCATAGCTACTACAAGCACTACAAAGTAGTACAGCTGAGATACAGGTGACCTTAACAGAGGATAAGGGGTCATAAAGGGATCTCTCTCATTCCATTATATGTGTCACATAAGCCTGTTTGAGTCAAGTAATAAAACTCCTTCATTGTCATTTTTATTGTACTAATCAGTAGGTAAGAAATGCCAATGCTAAATCCTTAAAGATACATTACAGATGGGATGGCATAGGTAATTATGAGTTCAGAAAGTCATGCATTCAGGAGCCTGAAGAGCTGACTTCTAATCTGTTAAACCGCCTGGCCAGGGTTGATTGTGGCCTGAAGAGAGTATCTGCTATGAGTTACAGTTAATCTCTCTAAGCACTTCATAATGATGGGACTAAGTGCACCAGGCCAGTATTCACTCAGGGAGATGATGGGTAACATACTTCTGTGATGTGATTCCTGCTGCCTGCATCCTTCCAGGAGCAAATTGATGTGGTTGATAAGGTAAATGTCGTAAATGTAAATGATGATAAGACTGGGACACTTTACAAAGATTTTAGAACAGTTTTTATAAGTAGGAGTATGAGCTGTCTTTAAGCTGTTGTGACACTTTTGAGGACAGTAATGGTAAATAGTCTGCTGATAACTCGTAAATTACTGTTTGCTTTTTTGTGAGTTTTGTGAAGTTATGAATACAATATTGCTAAAGCAGGTTTAAGTGGTGGTCATGACAATAATTACAATAACAAACCTCTCTCTCTCTCTCTCTCTCTCTCTCATTCTCACTCTCTCTCCCTCTCTCCCTCTCAGTGTTTGGAGGAGCTGAATTTGAGTCTGAATCCTATGGGAGATGGCTGGTCCCAGGCTCTGGCCTCTCTCCTTTCAGGCTGCCCTCTACTGACCACTCTATCACTACAGGCCTGTGGCCTCACAGCCCGCTTCCTGCAGCAACACCGCCTCCTATTAGCCAGTGCTCTCACAGGTAGATTTTCTATCCCTTCAGTACCTTATTTACCAATGGGGGCAGCTGGTGGCCTAGTGCTTGTGGAGTTGAATCCCATCTGAAATCAACATCAGCACAAACACTGTATGTTGTGATCTGTAGGAAACATGTCAGAAATATATTGAAAGCTGGGGACACTGCTCTATTAAATACATTGACTGTTAACTTTGCCAGTCAAGCAGTAGCACTGAATTGACGTTGTATGATCCCCAGTCATCCATTTCTTTTCATCCATTTTGTCATTTTTATCTCTTTACTCCTAATGCAGGTACTGGACACCTGAGGTCAGTGTGTCTGTCTCAGAATGCTCTGGGCTCCACAGGTTTTGAATTGGTGTTGAAAACATTGCCCCTACAGGGCCTCACACACCTGGAGCTTAATGCAGTGTGTAGAGGTCACACGGAGCAACCGGCTCTGGACCTCTTCACCAAACTACTAACTCAGGTACACATAGATCACTTTGTATTTACTGCTGAGAGAGAATATCTTAATCTCGTTCAGTATTTTAATAGGTATAACATGTCATTTTAAAAATGAGAAAAAATATGTATTTTTGAAATGAATCTGATCACTGGCATCTGTTTCTGTTGTGTTCACGCCCTTTATTTCTTAAAGCAATGCTTGTATTTGCGTGTGGTACCTAAACATCATAAAATGCCTTTTTAGGGGTATACGTATGATACCGTGGAACGCTGGGCTGCTTCTGGTCATTAAAGAGGTTGTGCGTTGTGTCAGATTTCACACCCTATTTACTATCAGTTCTACTTTAAAGGAGGAAATTGTAACCAATGGTCCTGAGTTTTTGGAAACTCAAATGAGTCAGAGGAAAGTACTTTAGGTGATGTGTGAAACTGCGTTTCACAAGGTGCAGAGGCTTTAGACAGCTATGCACTTGGATGGTATGTGGTGGTTACATGGTGTGAGCTTTTAAGTCCCTCTTTAGTTGTGTTATTTCCTGCTTAGTGCAAGTAATTTCAAGTTCTTATTCATGAAGCTTAAAATGTACTCAAGGTATATTTGACAAATGCAGTAAAATTAAAAGGAACTGAAAAAAGAACGTCACTACTGGGACTTGATTTCTAACCCTAGTTTTGCTGAATGCAGTTTCATTATTTGTTTATGCTGAAGACATTACAGAAACCCACCAAATATTTTACCTTGCACTGTGTAAGAGGCAAGTCTTTTACTACAAGTTGTAATAAATGTAGATGATAGATTTTAATAGATAAACCTTGTACTTAGGTTTGCATGATATGGAAAACAAACATATATTACAATATTTTAAAGAATTATTCATGATGCATGATAATACAGAATTGCTGATGTTATAAATTGCTAGAACTGCAGATGAAATCTGTGATATGCTTAGAAAAACATTGTGATTATTTTGTATGATAATAATAAATATTATATCCCTAATTATCCCCACACTTATTTGCCATATTAAAGGATGCATTTTGTTCCCTGGCAAAAACTGTAGCCCATCTGTTGCTATTATGTCATCCATCAACACAACAGGGTTCTCCACTGATCAGTGATTTGGGTGGCATGCCATTCTCAGCACATGGGGCATGTTAGTGGTGTGTTCTGCGAGTATGTGTATATCAGGCACAGCAAATGCTGCTGAGGTTTTAAACATTGCGCACTTTATTAAACACACCATGTTAGTTCATCTAGGATCATCTTCTTTTTCTTTGCACAATTTGTATTGGTCACCTTTTGTCAGCCCTTCATCAGTGGTCAATTTCTGACCATTAGCACTGGCTAGATATTTGTGGTTGGCAGACTGTTCTGTAGAAATACCAGCAATGTTGTTTTTACCTGATAAACCTGAGCCAGAGATGCACATTAACCTGCTACTAACTTGGTAAAAATGTATAAAATGGAGTGGAGGTAAATGGTAGTTATGAACATCAAAAATATGCACTTTACTGTAAGCATGTGTGTTTACTTACATGTATGTTGTGTTACAGGGGGACTCCTCACTCACACATCTGAGACTTGCTTCAAATGGACTGACAGATGAGAGCGTCCGTTGTCTTGCCAGGTGAAGTCTTAAATATTGCATTTAGTGTCAGGGCTGGACTGGGACAGTTAGTGTCAGGGCTGGACTTGGGGGTGGGGGGGGAGTGGTCCTAACAGGAATACATGCCAGTGTCCCAAATTTACCATCGGCCCACTGGGCATTATATGCCCAATAGCCAGTCCAGCCCTGGTTAGAGTATATTTTACCAATGTTGTAACTTTACAGTGACTCTTTCATTAAGAGCCTACTGGCATTGAGCAGTTGCCACCCGATCCATTTCTTCTCAGACTAAAAGTGAATGAAATTGCACACTCGTATCTTTTAAGGATTTACTTAAAAGGCAAGGTCACTGAAAGTTAACAATGTTTACCCATATGCTTCATCAGAGCATTGATTGCACCTGTTGTCTTCCTTTCATACTTCTGTATGAAAGTTTAATTTCAGTCCACGGGGGGTATTAAGCACAAATGAGACACGTTTACACACTCTTAGTATATACACTCATTATTCCATTTTATCAGTTCCCTTTGCCATATAGGTGCAGTTTCATTAATTAGAGACTGAAGTCCATATTCATCAGGACCCCCAGTGTTCTGTGTATAAAGTTCAAAGGATGACAAAAAGAACGTTAACTGTAAATCTCATGGTATGAGTTATCGTTCTTTTAATCTTAATGATCTTTCAGTTGTGGTTATACTTGAGGGTTGTTGGACCAAGCTGCATCTGAACCACGGCACAAAAAGTCCTTTTCACAGTGCACTTATTATGTATAAACTAATACAAACACTAGAGCAATTCAAGACATTGTGAAGATGCATTAGTATATTTTAATACTTTATACATATGTGAGACAGAGAGAGAGAGAGAGAGAGAGAGACACTTACTTACTTACTTACTTACTTACTTACTTACTTAACAGGTACTTCATAGCCTTGAAGTCTTGGCAATTGATATTTTTATTAGTTGTATTAGATTTTTTTTTTTTGTGTATTGTTGTGTATGAAAGGGAGGTCTGGTAAAATTGTTACAGAAATATAACAGGAAGAAACAATCAGTGACCCAACAAATGCCTGCCTGCGAAACTTTGTGAGCTTTTCCGCTGCTCTTTCTGCTAAATGTGTGTCATCAGTTCTTGAAGACTGAGTGTATGTTTCCTTTTACCTTGTTCTTGGAACTTGAAGTTGGCCCCCCAGTGACATTTTTTTCAAGTAAGCAATTAATCTTAGTTTTTGACTGAAGTAGCTCATTTTCTCATAAAATTGGTTCTCAGTGAAAATCAGTACATGGTTACTTGGTTTTCTAATATTTTCTAACTATGGAGGTTGTAAATCTGATTTGTAAGGATTTCTTTTCAGCTTCTGAAGGCCTAAGCAATTTGAGAGCTCACTTGGTATGGACTGAACTATTGTCTTTTGGGTGTTTCAAGATTGTAACACCTTGTTCTCAGCTTGAATACAATTAAATTAGAGCTTTGCGCTACTTACAGTACGCTACTTAAATAGAACAGTGGTGATTATTTTGTGAAGTAATTGTTATATTGTCATATTTTCCTAGCTGTGTTCAGTATGGTTGTAATGTGCTGTTACCGAGTGAGTACTGTGTATTGGATCTGAGGAGGCGGAATGATTTTCTGTGAATAGGAACAATATGATGTGATCGTAATTGTCTTTGGGCTTTTTTTGTGTGTAAATGTATTCATTTATTTGTTTTTGTCTAGGTGTCTACCTCTCTGTCCCTCCTTGGTGTCTCTGGACCTGTCAGCCAATCCCGCTGTGACATCAGAGGGACTCCACAGCCTCCTCACCGCTCTTCGGGAGCCCAGGCAACCTTTAACCCATCTTAACCTTCAAGGTAATCCACCAGTTTGGGCTTTCTTGAGTTTGAAGTTGATCTAGGTATGCATTTTTGTGTCTGTGTCTGGAAAAAATATAGTGGAACATGTAACTCTCCATTACTCATTGTCAGGTTGCCAGGTGTGTGGGCCGTGGGATGTTGATTGTCTGGATGGCCTGTCTGAGCGGGTCAAGGATCTGAGGCTGTGCTCTCAGACGCTAAACAAGCTGGACCAGGAGATCCTGCAGAAGAACTGGCCAGGGCACATCCTGACCCGCAGCTCCAAATGCCTGCTCAGCACAACCCCTGTCTTAAAATGACACATTCTATCTGCTAATGTCTGTGCAGTCACTGCTCAAAACAAACCGAGCCAACATCAAGGCCACCCTGAATAGATGCCATTGGGATTTTTTTTGGTTTGGTTTTGTTCTGTTTTAGACATTTTTCCAATTTATATATATGATTAAGGAAATGTTGTTTAATGTAAAGATTCTTTGTACAAACTTGTCTGTGTAATATGTATTTAAATGTGTCTGTAAATCTGTGAATGTTTATATATGCATGCTAAGCTTCAGAACAAAGGAAGTTGTTGTCAAGCACTAATTAGACTCTCTTCTTGATACAACACAGCTTTATAACCTCTCTTCATTAAATGGGTAATGAAATAATGGAGTGGCTGAATAGAGCTTGAATTTTGATGGTCATTGTTTTGTTTCTTACAGCTGTAAAAAACCCATGTAATAAATCCCTACTAATATCTTAAGTATCGGCAGTGTTTGCCTGTGAGATAAATAAACTGTGGCAGAGGTATTTGATTTGAGTGCAGTCATCGCACATTTCCATGACACTCATGCATTACACTTATGTCCATAGGAATGCCTATTTGATTTTCATGTTGTTTTTCTGGGGGAGTTTTTTGCTTATTAGATCGTATTTTCAATGCTGTCAGTGCAGCACTACTTTTTCCCAGTATTTAGTTTTCACCATAGACTCACTGCCTAAAGAGTTAAGGACCTGTTTCTAATTATTTTCACCCAAGCTGATTTTAAGTTTACTAGAGATCAGTCTGAGAACTTTCTCAGTTCTGTGGTCCAGTGAAAAAAGTTTCACAGGAAATGGTGCACGATGTGAAGATGTGTTAAAAGATAAGATAATCATCTTGTTCTAGTCTGTGGTTTTCAATGCAATGAAAATTTTCCCGAACCAGGTTGTAACAGTAGTACATGGTAAAGGGAAATTGGAGCTAATACATTGCACACAGCCTTTCCCTACTGGTTTTTGGAGATTCCAAATGCTCATCGACTGAAAACTTGTATTCAGATATCTCAAGCTTGTAATTGTTCACTCACAGTAAATCAGGCATACCCACAGGCATGATCACTTAGTTCTCCACTATTAAAATGGAGCTAGGGAAAGCACCATAAAACATGAAATGATTCTTCCATTTCAGAAGATGTTGCTTAAGCACAAAAAAATGAATTATAAAGATACATTTCAGAACTTGTGGTCCAGTCTGTTGAAGTTTCAGACAGGAAATGAATTGAATTGTAAGAAATGTGATAAAGTGATTTCTTGCTGTTTCTTGCTGGCTGTGCTTGGTTTAACTAGTTTTCTAGTGTTCACTTTAAATGCACTACACATGTTTTGAGCCACATTGAATGTCTTATTCATTTGTTAAATTCATTTTTGATCCTGTTGATGAGTCATAGGAGCATATATTGGATTTCTGGTAAAGCCTGGATGAGGTCCTGCAGGCTTTTTGAACAGTAATATTTTAAGACAAATACAGTTGTTTAATTGCTTGCACAGTGGCTTCATTAAGTTAAGTATGGGTGTGGCCTTTTTGATCAGTTAAACATGACTACCAGATGTATTTATACGGCCAGGATGATTTGTGTATGCCCTTATGTGTCTCTCTGTTGATGTTTGGCCTGTCTAAGCAGCTTTAAGGCCTGAGGCTGAGCTCTCCGAGGCCTAAGAAGATGTACCAGGTGGTCTGGACAGCTTCTAATGTCTGCTCAGCTCTGCCTTCATCCTGTAGTGACCCCCACTGCACAGATGGGCCAACATAACAAACTTTCATCTATAAAGCCATTCATTGAAAATATGCTATATTTATTTCCATATGATCTGTAGATAGTTTCCCATGATAGCTCTGGGATTCTCTCAGAAATGATCTGCCTAATTGGCCAGTGTTCATTAGTGTATAGTGACACATTAAAGCACCTTAAAATATGAAATGGATCCTTCAGTTTGAAGACTTTTCCAATCTATCTTTCTTAAGGGTGCCAATAATTATGCAGCTGTATGTATATCTTATGATGTTCAGAAATAGCAGTTGTGTTGCTTTGTTCCTGTGACTGTGGGTTTAGTGGGTTTTGTCTGCAAATGCAGTACATGCCTCTCCCTCAGTCTTTAACCACATGTCTTTTTCACACCACAGTACAAAAGAGTTTTGTTCCAGGCACCACATTTAAGACCTTTCCTTTTCTAGTAATGAAAACTACAGGATTTAAACTCAGGAATTGGTTTGAGGAAAGAAAAATTTAAATATATGCGACAGTATACTAAAGTAAACACGCTGAGTGTGTCCAACTATAACTATATATGTCTTTAACTATATATTCTCTTTAGCTATATATTACTGGTAACTTTTAATTCAGTGGAGTCCAGTTTGCAGCTTTATGTAACAACTCTGTCCGTAATAAATTTACTGTTGGCCTGTGGCGTGACCTAACTGATCGGTTTGGACATGTAAGTGGACAGGATTTTGCACACACAAAAGTTAAATATGTTCTAGGACCTGTGCTGTTCTCATTATCTTTGATACCAGTTGATAATGATGCCTGTAAATAAGGCTTTACCTACATGCATATCTATTGGCCAAACCAAATAATACAATTAAAATAAATAAGATTAGACTAATGTCTCTGTCCAGGGTGTACCCCACCTTCGTCCATAGCAGCTGGGATAGGCTCCAAAACCCCCCCAGGAAATGCATATTTTAATTCACTCCTCATAGTTGGACTACTGCTTTCTAGATGTCCCAGTAAGAGCCTAACAAACCTTCACTCAGGCTCCTTACAAGAGCTGGGATATTTGACTGAATCACTACACTGCCAGTCAAAAGCTTTATTGATTGCAAATTTCTGATATTTAAACATAGTTCCAAATGGCCTTGATCATTCTGAAGGCTTCTAACAGTAATCACTGTTTCTCATTCTGTCTAATGATAAGGTCACCTCTCCTGTTTAGGCACTTTTCAGTTTCCACTATTGCTAAAGTCTCAAGTACGTATAGCTCTTGTTGTGTAACTGGTTTAAAATCTAGATTTGTTCCTCTCAAGGTTCCTTTTTTCTGCTCTGAGGATGTTTATATCCTTGCCATTGTCGCCTTTGGCATGCTCACTAAAGGCATAATCCAGAAAAGGCTGCTTTGTGACATTCCCATTGTTAAGGCACCAAATAAATTTCTACTAAACTGAACTAAAATGAACTTACATAACAGAAAGCTTCCCAGCATTCATAGCAGTTTGCTGGATTGTGGTTATTAGTCTTTTTTTTCTTTCAAGAAAACTCTTTTTTGAGATCTGCTTATTTAATTATGCAGGTTTATAGTGCAGTTGTAGGTAAAATACACTGTAAGGCTTATTTTACCATTTAAAATGTGTGTCTTTCTGAACCACTGACCCTATGAATCTTGCTTCTCTAAATCTCTAAATCATCAAATGCTTTGCTTAAGAAAAAATGAGGAAAAAGTTGTTTTTAATCAGAATATTTTAGTCATTTATTTTAGGACAAAACTGCTGGCTTTATTATAACACACATTTCTTCTAACACACTGCTGGCTACATAACACACACATTTCTTTTTTTTTCAGGTCCTTGTCGTGCAGCGGTCTTGATAAGGCTGTGAAACCTCTTCGAGTTTCTTCTGGGTTTCTGGAAAAGCTCGGATGAATTCCAGTATGGAGTTTGATCTGTAATGTTTTGGGGAATAAATAAAAGATGTTGCTTAGTTGCTTCATATTTAGTCAAATTTACAAAAAGTGAGTAATCACATGTGTACAGCTTGATGTCATGCAGAACATTTTAGGACTAACCAGCATACACCAATATTGGAACAGATGGTTGCTGGATCATCTGAGGTAGAAAGCTCCTCAATCAACACATCCAGGTACCTCCCAATTATGCCCTTACACAAGGACTTCAGGAAGCCAATACTATCACAGACGCTGAGCAGTTTGCCCTTAAGCTCCTCCTGTAGTGAAGTTTATACTGTTTAAGAAATGTGAAAATGCAGCCTAACATGTCTTTAGCTATGCAGTGTGCTACATGACACTCACTTTGGACGAATCACTAGAAACACTTTTTTTCAGCTTCTTCATGGCCCACTTACAGGCCCAGCATTTGCCTGGGAATTGCGCTCCGGGCATGGCCAAATCTTCAGGAATCTCCACATCCTGAGCAAACATTACAGCAAAGACAGCCTGAACAAAGCAGCTCCATTTGCATGCTGTGACCAGAACACTTGGATATTCCCAGTACTGGGAATATATCAGTACAACAAAACATAATATGCATTGTACTGAAGCATTAGTTACTTCAAAAAGGCAATTTTTTACTCGTTCAAAATAATACTGATGGTCCTAATGACCATAAAAATATATTAGTAAAACATGTACCAGGCTTATGTTATTCTGCTCCTGGTCAGAGTCCACATACAGGTATTCCAGGTGCATTGCACAGGCTGGAGAGCAGAGACAAACACACAGAGGTTATATATGTCCCTTCAGCTGTGTGTTATGCTTTTAATTTGTTCTCTCTCTCTATATATATATATATATAGAATAATTAAGCACTTCTGGTCTTACCTGCACCGATGAGCAAAGCAGAAATGAGGATGCTTAGGTGCATGGTGGCTGCCCAAAATTGAAAACGTGTATGAACTCTTCAGAGCTGACTAAACCGTTACAGGGTCGTTAGAGGGTCTTTTATAGCTGTCTTAACTTTGCACCTTTTTTTGTTTCATGACCACAAACCATACATGGTGACAGAAACATGTTAATGACACATATGCAAACAGTGTGAGATTGCTGGCCCAGATGCGTCATTGCACCAACAAACTAGTTTTTAAATTATGAACCAGCTGGTGGCCTAGTGGTTAGGGAGTCTCTGCGATTGGAAGGTTGTGGGTGTGAATCCCAGGACTGCCAGTGGGATCACTGAGGATCCCTTGAGCAAGGTACTGTCCACACACACTGCTCAACGGGCACCGTGCTGCTGCCTGCCCACTGCTTCACTTGGTGAATGGTTTAAATGCAGAAAAAGAATTTCAGTGTCCACACTGTATGCTGTGCTGTGCTGTGCTGTATACCACGTGCTGTGGTTTTGTCTCAAGTGAAATATTTTAGACTCACTAGAACCTTTATGTGATATCATACACTCACTCTATAACAGACTTTCAGTCTCCTGTCTTTAAAACTGCAGATTCAAAGGAAAAGGAAAAACAAAGGAAAACACAGCATGACAGTAATTTATTAAAGCATACTTTTATTATTATTGTTATAGAAATGACAGTAATATTCTGTACTGAACGTGCATGCATTCCTCATTACAACCATTCTCATGCAGTTGCTCAGAGGTGATAGTGCTCAGAGCATCTGCTGAACTTCTGGAAAATCTTGGATGAATTCCAGGAGGGATTTTGATCTGTAAAATTTTGAAGAAAAACAATTTTTTCAGACTTAAATCCTGAATATTATGATTTATATTTTGTGTCAAGCATTGTGTTCATGCATTGTGTTCATAACTCACTTGCACCAGTGAATCTTGGCACAGATGGTTGCTGGGTCATCGCTGGTAGAAAGCTCCTCAGTCAGAATGTCAATATATTTACCAATAATTTTCTTACACGTGTTCTTCATTGGTCCAGGAATAATCTTACAGATTGTGTGAAGTTTCTGTTTGATTGCACTCTGTGGAAATGTTTAAGCTGCATGAGAGATGGTAAAGGGGAAAGGGGCTTTGTGGTTTTAGCTGTGCAGCATGAAAGTTTTGACTCACCGCCCTTTCATTGTCACCAAGATGTTTTTTTATCCAATTTACGGCCTTCTTACACACGAAACAAGAGATTTCAGGCGCGTCCTCTCCCTGACCAACCTGAGAAATAAGAAGCCGAAAACCACAATAAAGACAGCTATAATTGATTATACAGTTATACAGTTTTGGGACTGCTATAATTCTCAGAGAACACCCTAATGAGACATAACTTTAGCAAAAAGTAGTTTATTCAAGTGTACTACACGTATACTTATTTTATACTAAAATGGAAGAGTATACTTGAAGTTTACTTTTTATATACTATATTTTATATACTTAAGAATAGTATGGTGAAGCATACTTGACTTATACTGATATAAAGTACACTTTTAAAAACGTAAAAATGTTCCAGTTTAGTCCGAAGAAGTATTAAATTAGTATACTTTCTAGTGCATTACAAGTTCATGGTCTGTATACTTGCTATACTTATACTCAAGCGTACTTAATAAAATGAACTTCAAGTATACGACTTTTTTGCTAAGGGTAGTGTGCATTCCTCTGAAGCATGAATGAGCTCAAATACATCATACTAGTTGTAATGCTTTACTGACAATCCTAATGACTGTAAAAACAGGAATAAGATGCAGACCAAACTGTCATTGTCCTGCTCCTCATCCAAGTCCACGTTCAGGTACTCCAAGTGCATTGCATAGGCTAGAGAGCGCAAAACAGACAACACAAAGTATCTTTAAAATTGACCAGTAGGTTACGTGAGTCCTCACATGTTTTGCAGTAGGTGTAGTAATTGGTGTGTTGCTTAGATAATTTCGTTTAGCAAAATAAAATAAGTATGTTATAACTGTTGGTCTTACCTGCGCTTATAAGCATAAATGCGATGAGGATTTTCATGGTGGTTGACAAATCTGGACAGGTGTATGAATTCTTCAAAGGTGATGAGAGCTGCTGATGTTTCAGTGCACCTTGGGAGTCTTTTATAGCTCTGCCTCAACCTCACCCACTTGTCTGTTCCATAACCTCAAACCACAATGGTGAATGATTCATGTCTTCTTGTTAACAACATGTCTTAAGTGGTCAGGTGAATTCTAAATATTTATTGATGCGCTTTGTTCACTGAAGTCATCAGGGCATATTTAAAAGTGACATTTGGCACTTTTTATTTATGATTACTCACCATTACAGTCTTAACTGCTTCTTTAAGCAATTTCCTCCAGGATCAATAAAGTTTTCTGATTCTGATTCTGAATCATTTGGACTAATTCTATCCTCCTTGCTCCTTTATTCTCTGCAAAAACAGTGCATTGCCCTGTAACCGTTCCATGCACACAGCTCACAAAAAACCAAAAAGTAATTTTATTTATCTATTGAGACTTCTTTTGTTTTGTGAAGTATTAGATTTAGACTTTAATGTAGTATTGTCTGTACATCACAGTATACAAATACAGTCCACAAAAAGGTAATCTATAAGGAGAGTTTAAGTGAAAAACTAAAATAAGAGAAAAAAAGAAATGTTGGGGAACCATGGGCCACCAGAACAGCTCCGTATACTGTTGGATAGATTCTCTGGAAATGTGGAAATCTCTGGAAATCAGAAAATCTGATATGGAACGCTACTCTTCCAAATGTACACATATAAAAATGAATAGAAATATTAATATATAATTTAGTGCATATGTAAATGAATATACCCACTGTGTACACACATATAAACTCAGCAAAAAAAGAAACGTCCTCTGACTTTCAACTGTTTTTACTTTCAGTAAACTTAATGTGTAAATAT
>JBBPCY010000001.1:33324956-33337124 GCA_037974405.1 Brachyalestes nurse | reverse complement strand
TTTGGATTTTTACAACATTATTGTTGAAATACACAGTCCTGAAAAAGGGACGTTTCTTTTTTTGCTGAGTATATTTACACTGCACATGTGATAATGTATCGGAAATATTGCACATGTTGCATGAGAAATATTGCACATTAAAGAACCATTGTACTTATCAGTCCTTGGTGTGTGGATGTGTGAGTTCGCATGTGTGTGTGTGTGTGGCCATCTGCGAGATGTTGGTTTCAGACTGTGATAGCAGCTAGAAGGAAAAAAAACTGTGGTATCGCTCTTTCACACACTGTGAGCATCTACCAATTGCTTTAAACATAAATGTAAAAGCAATTCAGTTACTCTCATGCTCTGTGGATGGAGGCATTATCATCATGAGAGAGAATACAGTCATCAGGAAAGAGATGTTTTCAAGTCAAGTAGGATTACAGTCATTTCAGCCATATAGTGAAATATTTCCCCAGGATCATGCTGCAACAAAGGACAAAAACAGAACACTCAGACAGGATAAAATACAAGTGCTGATGGGCCTTCTTGACAATGGAACTGTTGTTCAGGGTCCATGTGAGGTTCTCTGAACATCAAGAAACTTGGCACTCTGGATGATCCACACTAAGGAGCTGTTGATGTTCAGCGGAGAATGATCATGTCATGTCCTCCTGATGTCTAAAACATCCTATTTGCTTTGTCCACATTCAGAGACAGGTCATTGGCTCTGCATTTTTCCATTGGACATCTTCTCTGTATGTCACCTTGTCGTTTCCACTGATTCAAGTGTGGGGGCAGCTGCAATTGTTTGTGCCACAAGACAAGCCACTTCATGATGATGGGTGTGAGTGCAATGTGACTATATTTATTGAGGTGAGATAAAGGATACAGTCAGAATAACTTTGTATTGATTCACAGTCACTCTCACTCTGACAGGTCAGTTTAAACTAAACCAACAAAATACCCCCAACAGCACACCTAAGCCAGTAGATCCCTCTATTCCCTTGGTTTATACCATATAATCAATCCCTTGTGAATGGATAATAAGGTGAAAGGTATCACTCGACCATATAACATTTTTGACCTGCAGGCAGTGCCCCCACGAGCGTGCAAGCAGGCTACGGTTTTTCATGAGTAATAAGCTGTTAATATAATTGCATTTGACTTATTCTACACCTGTGAAAAAAACCCATGCCCAAAATGACATTTATATCATATTAATATTTTAGAGCTCCCCCAAAATTTCACAAATCATATTTCCAGGGGAGCTCATGTCACCACTAGGGGAGCTATAGCACCCCTGCTCCCCCCAGTTCGCACCCTGGAGAGCATTCCCTGAGACAACCAGACTTCTCAACTGGAACTGAAACATGTAACTGTACCACCCCTATTAGAAAATTGTTTTTCAGCATTTTTCTCAATCACATTTTACACCTGGAACGTGTGACCCATTGTGTCCCCCCTTGCTATAATGGTTCCTGCGCCCATGACCTGACTTCATAAATGCTCCACAGAATGAATGGGCACAATTTCCCACAGAAACACTCCAAACTCTGTTGGAAAGCCTTCCAAGAATAGTGGAGGCTGTTATGGATGCAAAGGGGGGGGGGGGGGTGCAACTCCATATTAAAATTACGTATTTGAATGCAGTGTCATTAAATCCCTGCTGAGGTGATGGTCAGGCGTCCCAATACATTTGGCCATATAGTGTCGCTCTTGCGTTCGTTTTGATTTCAAAGTGACTGTAGTTCACCCTCCTATCCAGAGAGGCGCCCCCGGACGTGACTGTCGGAACATAACGGCATAGAAAAACAGCAGCAAACGACAATGGTGAGCAAGCAGTTTTGTTTCCTCTCTTTTTTGACAGTTTTGCCCTCGTAAGAGGTTACATTTAAACACATGATAGACGGATTACCGTTATTTATGTAGTATTTATTCTAATAGTGCTGTTTTTATTGCATTTTTGTCGTTTTGGAGCGCGTTTATCCTGTCTGAGACATGTAGCTTAACTAGCACGAAAGCTAGTAATTGGTGTTTTGCACCATGCCTTAGAGAGTTTTCTCACGTAAAAACTCAAGTTACACCACTGGTAGACCACTTTAATGAACTCTCTAGTTGGGTGCCAGAATTACGTTCAAGTCGCTAACGTTAACTCTTGAATAAAGAGTGACGTGTGGGTCTGCAGGCCTTCTCGTCCAACATTAGTGCCTGAAATGCCACAGAATGAAAGTTTACAAATTCCCACAGAAACACTCCGCTTGTGGAAAGCCTTCCAAGAAGAGTGGGAACTTTTATGTCTGTAAAGGGAGACCAACTCCACATTAAAGTCTATGTATTTAAATGCTATGTCATCAAAGTCCCTGTTGGTGTAATGGTCAGTCGTCCCAATACTTTTGCACTTTAACTAACTAACTAACTAACTAACTAACTAACTAACGTTAACTCTCTAATTGGCCGTCAGAACTTTGTCACTAACTCTTGCCTACACAGTGACATATGGTTCTACACCCAGCTTCCTTAATCCTATCATTCATGCTTATGTTTCTAATCGGTCCCTTGACTCTGCCATCCCTACACACAAGGAGAACCCAGTCCAGACCCTCTTGTGGTTCCCTCCTGGTTGAATGAGCTGCCTGAGCTGACAAGAGTAGCAAAATCCCTCTCTATCTTAAAAAACCTCCTGAAGACTCATCTGTTCAGAGAGCATCACCTTTCCTGATGATCTATCTTGCACTACTCTTACGTAAATATCTTAGCACTTAGAACTTTCCTCTGGTTCTCGCGCTGTCCTGAAACTTAAGTGTTTCCTCGTATTTGGATAAAAGCGTCTGTCAAATCAGTGTAATGTAGTTTCCGATCTAGGTTAGTGAGGTTAGGAATAATCCACACACTGGGGTTAATTTTGCTTTGTAATGTTGCTGACTGTTGCATTATAGCTATAGTGACTAGCTACAGTCAGTAGATGAATAACTGTGTCGTCTGTCACATGTAGTAGGTATTTAGATATTGTGTGTATTAAAACTTTAAAGAATATTTGAGCCTTGTCAAGAATTATTTAGAAACACGTGAAGATTAGAAAATTAGAAGTAAAACTTTGTACAAAAAGTATAATGACAGTAGAAACTCTCTTTCTCTGTCTCAAATCCTCAGTTAGCAGTGTGCTAGCCTTTTTATTTGGAAATCATATCTCTTATTGCCTTTGAATATTTTTACCAATTAAGATGTAGTACTGTTAATGTACTGTTATTACTGTCAGCACAAACCCTTAAATTTAAGATAAAGAATGTAAGCTACAGTTCAGTGTTTGACAATAGTGGGTACCATGCTATTGTATACCAACAAAGTTGCTATGAGAATTGCACATCGATTGGAGTTGCTCAAATCGCTGAGGAATATTTTGTTTTGCAGGGTCAGAATCAGAGTGGAGGACATGGACCTGGTGGTGGAAAGAAAGATGACAAAGTAAGTGTTTTTATTTATTTCCCTCTTCCTATTGGGTTGGACTTAAAGACAATTATGTAGTGTTTATTTTGAACCTCTGTCATTATCAGGATAAGAAAAAGAAGTATGAGCCTCCAATCCCCACTAGAGTTGGAAAGAAGAAGAAGAAGATGAAAGGGCCTGATGCTGCTAGCAAGCTTCCTTTGGGTACACTAAACCTCTTAAGTCCAGCAAGCTGCCATTATAATGTATATTGATGTTTAATAACCCATGACTTGTTCTTCCTCTTAGTCACCCCCCACACACAGTGCCGACTGAAGCTGCTCAAGCAGGAGAGGATCAAAGATTATCTTCTGATGGAGGAGGAATTCATCAGGAACCAAGAACAGATGAAGCCCCTGGAGGAAAAACAAGAGGTGTTGTGTTTTACTGCTACGTGCAGGTGTTCTCTGTTCGAAACAAATCTGACTGAGTAAATGTTGTTGAAGCAAACAATTGTCACACCGCTCAACTCGATTACTATTGTTTGCTACAGGAAGAGAGGTCCAAAGTAGATGACCTGAGAGGGACACCAATGTCAGTAGGAACGCTTGAAGAGATCATTGATGATAACCACGCCATAGTGTCCACATCAGTTGGCTCAGAGCACTATGTTAGCATACTATCCTTTGTGGATAAAGACCTTCTTGAACCAGGCTGTTCTGTTTTACTCAATCACAAGGTACCAGAATTTTCCTCTATTTTTTTGGATAATGTCTATTTTATCTTTTTGTGTCTATTAGCTCAGTAGGATTGTGTGACGTTTTATATAAACAGTGCACAGCAGATGAATGATTATAGAGTTTTATGAATGCTGGTATGGTGTGCAGGTGCATGCTGTGATTGGTGTCCTGATGGATGACACAGATCCTTTGGTAACTGTGATGAAAGTGGAAAAAGCTCCTCAGGAGACATATGCTGATATTGGAGGCCTGGACAGCCAAATTCAAGAGATCAAGGTGGTAGAGATGTTTATTAATTTTATCTTTTTGTGTGTTTCATTTTATCGTCCTGTTTGAGCTTACCAATTTATTTAATATTTTAATAGGAATCTGTGGAGCTTCCTCTTACACATCCAGAATATTATGAGGAGATGGGAATAAAACCTCCTAAAGGAGTCATTCTTTATGGCCCACCAGGCACAGGTCAGTTAAAACCCTATGAATGCTGATTTTAAACGTGGTATAAAATACAGTCTGTTCATCATTTATGGGCTATTGGAGCAATCACTGATTATATTGAGTTGCCTATTCTGTTGATAGGGAAGACCCTGCTGGCAAAGGCTGTGGCTAATCAGACATCTGCCACATTCCTGAGGGTGGTGGGCTCTGAGCTGATTCAGAAATACTTGGGTGATGGCCCCAAATTGGTCCGAGAGCTCTTTAGAGTTGCAGAGGAGCATGCTCCTTCCATAGTCTTCATCGATGAGATTGATGCTATAGGAACAAAGAGGTAAGGGATTTTTTGTATTCATTTGTCTCTTACATTAATAAGGAAACGTATGCATGAAAAAACCATTCCGTATTTTTTTGAATGTTACATAATAGATGGAAAAAACAAAACCCAAAATGTTGATTGTTCATAGCTTTGGGTACCCCTCAAGACAATACTTAAGTGCCCTTTTGGGAGAAAGTACAGCCACAATACATTTTTTAGCCAGCAAACAGTTTTCCTCTTGTTTATTTTTTTCCCCCACTGCAGAATGCTTATAGTTCAGAAATATGTGCAGGTCTTCTTGCATACGTACCATGTTTATGATCCAAAAACAGATTTTCTATAATATTTAAGTCAGGGGATTGACCATTTCAAAAATTTTCAATAGAATAGAAACATGAGGTGCCGCACAGGTAATTGTTGTACATAAGATTGTTTGCATATAATTTACATCATAGGAGTCGGTTATCAGGCTTAGGCCATGTCCACATGTACACGGGTATTCCTGAAAAGAGGTTTTTCTATGTGTTTTGGCCTTCCATGCGTAAATGGCGTTTTGGTTCCGTTAAAACTGAGGTTTTTAAACACTCAGTTTCTGCGTTTACGCGTGGACAAGAAAAACAAAGATTTTGAAAAACGGACCGTTTCGCGCCATTCTGTGCGCCACTCATATGACGTCACAGAATGTGCCGTGTTTACATCTGCAATGCCCGACGTATACAAAGTACTACTGCTCTCAACCTCATCAGAAGTTTTGTCATGTTTATACTCCTGTGCGGAGTTACTGTCCATCCAGTATGAAGGACATAAATGTCAGTCAGCTTCTGATGCTTATATATTCAAGACATTGGGTTTGTCCGAAATCACACTGACAACTAAGCTAAAGTTCAGTGCACTGAAAGTACCCGGATGGTGCACTGAAAATGGCCAAAAAACGCAGTGCGGAACAATGGACACTACGCGCGTTAAACGGATGCCATTTTGGCTACGTAGCGGAAGGGGTGGGACATTCGACAAGTTTTCTGAGTTGAATAATGGTGGCCAACAATGAAATGCAAGCACAAGTGGAGGCAACTGCTTTGTATAAAATTATTTTACTGATGAATACTGCGACAGTTATGGATCATTTGTTTGAGTTTGCGATTATACCAACTTAGAAGAGTTAGCACACGTAAATGTTAGCAGTTTTTTTCAGTCGGTTAGGGGGTCATAAATAGGTTATACATGTTATAAATATGCACTCACGTAAGTGCGCGATTCCGGACACACTCACTGCCTCTGGTAATGATGTCTCTCCTCCAAGGCTTCTGATTGGTCACCAATGCTATACGGTTTAAGGTCACATTGCCACCTGCTGCCTTGGCATGCTTTTGACGCCGTTTTTTGCAATTGTGCATGGACAGAGATATTTTAGAAAACGTGCTTGTGGATGCGATTAAAAAAAATAAATAAATAAATGAAAACAGAAAATCTGTTTTTAAAAATACCCACGTGCGTGTGGACATGGTTTTTCTAACTAATAAGGCCAAGTGTACTTCCATGTTGTTAAAATCTTATCTGGTTACAGATACTAGTCATATGAAACCCCCTGTTGTAGATGCAGTAACCAAACATGTCAAATGTGCTTTGAGACCTTCAAAAAAAAAAAACTGTTACAAAATAACGCACCCACACTCCACATTTTACTTATTTACATTTTTCAGTATGTTAAATTCATCACATAAATGCAGATTGCTTCACAATTTAAGAAAACATTAGACCAGGGGTGTCAATCTTTTGCAAAGTACTATAAATAGTGGAAGTATCGCAAATTGAAGGCATAAAAAAACCATGTACAAAACAAACTTTGCTCACACAACATTTGTTGTGACTAAATAAGTAATGGGCAACATGTTAAATAGATGTGGATGTCATTAGCCAAGTATTTTTTAGGACCGGTCAAAACATTTTGTGTGATGTGACACTCAGCAGTGGCCTGATCCTTTAAATGCTGGCTTCAGTCCTGCAATGCAGGGTATCCTCTATGGCAGTGGTTTGAGACTTTGTATGCCACATACTTCCTCAGAAAATACCAACATTATAACCAGTGATTAAGAAAAGAAAAAAAAGTAGCGTGGGCCAGCCATAGTTAGCTATGCATTGTTCATGCAAGTGACATATTTAGTCCTAATAAGAATATTTTTTTATTGCTGCCTGTTGTAAGCTACAGCCACATTGTACAAAATGGTTGCACTAGGTTCAACACAACTCTAATACAATTCAAAGAGCAGCACCACGCACTTGCAGAAATGTGTGCATTCACACACAGAGCAAATGACATTAGGAATAACTTTTATTCGAATTATCATCTTGCTATCTTGGCTCATGACAATTAACTAGCAATTGATTATAGACTAGCAAATAGACTGTCAAAACAGGAAGGGCTAAACGTAGCCTAATATCCAGTAATCCAATAGTAGTATCGAAAGTATTATGTTAAAATGAATTTTCTTTCATTTTTTTAAATTATATTTTGAAGATTACTTGGCATACCATTGGTGAGAGCACTATGTGCACCATAGTTTGAGGAAAAATGCAGAACATGGCAGAAAATAATGAATAACTAAGTGCACTCGATTTTATTACATATAATGATGTAGCACAATGACCAGACCTCTGCGGTCTGAGAGAAAACTGAACAAAGGCTATAGTGGAAACTCTTGGTTGCTGTGGTTACTAACCTGCTTCCTGCTTTTATATTAGACAAAGGTAAACTTTTTTTCCAAATGTACTTACAAACTTTTTATAAATTGCTGAGACTGCTTATTTGGTTTTGCTATTATAACTCACAGGAAAGCATTCAAAGATGATTCATAGAGATGCTTGGTTATACATACACAATATTTATGGATTAATTTTTGCATTACTACGAATACATTGGTATTTTTACACTAAATTTGTCCGCTGTCAGATCCCTTTATATTTAATAGATCGTGTAGCATCTAAAGTAAGCCTGATACCAAAAGTGATATTTCAATATGGATTTCAGAAGATTTACACATTTACAGTCTAGAATTACATAAAGGTCATATCTGGAGCACCAGTGGTTCTGCTGTGTTTCAGCTAGTTGCCTGTTGAATAAAATGTAACTTTGAGGCTATACCAGTCTGTTTTCTGCATTTTGTCTTGATTGAGCTTTTTTTTAATTATTGTGAATTGCAATTGGTTACAAGCAAAGTGATGTGGTTATTTCACAAGTCACAAGTAGTCTGCGAAAACAACAGCTATATTCTATCAGAATGGACCTCTGTTATCAGCTTTTTCCTTGCTAGATATTTTAATTTCAAAGTTATCTGATTAGGTCAATGAGAGTGGATCATATATGAAACAAAGGTTGAATTTGACTCTGTATAAACTAATGCACAGTTTAAAACACTCCTAAATCTGAGACAGGGTCCAAGTCATTTTGTATATTAAGGTCAACCACATCTATCGGACTGTAATCTAGTGGCTTTAATCAACCCATCTGCTCAAAAAGCAAACCAAGATTGCACAGTAGTCAATGTAGCCTAATTACTCTTAACTATAATCTTGCAACACAAACCTCCTCTTAGTACCCAAAACATTATCCACATTGGAGGAATTACACTTGATGAAACAGTGAAACATTTTACACTGATTTGCACTGAAAATGTAACTCGCTGGATAGGTTTGGCCAGACCAGTCAATAAGCACAAACTAAATGTGAAAATGTTTGCGAGTTATTAAAACACTAGTAACTGTCATTTTTAAAATGTCTGTGTATATTGTAACACTAACTTACAAATATTAAACACATTAGAACATTTACAATTTAAGAAGTAAACCAAAAATCCAAACGTACCAGAATGTTATACACATAGTGGAACTTATTTTATTAGTAGTATTAACACGCAGCTCAGCAGCCTTAAAACAAACATTTCTTGAGTGTTGAAGCCTTAATTATTGTGCGATTTAAATGAACGTATGATTTTTGACCAGTGTTTTTGTAAACATTCAAAATGTGTGTAAGAATAGAGACACACTTCATTATGTATGTTTTGCTGTGTGCTTTGTGTAGATATGACTCAAACTCTGGTGGAGAGAGAGAGATCCAGAGGACCATGCTGGAACTCCTGAACCAGCTTGACGGATTTGACTCCCGTGGTGACGTTAAGGTCATCATGGCCACCAACCGCATAGAAACCCTTGACCCTGCTCTTATCCGTCCAGGTCCGTTATTGAGCTAAACCTGTCACTTGGCATCCAGTTTTCATGAAGCATAATAACCTTTTCCTAATTGTTTGTAGTGACTTGACTATAAAGCATTCAAAAAAGACAGTGTATGTTTTTCTAAGTGTAAAATTTGTTTCTACAGGGAGAATTGATCGTAAGATAGAGTTCCCGCTGCCAGATGAAAAGACTAAACGCAGAATTTTCCAGATCCACACCAGCAGAATGACTTTGGCAGATGATGTAACACTGGATGACCTTATCCTGGCTAAAGATGATCTTTCAGGCGCTGACATAAAGGTGATTTTCTGAAAATACCCAAGATGTAAACCTCTAATTAACTATGTGACTCACCTTAAAATGGACTATTTAAAGTGCAGGCTGCTCTCCTTGGGTAGACATGAGCATCAAACCTTTTCTAAGATAATTCTGCAGGTTTCAGAGCTGTGGAAGCTCTGGAGACTTTGTTTAGGCAGATATGGTAAAGCTTAAGAAAAAATGCAAAGTGCTCTTCAGACTGTGGCGCATTACTGCCATCGTCTGGTATGTCTTAAGTACAGCATTATTGATTGTGATTTCATACATGAAAGTGTAGATTTTGTAATGTGTTGAGCACATTGTAATGAAGACCCTATGTTGTTTCTCTCAGGCCATCTGCACAGAAGCAGGGCTTATGGCTTTGAGGGAAAGGAGGATGAAGGTGACAAATGAGGACTTCAAGAAGTCCAAAGAGAACGTCCTGTACAAGAAACAGGAAGGGACCCCAGAAGGCCTCTACCTTTAAATCTGCCCTTAAATACTGAAAACACTCTTCATTTTTTATGTTACGTTTACTTGTGTTTGAGCTACTATTACTTCCTCATGCAAATAAAAGTGTTGCATTTCAGTAGCGTCTTCATGATCTACAATACTTCAGCTAATTAAAAATTCAGTTGGGACGCAGTTGTTTCGTGAATTTTGGATTTGTATTTGAGCATATGACCAGGGGCAAGCTCAGTCAGTTCAGGAAAGATATAGCCAACCACACGAATGTGCAAAAAGAAAAAGAGAAATCTATCCATCGGTAAATAAAAACAACTGATCAAAGCATACATTTCTTGTACATAGATGTTTGTATACAACAGCTGTTTATATGTACACTATTGAAAAGACATATTTCTTTAACCTTTTTGAAACTCTTTATAAAAGGTTTATGTTGCAGGGTACAGAAATGTGCAGGTGCATGTACACTGAGACTCAAGACAAACTTGACACTGACACTAGGAATATGTGAGAAGAATTCACATACACGGTAAAAAAAAAAAAAAAAAAAGGTTTTAAAGAAGCTTCACTGCTGGATATTCAACCCATGTAAGCCTTCAATGATTTGGTCGCCACCTAAAACATCAGAGACATACAGAATATCCAATATGTCAAAGATTTGACACAATTGTAGTCTGATGGCAGCTACTGAGTGAATGAAAATTAGGACGCAAGGGTATTTGAATTGGAAGAGGGTCTAGACTGGACACAGCCACAAGAGGGTATGAAGACAGTGCAATGGAACAACAAAAACAAACCCAATCATGTCTTATCACTGCAAGCCCACAGACCAACGTTCACTTTGGTTTCAGTCAAGTCAATGAACGTAATAAGCACATCCAGAGGATATAAGAACAAAAATCAGAACACTGATGGTGGTCAGACACCTAAGCGTTATAAACAGTGTAGAAACATTAACCTAGTACACGTAGTGTAACTGTTTGCATTGACCACAGCCTCGGGTGAATGTTCCTGCTGAAACAGCCCTCCCAGCTGTATTAGTGTTCGCAGTGGAATTCTTCATTCACATGACAATTTTTATATCACACAGTGGTATGTGTTCATTTCTATAGCTCACAATGAACCATACAGGTAAATAAATATTTCTCACTTAATGGTTATAGACAAAACACTTCTCAGTGTAGAGTGATGTACGAGCACATAGAGGGAACTGCCAACAATTAAAGTTTAAAACGTCATCAACTGAATAAAGTAAAAAAAAAATGTGCTTAAGTGCCCTTAATATACTTTTTATATTATTGTTTTTTTCCAATTTGGACTGAATTTCCTATTTTGTTTCTTGATTATAACTAGCAAATATAGAATTCAAAACAAGGACATACTTTGTAAGGCATGTACCATTCTTTACCTAAACTTCTTTATTTCACATTGCCTCAAATCAGTTTTGCAGCAATGAGAGAAGACCACGGTTTGTTGAAAAGAGGCAGGTAAGAATGCATGTGTGTACATGATAAGGGTAAATAATGGACCATTAGTGTACATTTGTGTTTAAGAGGAAAGGTAAAGGTGCACCAAGTCTTGCAAAGAGAACTGAACTCGTAATCCTCTTCTCCTCACTCATCTTCATCCTCCTCTTCTTCCTCTCCATCTGAGAGGGTGGGGCAGGTGCCAAGCTGGCGGTAGCCATCCAGCCACTTCTCCACCATCTGCGTTACAAGAGGGTGGTTGCGTCTCCTGGAGCTCTTTTGTAGTGCCACCAAGATACCGCCCTCTGTCACACAACAGTCCAACCACTGCCTCAGCAAGCGCTCCTGCTGCTCCTCAGTCCCCATCTGACATACGCAAAACAACCAACAGAATGTTACAGGGTACTGCAAGTCAATAGTTTTATTGTACATACAGTCTTATTTCAATATTATGTAGTGAAACAACTGATCATTCATTACAAAATTTCTCATTCTAAGAAGTGAGGCGTATCAGTTTGTGAGCCAATAAATAAGAACTGCTTAATAATAAATGTCAGTGCTTCTTTAATTCTGTAGGATGCTCCTTTGATTATGCTGTAATGCATTTAAAAATATGAGTCAAGGTATCAATTTTGGGTTGAGTGTCTAAATCAGGGGTGTGGAACTCCAGTCCTGGAGGGTTGTGGTCCAGCACATTTTGGTGATTTCCCTGCTCAGAAACACCTGGTTCACCTCACAAGTTAATTGTCAGGTTTAGTGAATGTGTTTGAGGAGGAAAACCATCAAACTGTGCTGGACACCGGCTCTCCCGAAC
>JBBPCY010000001.1:33305145-33321495 GCA_037974405.1 Brachyalestes nurse | reverse complement strand
TGTTTATTTCAAAATATTTTATTATGTGCGCTGCTCAACAGGTTTTAGGATTTATTGCGAGTCATACAGATGTTGGTTGTGGCTGCAATTTCTCTGCTGTTGTGTCTTCTGTTGTTGTTTTCTCTTTTTTTTTTCAGCAGGTACGGAAGCAGATTTTGTTTGTTTTCTCTCCCCCGCCCCCCCATTCTTTTCTTTCCTTTTTTATTTTTTATTTTTAAATTTTTTTTTGTTTGTTTTATTTATTTATTTATTTTCCTCTTTTCCTTAAATGTTTATTTATTTATTTATTTTTCTTCTCTCTTTTTTTTCTATTCTGTGTTTTTTTTTTTTTTTGTTCTTTCTTTTCTCTCTTTTTGTCCCCCAGTCTTGTCTGTCATAATATGGCAAAAAAAAAATGAAACAGTTAATAAAAAAAAAAAAAAATAAAAAAAAAATTTTCAATTAAAAAAAGTGTTACTGACAGGCCGGGTTCTCAGCAGGCCAGGGATTAAGTAATAATTATGTTTAGGTGTTATGGGTTTATTCACTTGTATAAATAGTCTGGCTGTTTTAGTTCTAGTTGTCTGTTTTCACTCACGTGTACCCTAGGTGTACCTGTCCTTTGTTTATGTACTGGAAGACAGTATTGGCCGTCTTGCCTTTTTCGCATATTAGTGTTCATTATATTGCTCAATGTGTTGTTTATATCTTGTTGTGTTTTATACTGTTGTGCTTGAGAGACACCATCGACTGGAACCAAATTTCTTGTATGTGTTCGCTCACGTACTTGGCCAATAAACACGATTCTGATTATTTTGTGTTTGGTTGAAATAAAATCCTATTGAGAGAAATGGAAGTCTGCCCCTGCGCTTCATTTTGGGACGGTTATGCACCCACGAATGTGACATATGGATCCTAAATTGGTAACCTTCAGAATAAACCACGAATTTTACAACACTGTTCTTGTGCATTATTAATTCCTAAGGAAGAACACAACAACACCTCATTCACCAGTAATGAGTTATCAGAAGTTTTACTTTCAACAATTTAATAAAGTTTGACCTCATTCAGCTCTAAAATGTACTTAATAATTTATTTATATTTAGAAGAGATTATATTAAAAATAGAGATATGAGACAACATACAGTGAACAGTGCATTTCTGCAAGTAATCTCTGATTAACCATGCCATCAAGTTCATTTTCAAAAGTTAACTGTTCAGAGGAAACAGCATGGCACACATGCAGCAAAAAAGAACAAGGTAAGTTAAAAAACTTTCTAGACAATAGTATTTCTGCCAGTATTCTGTTTGTATCCTAATTTGTTCAGTAAATAGGATTTGAAAAAAAGATGCGAGTCAAAATTTAATGGTAAACTGGCTGCTAATTTAAGTGGTCAGTTTACCAGGTGGCATGTAAATATCACCAAATTAGGTGTTAATAGTCAATAAAACAGTAATTAACTAATAGTTATTATAAACACTCCATATTTAGAAAGTAGTTCTGTTGAAAGTGTAGAGACAGTATGTGATATTTACTAAGCAAAACTCCTTAGTAGTTGTAATGTAACGGCACTTTTCCATAGACATACAGGAATCGTGCTGTCCTTAAAGGGGAAACCTGTAGACATAGCGTTCTCGCTATGCTCATAAAACCAGCAGACAAAAACGGTGGATCTTCAACTAATCTTGTTCAACTAAAATTGGTCCAATATTACATAACAATGGACCCTCCGTCCAAACGGCTCATTTTGAAAGGGCCTGAAACTGTGAAAAATAAAGCTGGTGAAATCTCTCTATGTGAGCAAGATTTTGTGCAAAGAACTTCATGAACATGTTTTGTATATCCTACAGACCTAAAATACCTAAAGTGAGTTTTGCATAATATGTCCCCTTTAAACTGTACTGCTGTGGCATGGAAATTGCAGCACACTTTGATTTTTCAGTGTATCTGAGCTCAAAAATGGTGTTTCAGACATTTCTCTCCCAACAGTTTATGGCCATTTGTCGTCCCAAAACCACGTCCCTGGAATTATGGAAAATGTTTGTCTGTCAGTGCTGCTTTTATTATTTATAGTCCAGTTACAGTTTTATTTTTTCCTTGGCATTCTTCAGCTGTGTGATTAAAAACTAATACAGCTAACTTGTTAGTGATGTCCTGGTACACTTTTGCGTTTCTCACAGTGTTAAAAATTAATTTGATAGCACCATAGAATACTCCCTCTAAAATATCTCACACAGTAGTGCTTGTACATTGCCAACATCCCAGTTGTTAGTTTGTATCTCCACTGGTGTTTTTTTTGTGCAGACAAAAAACAAACAATTGCCTCTTTCCATGTAGTGAGGACACATTTCAACCAATCAAAATGCAGTAATGCAGTCAGTTTGGCTGTGGCCTGCTATCGGCCCTGCCATCAAGCAGGTATGGGTCACTTTATTTGTGATACAAAAGCATTTGTTGGCGCTACAGCATGGGTCCTTGTGCCAATGGAAATGTGCCATAAGTGTAAATTGAGTGCTACTCATTACTTCCTGTTACCTGTAACGTCCTCAGTCAGTGGCTGCTAGAGGCCACCATTGGACTAGATTTATGGGGACTTTTGTGCTGAAAATGGGTGTGGTCTTGTCCCTGGTCGGCGTTAGGAATAAGGGTTCTCAGCCGGCCAGGGAATAAAGAATAATTGTGTTTCGGTGTTTTGCGGTTTGTTCACTGGTATAAATAGTTTGTCTGTTTTAGTTTAAGCTGTCTGTCCTCCATTACTTTACATGGATTTGTGGTCGTTCAGTTAATTCCTTGTTTTGAGCTTTTGCCCTCGTGCCTTCTTTTGTTTCTATAGTTGAAAATAAAAAGCCTTTGCAATACTGAAGTCTGCGTCTGCGCCTCCTTTCTGGATGGCTCAGTGACATTACCCATTAATAATGAAACAGGAAGTGTTACCCTTTCAACTTCTCTTAAGAGCTCTGATGGATGTTGCACTCATGCTTGAAAAATTTAGATGACCGTCATCGTTTTAACTCCTCTGATATCTCCTTTCGCCAGTCGCATGCAATACTCAAGGTTATTAATGAAAAGAGCTTATACTATTTGTGTCTGCTCTGAAACAATGGTATAGTTACCTTTCAAAGACTCCTTTCATTGCTTTGTACCATTAAAGTCATCTCATCAATCATGGAAATTCAAATAATGTAAAAGCCTCTCAGCACTGTCCTGTGCCTGCTCCAGCAGAAATCAATCAGATAGCCCCAGTGCATGCTAATGAGATGCCCTGGGCTTGAGAGGCTGTTCTGGAATTCATTGTCACAGAAGCTGCACAGGCCCAAGGCATGATACACCATATTCTAGCCTGATAATCACACATCATCGCCTCTTTTAGCAGAGATCAGAAAAAGATTTGACTAATTGGATTTCAGCATATTTCAGAAAACTGTCTTCCTTTTTATCATTGCAATATGGTTTAAAGACGATTAAACATGCTAGTGGTGCATATAAGACTCCAATTGGTGTAGGCCACATCACTACATTATTTATTACATTCATGTCAGCGCATCAATTAAGCACCTTTATAATTCCCTTCCTTTTCTAACTTATAGTTAGGAAAAAAATTGCATGTTTAAGATCTCCCCACACATTTTCAGAAATATTCAAGTCATCCCAAGGGGGGTAGTGAGGGTCATTCCAAAACATGAATCGTTCATTTCTGAAAGCAGGTTAGTTTAGATGATTATTTTGGATCACTGTCTTCTTGTAATACCCAACTTCTGTTCTTCTTCAGTTTCTTCACTCACTATGGGACATGAGCTTCTAGGATTTGTTGTTCTTTTCTTCCCTCCATTCCCAAACCATTTCCTGTACCACTGGCTGCCACACAACCCGAAAGTGCAATGAACAGATCCACCTCTATGCTTAGCACCTGGCAACTTGTCTTTTAGTTGAAATTCTTCCCTTTGCCTCCAGACATACCTTTGGAAATCATAGCAATTTGTCATTTCATCACACAACAGCAGCTGATTCCAATAAATAAACCTATTATATTTCACAAACAAATGGCAATTATGCATAACTTTGTAGAAATGTCTCACATTTAAAACTGCACTTCTTTTCACTTGGAACATTAGCAAAAACATGTAGTTTGCCTTAGGGTATAAAATCCACAAACATCTGTATTTATATAATTCACTGGATTTCAGATGTAATTACATTCTTTTAAAAGTTAGTAATTGGCTGAATTGCATAGAAAATGATTTTTTACTGGGAGATTCCATAACTGTGCCTGTGTTTCATCACCTGAAAATAGATAATCTTGTGACACCCGCTAACAAGTGGGGAACAAGCTGTTTCAAGCAGAATTTTTCATAAAAGTTTTCATAAACATGTTGAATTGAGAAAACACATGCATCTTTTTTTTCTTAATGATTCAAACCTATTATCCATCCATCTATTATCTAAACCATTTATTCTTAACCAGGATTTCTATATCAGAATCAGAATCTGAAACCTTTGTTGATCTTAGAGGACATTGTTTACGCTAGGACTGCACAGACACACACAGACTATATTGTTCCATATGAAATAAATTATAAATATGATATTATAAAATATATACATTAAATATATGTCAAAATAAAACCCTCCACAAAATAGTCCAGACATGCTTTGTATTAAATACACTATATACACACAAAATGCTGTGGTCAGTAAAAGAGGTGCTAAAACAAATTACTGTTGAACTTTGCTAGTTAATACAAATAGTGATTTTGAGTTGTTCTCTATACTGAGTCCATTATTGCATGTAATAGTAACATAAGTAGTGATATTGCATATGATAATACTATTGCATAAGTAGTGGCACAAGTAGCGTCCATAAGGCAAAGGCAGAGAAACACACCTGACAGGCCACCAGATCATCATAGGGCATTCGCACAGACACACACTCACAAACGCTCACATCTAGAGGCAATTTAGAAAACCAATTCACCTAACATGACCTCACACAGATACTTATCTTCAACTTGTGATGATTACTATGCTTGTCTAAAACAAATGCACTGCTACACATACAGTCATAAAAGAACTAGCCGTCCTGAGTTTATAAGCAATAGATGTCAGCTTTTAGGGAATTAAATAAATGATCACCAATATGCTCATGTGAAGGTCGGTGTAACAGGCAGGTCCTTTAATAAAATGTACAACACTGCTGTGCTTTGCACACTGTAATCAAATATAGCATCTAAATTCTCCTTCCTGATATCTACGATGCTATTACTTTGACTGACCACAGTATAAAAGTCCATTCACACCATTAAATGACATTCATTTATCTGATCCTTTCCCGTTGCAGTCTGTATGGCTTTTTTTACACACACACATATCACATGGTTTAGATCTGTCACAGTGTGTGTATAATTTAGATATTCACTGCTTTTAACACAATATTTGGAATTAGAATATCCTTTTATTTAAAATATGTTATATAAAACATGTTAATGTATAATGATAGAATATATGGCAACAGAATGTGACAATGGAACAATCTGCAATGTACACAATGATAAATGAATACACCATCGTTAATTATTGTATCAATACAGTTATTTTCAAGCTACGTTCTGCACCATGTGCATCACTTCTGATCTTATATGCAAATTTGTGATTATCCTTATGCTAGTAATGTGTTGGCTTGCTCCAGTTGTAGATTATCTCTGTAGTAGATTACTCTTCCATTGCTGAATTTTGTTGCAACCCAACCAAAAATATATCTTTAAAACTAACCAGAACAAATAGAAGTTTTTTTTCCATGTGTATTTCATGATGCATTTCAAGTAAACATCAAACTGAGACCAGACTCCTAGTTGTGAAAGTACTGGATCCATTCTAAACACATCAGCACAGGAAATTGTATAATAAATCCATTTCAGAGTACCAGTAAGTGTGCTCAAAGGTGGTATTTTTCTGTAATATGCTATCGCCCCCTAGTGAACATTGTGTTGTATGGCACGGTGTCGTTCACTTAAGAGGATTTCTGACGGACTTTAGTTATGTGAAACACAAAAAGAAAAGACACTTCACACATGTGATTGTCTATAATGCTGTTTACAGTATAATACTGGGACAAAGTTTGCTGCTGCATTCTATTTTAGACTTTAAACACATTCTATATCTAAACTGCAGCAGTACCTCTGTGTCGGGTACACCTCTAATAAAGTGCAGTGGCTCAAACTGGGAATTCACTATAACTTCTTTATAAAGTTTCCTTATAAAATGGAAAAAATGATAGTTTTTTTCTTAGTTTTCACTCAGAAAAATAATGTCTTCTCACCATTTTTGAAATCAGACTTTACATTCCTAATCACTAGGCAGAAATAATAGTTTCAGGGAGGCCTGTTCAGGTGGAGTGATAGGGGGGGCAGAATGGATGAATTAGGTGCCATACAACCCCCGTATAGTGAAAAACCGTGTTGTTTTTTGGTTAAAAAATGCCTAAAAATGTTTTATGGTGTAAACCTTAAATATGCCCCCAAATATGCTCCCAGAACACTTTAATTTCATTTAAAAGTTTATTGCATTACAAAAAAAGAAAGAAAAAAAAGAAATAAAGAAATAAAGAAAATGTAAAGGTAAATCCATATTCGCCCCTTAATTTAATAAAAAACAAGTAATAAAAAACAAGAGAACAACAAGAGAAAAACAAACTCTTCTGCCTCTCTCTCTGTTTGTGATTGGTTGTTTTGTTGGAGAGTGTATGCGCGAGTATCAGAGAGGCCAACTTTCCAAGAACTAAGAATCCACTTGATTATTGGAGCAAACAAAAACATGTGTACCTCACATCTACCAGCTGGCACTTCAGTTTTTATGTTCACCAGCATCCTCGAACCATGTGAGAGGGTGCTCTCCAAGGCTGGGAAGGTGATTTCTAAGAAAAGGAACCACCTCATCCCAAATACAGTGAATAAAATTAGGTTCCCCTGAATGTCACACAGAAGCACTGAACACAATCACTGAACAAAAACACAAATGTTTATTTTATTTATGTTTATTTATACCTTTTTATTGTGTTGACTCAAAATAAGAGAGAGAGAATGAACGAATGAAAAGATACAAAATAAATGCACATATAAAAACGTAGTACATAATCACATATTGCAATGGGAGATTGTGCAAACTGCGTGCACATAATGCAAAGTGGCATAACATGAGTGTTACGTGGTTTTCTACACGATACAAGACTCGAAGCATGGCTTCATCTGGCACACCCCCTTACGCAATACACGACTCGAAGCCTCATTTGTCCATCATTAACTAATACAGTACTACTACTTAATTATACAAATTGCAAATATGGAATGAAATATAAGTTGCATAAAAAATAAACAAAAGAAATATTCTGTCCGATACTCGCTCATACACTCTCCAACAAAACAACCCACAAAGTGCCGGCGGGATTCACCCCCATTTATACAGGAAGTGACACTTGGGATGAAATGCTGATGTAACGAACCGAGGCTTCGTTTGTTATCGGTCACGTGGTTTTCTGCCTAAACGATACACGCCTCGAAGCGGGGCTTCGTCTGCCACGCCCCCTCATGCTCGAAACATGCTTCGACTGCCTTATCTGTGCATGGGCATCTCCTACCTCCCTTGTAGGAGCTGAGCTCATGGGAACCCATGCTCATCCCATCACTTGTGCAGGCAGGGTCCCAGGCCTAACGGGGTCCCAGGTCTTCTCCAACCGCCTCGAGGTAGTTGGGACAAGGTCGCAAGAGTTTGCGGTGTAATACTCGATCAGGACCGGACCTTCCCTCCGGACGCATAGTCCGGAAGGTTGGATCTAGAACATACGACCATGTACGGCTGGGACCCCCTTTCCCTGTCGCTGGCTATCCCGGACGAAAACTTGTTCGCCCGGTAACAAGGGGGAATCACAGATCATACAAGTGCTTGTTCTTCCTTGCCGCTTCCCCCAACTGTTCAGAAACCTTCTTGTAGGCATAATACAAACGCTGATGATGCTGCCCCACCCACTCAGTTTTATTCTGGGCCTCATCAGTTGGTGCTGTCTCCAGGAAGAGGTCAATGCCTTCCAAACATTAGGTAAGATGGAGCATAACCTGTGGTACAGTGGGTGCTGTTATTATCTGCTTGTATCAGGACAGGAAGATACTCTACCCACTTGCTCTGCTGTTCCGTCTCCAAGGTGCATTGTAGGCTGAGCAATGTCTGATTAAATCGCTCGCACCCCCCATTACCTTGGGGATGGTAAGGGGTAGTGTGGGTCTTTCGACTCCCATACAGCTGGCAGAGCTCCTGAATCAATCAGGACTGATCTGAATGTAGGACTACAGGGCATCCAAAAGGCTGAAATACAAAGTTCCAGATGGATTTTGCAGTTGTAACGGCAGTTTGGTCATGAGTAGGGATGGCCCATGCATACTTTGTGAAAAGGTCAGTGACCACCAGGATGTTCTGATAAGGATCAGTTGGTCTTCCTAAGCTGAAGAAGCCCATGGCAAGGATGTGCAGAGGGGCTTTAGGCACCACAAGGACCATGTATCACCTTATAAAACGTGCAGCATGGGCAACCCTGAACAAATGCACATACCGTTGACTCCATGATTAACCAAAAAAGTTTCTCATCAGTAGTTGGGGCTTGCCACTCCTGGACTGCGATCACCTTCTCAGGATCAGGGGAAAGCCCTTTCCCTCTAAAACAATGGCCCAGGAACTTAACTTCCTTTTGAAAAATCTGACACTTTTTAACTTCAGCCCATACTTTTCAAGGCCTGGAAGACGACCTCCAAATGCTTCAAATGGGTTGTAAAATCTGCTGAAAAGACAATAACATCACCAAGATATACAAACGTGGACTGTGCGAGCTGTGCCCCCAAACAGCATCGCATGAGCCGTTGGAAAGTGGCTGGTGCGTTAAACCGAAGGGCATCCACTCCCACTCAAACAGGCCAAAAGGGGTGGTAAATGCAGTCTTTTCCCGGTAAGTAAGCACTGGCCAGGTTGAGGGTGGAGTACCAGGATACTTGAGTCAAACTAGTAAGGAGTCTTCCAGTGGCGGTTCTACACTGAATTGCTCGCCGGGCAAGACTCCCTCCCGACACCCCAAGCAACACCCCCCCCCCCCCCAAAAAAAAAAAACAGAAAACAAAGGGATGGCCACAAACATGTCTGCGGAGGCATATTATAGTTGTACTATATTATAGTAGCTGATGAGGAGATCATGAGAGCAAAGAATCTTCAGAAATAAGACTCAAAATTTGCACACCAAGGTCTATAAATAACCACCTAAATACTGAACAGTGACGTTTCTCAAGCGCGTTTTTATACTTGGAACAGACAGAAAAACAACTTCACACCAAATGGCTCCTATTGAGTCACCTAAGTCTACGGAAGAAGCAAAACAAAATGCTTTCGGGGAAAACAGAGTTTAACCCGCAAAAGAAAACTACTCAGACATAATACATGTATTGTTGGAGAAAGAACTGTCTTTCAAAAGAATCCGTGCCAATGAGATTCTGTTTTAGTGAGCATCTCTGTGGTATATTGTAGTTGTGTTAGAATGTTACAGATCTTTTACCTTTCTGTACATCTCGATCCAGCACCTCATCAAACAGCTTCTCTTGGACGTTAGGGGGCAGGTCTTCAATATCTATATACAAAAGCAAACTGCTGTAAAGAGCAAGGGTAATTGCATTTGCTGAACATGAGCAGTTCAGTGAGAAGTGTGTGTGTCTCACCTGCTGGAAGCGTAAAGGTAGTGATGTCAGTCAGGAAATAGCAGGGGAATTCTCCTTTGCGTCTGTGCAGTGCGGCCGCAACCTCCCGACGGATCTGTTCTGTTAGCTCAGGGCACACCATGGCCGGAATACACTTAGCGGCCTGCTGGGAGACCTGAGGGAGGAAGCATATGCGTGCACACACCCACACCCACACGCGTAAAGAGTCGTGAGAACATAAAATTAGAGGAGTTACAAATCTAAAATCTAAGGATGTGTGTACAGTGGGTATAAGGGAGCATTCCCTTACAACTGGAGTACTTAATTAGCATGAAGGTACTGTTCTATATATTAAATACATGAATTGCATTGTGATGATACAGCTAAAATTCTTCTAGATCTCCCTTCTTTCCTCATCCTATCATTCAAAATCATGGTGTGACAAATGTTTTCTTTTGTTCAGGGAGCAACTTATCTGCACCTGGTAAATAAACCCTGAAACCTTTTGTTTGATATCAGTGTACAAGAACAAATAATGTACTTCTGCTGTCATATAGCTTAAAAATGCTATGCTGTAGTTTCATGCTTGTACTGTTTTTGGGCAGTTTTTTCCTTATGCAGGCATTGAAAAACTGTTTGGCTGGAAACCATTAACGCAATCTGGCCACCCTGTGTGATGGTCAGGGTTATTCAGGAATGTTACAGCGCAAGAAGAGGCATGCTTGAAGACAGACCTCAGTGAGGAGCACAGAGAGCATGTTCTGGCGCTGGAAGCGGATTGCAAGGTGCACCAGAGTGAAGCCAGCGTTAAACGCAGATGGGCGATTCAGCAGGCGCACCTCATCTGAGGTCAGTTGACGTGCAATGTCACCGCCTGATGACTTATAGGCCTCGACTGCAGCCAGATCGCCCTCCACCACACCTAGAAAGAGAAACAGATGTGATTGTTTTGACTCAGGGGCCTCAACCATACCTTCAGAAACTGCGTTCCAGTGAGGATTTCCTCAAAGTGTTCTGAATAAAAAACAATCACTGCATTAGAAAGTGAAAAGCAGCATGATGTTGGAGCATTCTGGACCCCACTGCCCTACAGGACTGGTCAGAAACAAATATTCTTGAATGTACACAGAATATCTCAAACAGGCTTGTACCAATTAAGATAAGATAAAAAATAATAAGATAATAATAAGATAAGAATAAACCTTTATTAGTCCCACAAGTAGGAAATTTGCATTGTCACAGCAGAAAGTGGACAGTACAAAGGTAACAGCACCAAAAATGAATAACAATAGAATAAAATACTATACCAACAGGGCAGTGTAAAAAGTAAATTATACAATCTAGAAACATAAAATATGGACATGTGTATTGTAAGATAAATGCATATACACATATATATGATGTCTTTAACCTAAAACCTGTCTTTTTTTTCTTCTTGAACTGCCACTGTCAGTTTTGATTTGTCTGCTAAAGGTTTGGACCTACATTTCTATAAAGCTGCTTAGGGGCAGCATCAATTGTACACAGTACTATACAAACTAAACTGAATGGAAATATTGAAGCTCTTTGAGCATATTTACAGTATACTGACAAATACACAAATATATAGCAGTCAAAACAATCTAGTTTGTGTTAAGAAGTGTCAAAGACAAACGCCTCACAAAGCATCAGAAAAACAATAAATGTGGCACTTATGAGATTTAGATTGATTGATCTCAACTTTTAACATCGATAGATGAGTTCAAGATCAAATTAGTACACTGCTTAAAATTTAATAAAGGAAAACATTATTTTTGCATCCAATGAACACCTTTAACAAAATGTAAAGGGGAGAACAATATATATATTATATATCCCAATTGTTTTTTAGGTTAAAGTCATCAAATTTACTAAACTGACTCAAACCAAACAAAACTACTGCAACTGCAGCTCTGACATTCAAGTCAAAGATTTTAATTTAACAATAAAATTGAGTATAACTGACATTATAACTGAATGGTAGCAATAAAGACTCTCCATGCTCATTACTGGAGGTGACCTCTAACATTACAGCAATGTAACTATGATTCTTCAGCAAACAAATTAATGTATCATGGAATCTCACGTCTACACAATGCAATACACACCTATTAGGAAGAAACTATCAGAATCATTGGAACTGGCAGATATTTGCTCCAAACACACAATCCAGAATAAACTGATTTATTTTTTTTGTTTTGGCAAACTGTGTTGCCGTTTTATGACAAACAACTCGAGCCAGGTAAGTGCTCTTGTTCTGCATTTCAATGCAACTGCTTTTGCCATACCAAAATGTCATTGCATAATTATGTATGACTCATTGTGCTAAATAGCCAGGTGCCTCTTACTTTGGATGTAGCAATTTATCTGATTCATATTATTTAAAGAGGCAACTTATTTCTCATTTACAAACCTAAAATTCCAGTTTGTTTCATAAGAGTGAATGTTATTTATGTTGTGACAGAAAGTGCTGAAAATGTTCTTGTGTGTTTCTCTTGTTCGTTTAGTACTTCAACTCACACTCAGTGAGCTTAAAAAAAAAGCTAATATAAAGTGGTCAGGTCATCTGACAATCTTTTTTTCTTTTTAATTTTACAGCTAAAATTACCTGAAACTTTTTTCCCCCAAAATATCAATATACGCTTCAATTATTAAATTTTTTTAAAAATTATATTCCATTTTAACTTTCCAAAATGAATGCATCTGAATAACCACATCCGATGCATTTTTCTACAATTACTTATTACTTTAACATGAAGGAGGCCAGAGAGTGAATCCAGCAGTGGAAATTTGAGCCTGACAGGCTTTCGCTCACCTGCGCATGCGTTGAGGAAGAGCCAGTCAGTCCTCCTCATCCTGTTCCTGATCTGCTTCAGTTTCTTAAAGTCCATCTCCTGTGTATTTTCAGTGCCCATTGCTCCTGATGCCAGCTCAATCTGCACCTCTGCCTGTCCCGTGGACACAGGGGGCGAGGATCTCCTCTGGCTGGCCTTACACATCCCACTGACCCCCCCACCCCCTGCTGTCCTCTCCTGCTCGTTAAGTATGGACAATGACATGGTGCTCTCGGCCTCTGACTCCTGCTGTATGGCCTCAGGCACAGTGCTGGGTTTGGGGTGGTCACACACCACGCACCTGAGGCTCTTTGGCCAGTTCTCGTAGGTACAGGCTGAACACTCCCAGTGCTGTATGTGTGTAATGAGTCGGTTACGGTCATTGTATTCCTCACATGGGTCCGGGACAGCAGGGGTAGGTCGGGACGTGGGGTCGGATGTCTGCGGGGTCTCTGAAGGCCTCAGAGGACCCTGCTGGGCCCCCTGCTGCCTCTGACTGAGGCATTGCGTGCAGCGAATGGCTCGCGGCCAGTTCAGGTAGGTGCACATGTGGCATGACCACTTGCTGGTTATCTCCGGTGCCTCATCAGCAATCCTTACCCGTGGCCGGGCGCTCGAGTCCGGGCAGATAAGAACACTGGAGCCCTCCTGGCTGGGGCAGAGGTGGGAGTCTAGACTTGGGCTGCTTTTGAAGGGCTCCTCTGTGATAATGGGGGCGGTGGGTCTTTGAGCACGACACATGGTGCATTTGATGGCTGACGGCCAGTTTTCGTATGTGCAATACTCGCAGCTCCACTTCGGCTGGAAATCTGTCATCCTCACTCCGACTGCGCTCCCAGTGTCCCCTTCCCTCCCTCCCTCCACCTGCTCGCTCCTAACCCAGGACCGCTCAGCTTGCCAGGGTGCTCTGAGGGAATAACACATATACACAAATGTATCTATTTTTCATGAAACAAAAATAAAAATGCCAATACACAAAGTCAAAGACAGATCAAAACAAACAACAACAGGACAATGATTGAAACTATTAGGGAATAAATAAAATAACTAGTCTTGATCTAGCACGTAACTAAAGGGAAAAGACAAACACAACAAGAATCATAAACATCAAAGCCCCAGACAGGAAGGGGGGAAATAGCACCAGATATCCCTGGATTAGCTTTGAGTTCACTAACGGAGAACATATCTTTCAGAGCTGTAGCTAAAAGCCTCTGTTCTTTGAGATCACTAATAAAAGTCTGCTATTCACAGTAATTCCTGACGGGGCCCGAATCAGAGATTATGGTCCCTCTGGATCGCATTAGAAATGCAGAGAATTGGAGATGAGAGTCATATCACATCAATTTCAATATTTCAAGAAGTTGTGCTGCAGCTGTGCTTTCTCACCCACAGGATGACATGAGCGTGGAGCTTGGTTCTGCATTTGTATTCACAATTCACTCCTTTTATTCACTCTCCCATGGGGAAACAGCAATCAAATAAAACACAATGCTCAGATTTGAAAAAACTCAGGGCCACTGGAAACTGTCACAGCTCTGGAGCATTCGTGTGTAAATACAGTCCAACAGAGGTGAACAAAAAACACAAAACACAGACGAGTCCAGCACACTCAGTTAAAAAAAAACATTACCCCCATTACAAGGATGACACATCAGCTCAAACACAAGGGCAGGCTTTTGGAGTGATGAAATGAACTATAAAAAATGTTGACATCTTATATTGCACTTCTGAGAGGGAAAAACAATGTCACATGAAACAGTCGTGATACACAGCCCGGAATTAAAGGCATCCTATAGTAAAGTTAGTTTACAGTCAAGTTGGGCGGCAGATCTACTGCTCTTACCCTAAAGTTAACTCTGAATGTGTGTGTATATATGGTGAAAATTGCGTGTAAATAGTCGAAATGACAATAAAAACCTACTAGAAATGACTTGACTACTGAACACTGCTATTCCACAGTGTGTCTGTCAAAGTAACTTCATAAAGGTAAAACTAATGAGAGTTAAACATTAGCTGTAACCTTCCACAGCCACAATTTGTAGTAGAATTCCGTAACTCAATCAGCGCTGTAAAGTATGCGACCACTCTAGTACCTCGAAATTCAACACCAAGGGTAGAGAGAGAGGCAGCCAGGCAGCAGGGGCTGAACACAACAGGCAGCTATTACAAGAAATAGACTTAGAAACTGTCCTAAAATGCCAGTTCCCGACAGTTCATGGACTCCACTGCAGTTTACACTCCCATTTTCGCAGTTTTAACGCTAGTTGTGTTCCCTTATAAAGAAACACGGAGTGTTTTTGAAACGGAGACCCCCGGAGCTCCTGTGAGCTGTACTGAATATTTGGGGCACAAGGTGAGCTACAAGCCCGTGCAGGCTCCTACACGGAGACCAGGGCTGAGGAAAATCAATGAACAGCCTGAGCCCACAGGCCCTGAGACGTTTTTCTCGATTTCTAATCGCCCTTTTATGGATCACGGAGGTTTCTAGACTCGTCCCTCTGCGGTCACAAATATTCCCGGAGCTTTTCGAGCGCCTGTCCGGACTAAACCGACCCCGACCAGGCGCCCGCAGCCACGGGAGCCCTGCGAGACACAGCCGCGGCCCCCCTAGCTCTCCTCGGAATATACCTCTTCAACTGCAACAGCCCTGCAATTCCGCGGACCCCGGTGTTCAGCGAGTAATCAGGAGGAGCTTTAAAAAATCCCAATTCCCATTTCCAATGCAGACTCGTCTGCCTCTAATGGCGGAGCTACGGGAACAGGGGAAACCAAAATAAACCTACTCCAGAGATCCAGGGGAGGAGGGGCGGCACCTGGACCGGCGATCACATCTGATTGGTCCGTTCTTCGTGTGCCTCTCACTGGCCAATCAGAGACCGTGTTTTTCACTGACGTCGATTAAAGGTCTTCTCCAGCTTCAGCAGGCAACCAGAAAACTGTGAGTGTTGGAGCGCCATCTTGGCTCAAACTACACAATCCGAACGGCCCATTTCAGGCTCCCTTTTGTGAGCCACAATGGTGTTCATTTCATCCGTTTTGCTCTCACAGCGGCTAGAGGAAAGCGATGATGTAATGGGTTGAGAAAAGATCTACCGCAGCATTATGCAGTTGCACGGTTTGTCTAAACACAACAGAATAGAAGGCTAGCAGCTCACGGTACCATCACCAGTTTAAAGCTTCAGTCATTTATTTTTTCCTCTGCTTAGAAGAAATACATACTTAAATTTATTTCTATGTACTTAGTGCATTATATATTCTATGTTCCATCATTTGAGAACAGAAATTACTAGACAATGTGGAATTTTCATACATAATTTGATATTTTAAAAATAAAAATATGTTTTTAGCTTACCAGGTACTAAGAAGTCATAACCTACACTATATGGACAAAAGTATTGGGGTGCCCTGACCATTGCACCAACAGGGACTTTAGTGACATTGCATTCAAATAGACTTTAATATGAGGTTGGTCCCACTTTTACAGCTATAACAGCCTTCACTCTTCTTGGAAGGCTTTTCACAAAATTTTGGATTGTTTCTGTGGAATTTGTGCCCATTCATTCTCTATAGCATTTATGAGGTCAGACACTGATGTTGGATGAGAAGGCCTGGCTCACAATCTCCGTTCATCCCAAAGGTGTTGGATGGTGTTGAGGTCAGGGCTCTGTGTGGGCCAGTAAAGTTCTTCCACACTGAATTCATCCAACCATGTCTTTATGGAGCTTGCTTTGTACACTTGGGGCACAGTCATGTTGGCATAGCAAAGGGTATTCCCCAAACTTTGGAAGCATGGCATTGT
>JBBPCY010000001.1:33274609-33299600 GCA_037974405.1 Brachyalestes nurse | reverse complement strand
TGTGGCATAGATATAATGATCAGTGTCAGTCAGCTACCACTGTTTCTTCAAAAACGCTTAGCGTATGATTATTATATACTAATTATACCAACTATCATGTAATATATAACTAGCTTCTTCACAAAAAACGTACGTGCGGGAAAAACTAAACACAGATTTGAAATCAGCATGAAAAACACTGCAAAACCCATATAAACTTGTCTCTGATGATTTTGACCTCTTGACCTGTGTTATTAGTTCGGTTCTCAGAAAAAATCTGTGAGCGACAGAAGCCGCGACTGCTGAACTGTGTATAAGTGGGGTGTTACTGTATATGGATATTAAGTGTGGATGGAGCTAAGCCTTAAACTTTTGGAAAGTACAGTTAGAAGCGAGTGGATATGAAACATGCTGAAAGAAATATTTCTTTTGTGTTTAGACATTTTTATCAAATCTATCCAAAACCTTTAAAAAATATTTATAGAACCAAAATCATAATTTCTGCTTGAAGTGTCTTGCCGTAGACAAGATATTTAAAAAAGTTCCATTCAGAAATTGGATTGATAGAAGTCTGGGTACTGATATTTGTATAGAATCTTTGAATGCCACCCCCCCTAATCAAGACAAATTCAACAAATGTAATAATATGGGTCAAAGTCATTCAGAAAGGACCCCTAAACCCTACCGCATCAGTGTTTTATAATATAACTTTGTCGATATTGTGCATCACTTGTCACCATACATATATCATACATTTTTCCACCAAAGCATAATGTTTAGTTATGTCTTGAATACTTAATATTAACAATTTCCTTATCACTCGATAAGGGCTTGGATTCTCCTTATTAATAGAAAGCTTCCAGGCTGTGTACATGAGTGTACTGCTGCGTATTTATGAATAGCTATAATATTCTGACTGTTCAACTGAATTGGGGCATAAACAGGCGATGATATGTGGGTGGTGTGTGGCGTGAGAGTGGACTTTTCAGATTCTGCATCAGTTGCAGCTCTTTCAACTGAACTTGTGTATTTTCAATGGAGTATGGGACTCTTTAATTAGGTTAAAAGTTTTGAAACATAAATGAATATAGACTGTGTCCAATCCACCTGACCAACAGCATCCATGTTATTGCTCAATTATTAAGTGTTTAATTGCATGTTTTTGTCCTTGAAACAAATGGACAAAAAGTGGCTGTGCAGACCTATAAATGCAAAAACAGAACATACATTGAATTAAGATGTATTCAAATGTATTGTATAACTGAGTTTAAAAACAAATAATCTAAACGTTAAGGTAATAAAAGTAGGGAAGAAGAAAGTGTGGTGGAAAAACTAAAAGATCCATAAATATAGACGAAATCTGGTAACAGTTATTTAAATGTGAACTGTCAGGTTTGGACAAATGATTGAAGTTGTGATACAGAGACCTGATGGCAGCCTTTAGGACTCTACATCTGTTGAAAGACGTTGCTAAAAGAGTGCTGTACGGCTCCTCACCCTGAGCTCAGCCAGCTCTGACACATGTTCTGCTCCTTTCGGTGTTTAAAGCAAACACACTGCAGCTTCTGATGCCACGGCTTTTTATAGCTGCTCTGTGAAGCTGCTTCTGTGAATAAATCATGTGTGAGGGATTTTAGAGAGGAAAGGACACGTGTTTGTGTGTGTGTGTGTGTGTGTGTGTGTGTAAGAGTACATGTGTATATGCCCCAACAAACCTGCAATGCAGTGTTTATAATGAAGTCTGTATTAAAGCAGCGGAGTAATTAAATGTGCAAAAATCTGAGTGGCTGTGCAGCCTTAATTGCTCTGCTGCTAGAATATATTATCTGCTATGTTACTATATTCTCTTAAACTAAAATTGTTACCGCTGTTGTCAGCTGTCTGTTGTCTTTACATTTTAATGGAACATTTTTGTAAAACAGGAATTTTGTACTTTACATTATTATTATGACCAAAGATTAACTAACAAGGTAAAAATTTACTTTATTGACTTTTCTTATTGACTTTAATGTTGCCTACTTTAAAGAGCTCATATTCTGCATATTTCTGGTATTTTATTTTGATGTCACTAATGGATGGAAAACACATTTACATGTAAATTACACTGTGAAGTGTTTTTGTTCCTTTTAATAGTTCACTGAAAGTCATGTGTTCTTAACCAAACCCACTATTCTGGATATGGTTTGAATGGGTTGAGAGAAGTGCTAAAAAACAACATTCTGGACATTTTGGCACATGCCTTGGCTGATTTCCTACATCTGGAATAAGTAGGAAATTGTAAATTATATTTTTGTAAAGTACTCCTTTAATGATAATGGGCACTGACCCCAAATTGAAGACATTTGTTTGATAAATAAGAAGGATCATGACATTTTGTTTTGCTAACAAAAACAAAAGGTCAGAAGACAGAAGTCACTGTTGGTGCCACTTTTCAAAAGGCAAATACAAAGTACAAGTCCAATGGCTTTTTAATTGAGCATTTCACACATGGTGCAGCACTACATTCAATTATGCAGATCCAGTAATGCTGTCTTGAACTAGCAGCATCATCAGGATTAAGACTAGCGAACCTCCGGCAACAGGGCGAAGTTTTAATGAACCTCTTTTTAATGAAATGTGTTGGTCAGTGCTGTGGAAGTACTGACCATACCCATGGTACTCTGCGAAAAGCTGATTGTGATTTTTCAGTTTACTCATCCATTTATTCATCAGTTTATCAGTTTATTCATCATACCATCATATCGCCCATCCATACAGTAAACCTTCTCTCCCTCCTCTCTGGAGACTGTGCTGTTGGTGTGATGGATTGTGAAGAAGTGAGCTAGCTGCTGGATTCCAGGAATGACTGCTCTCTTTGTGTCCTCTCTCAGCAGACAATGACTCAGTTTGGGTTTCGTAGTGCCAACACTGCTGAATCTGTGAGAGAGTGGAGGAGGGCATTGACTGATGTGATTCTGTTGCTGTGGCTCATTTAGTTAGGTCTTTGTGTTGCCTTTTTCTCTGTAAACTGCAAAGGTTTTGAGTATGTTTGAATGCAGTGCTGTGAAAACTGTGGGAGGGCTTTTCATAACTGGTAATGAAGATCTCAAGAGAAATGGAAAATTGTATGTCAGCATAGAATGAGCGTTTGTACGCCAATTAAAGAGCCAGCTGTTATTTAGTTATTTGTCATTTCTTCGTCCCCTCCAAAAATTTCTTTCCTTTAGCCATTACTCAGCATTGTTCAACCCCATAACACTCCCTCTCTGTCACTTGCTCTTTTTTCTCTCTCTCGCTCCTCTTGACAGTAGTACTAATGATATAATAGTTGAGAATGTGCCAGGTCTACCATTTCCCAAGTATGATTTATATTCTTACTGCTGATCAGGCAAATCCCATAATCTGCACCCACTGTGTTCATATCAGTGCTGGCCAGCCTGCGTCGACAGCACACATTACACCTCGTTGATACGCTTTGAAAATTGCTGTCTAATGCACACATAATAGGTGATGCCATAGACTGGTCATCCAAAGTGATTCCGGGTACTCGTCCTGGGGACTCATGTTTAGTATAATGAGAAACTGTGAGTCACAGTACATCCTGAAGGGCAACAACACTGTTCAGCTGTGTTTACACTGCTCTAACACACTTGATTCCTCCCTCAGCTGGTTTTCTCCTTCCTAAGCTGACTCACTTGTGCTAAAGAAAACATGACACTGTGTACGTGCTGCACTCTTCCAGTGTACAGTTGCGGGCAGATTTTAAAGCAACATCTGCCATCTAGTGGAGTAAATGTCCAACTTCAAATAGGATTGTTTTTTTCAACGTTTTCTTATTTAATAGGGAATTAAAACAATTTTCCTCCTCCAATTTCTGGACAACTGAATGGCTAAGACATAAAGTCATTCAGAGTCATTTGATGTGAAGTACAATATGCCATTCTTGAGAAACTTTAATTGTTTACAGTGGTGGCGATAGGAGCCAGATATTACATTAAATAAAAAGGTTATGCTGTCTGGTGTCTGATGATTGTTTTGCAATAGTTTTGATCTAAGGTGTGTTTTTCGTCGGAGAACCCCTGCTTTTCTTCACATCACACAACTATTTCACATCAAACCACTCTGAATGACTTTGTTTACTCCTCAACACTGAATTATGCAGAAATTCCCCTTTAAACATACAGTGAGGTGAAGCCTGTAAATTTCACCAATTAAAACAATATCCATTCTATGTATTGTGTAGATTGAATAGATACAAAAAACTCCATAAATATAGTAAAACAAGATTTTTCACTGACGTTATTGTGTCTTGGTACAGTTTAAGAAGACAAGACTCAGTCTTGACTCCGTCCAGCCATGTTGTTTATTTGTAGTTCTGTTAATGTTTTTTATGTTACTTTCTGGCGTTGAAAATGCATTTGATCTTCATTTCTGCATCCATCTGCATATCTCTCGTTCTGTCTACAATGTATATGTAACAGATTAGAAGTTTTCGTTGTCACACATACACTGTCCTTTCATTTTCCATAGAAAATATGGAGGGTGCGGTATTGCTGGGTTGCAGCTCTTATCTCCAACCTGAACTTTCAATAATATTAAAACCATTAATGACGTTCATTACACACACACATTTGACTCTTGGATAAATGGACTCTTCCTTCAGAGCTTGTCTGAGAGAAGACTGACTCTTTTGCTGTGACGTTTGATGTAGACTTGTAGTCAAGACCGCCTAAACCAAGACCAAGACACTACCAAGACCAGAGGGTAGCGAGACCAAGACAAGACCAAGACTAAGACCAAGACAGACTGAGTCAGGACCAAGACAAAGTTGAGACGAGACTGAGACCGAGACCAAAAAAAAGACTCCCTTAACTTTTGTGTGCTGTTGAAGACTGACATGACGATACTGACTGGGAAATATGTTACTGATTTCAATTATATTTAATTTGTAGATGAAATTCCATCTTCTACCCAGACTCGGTGAGCCTATCCCAGCTGCAATTGGCGAAGGCGGGGTACACCCTGCACAGTCGCCAGCACGGGCCGAAGATGAAATTGTAAGACAATTATGAACTTGAAATTGCATCATGTCCCATTGTAGTAGTACTTGCCAAATTACACTGTATGATATCAACTTCTCTGAAATGGATTAGTTGTCAACAAAACATGATATGCAGATGTTATTTAAAAGTAAATGGTCACATTTATTTAGTCAAACACCATTTTAAGTAAAATACTGTACACGTCACATGAATCAATTCTTATCGGTTCCTCTAACGATTATTTCAGCCTTTTTCCTGTGTCGCGCGCGATAACGTCACACTCCGTGATGCAAATTTATCATGGAGCAAAGAAAGCGGTTTGTAACCAGTGTAGTGCTGTTTTACTTGCAAGGGTGGTAACACTAGCAACATGTTAAAACATTTAAGGTCTCAACACAGCATTAATATTCAATTCAGTCATGTGTTCTTAGTCTCAGTGCTCGAGTGCACGCTCCGTGGTTTTCATAGACGAGGGTAACTTTAACTACAATGCCTTAACCCTACAGGTGATTTTCTGAAATATAAACAATTTATGTAGTACATTTTATCCATTTTAGATGACAGGTAGGGTAGGACCATATTATTTATTGTTTAAAGGAAAATAAGTGCATAATTTATTGTTCAAGTGTTCATATTTACCATATTTGTTCTTCCCAAAGCCCTGTATTTTTATTAAACAAATACAGGTGGGTCACTACAATACGACTCCTCCTGAAGCCCTGACTAAGACGTGCGCTCGATGAACAGTAAATTATTGAACTGTAAAAGTTATTGCCGATTACCTGTACATTTTCTATATTTTTATTACTAAAAATGACATTAAGTTATTACTGTATTTATCTGCTTATACCAAAGAGACAACAGCGCATGCCAAAGAAAACATGCTTGCATGAATTAATTGTGGGATTCAGTGTAAACTGTCCAGGGCGTATAGGCCGACTGGTTTACTTTTACATTTTCGTTAATGTATTAAGCTGAGTTTCAAAAGAAATTAAAGTGTTTTGGATTCAGTCATTTTTTCTTAGAACCAAACGAATAATGGTTGGTGAAAACTCCAGCAAATTCGTGGAAATTCTCCACATTTCTTTTGCTTTTTTTGTGGCAAAATATAGTTCTTCATGCATTTTAGTGCTAAATTATAAATAAAAATATAATTTACTAATTTTGTAAAATAAATATGAATGTAAATTCAGCTACATTTCCATATGAAATATAACTGTATAATTGTTTTTGTACTGTCGGGAGAACACAAAGAAAGCACATTTTGGGATGGTTAAGACAGGTCAACGGCCGCCGTGCACCGGACAGCTGTTCTTTTCCAGAACGCACAGATTGCAAGTCCGCCCCTGACTCATCTTGAGTTTTTCTCTTGTTTTTGCTTTTGTTCTTCTTAAGCCCTATATTTTTATTACTGTAAATTAAATTAAAAGAGGCTGTTGAGCTCAGTCGCTGTCCAGTGTCTGCTTTAACCAGCGGGCACTACAGTAGGACTCCTCCTGAAGCCCCTAATCGGACGCGCCACTCGGCGAACAGTAAATTATTGAACTGTAAAAACTTATTACTGTATTTACCCTGCTTATACCAAAGAAAAGGACTTCGCACACTAAAGAAAACGTCTGTGCATGAATTACAGTGTAGTCTATACCTATAATAATATTTACATTCTAGCACTGCGGGAGTTCAGTGTAAACATAAAGTTTGCCTTTAATGGTAATGTATTAAACTGAGTTTAAAATGGAATTCAAGTGTTTTGTTAGCATTTTTGGTGGCATATTTAGGGTTTACACTATAAAAATAGCCATTTTAGGCATTTTTTTTACCACAACGCAACAATGCGTTTTTTCACTATACGCGGGTGCTCTTGGAATGTAACCCCCGCGAGAAGTGTGGGGTTACTGTATTTTATACTGTTTGGGAATTGATAATGGAATCGATAAGGAACTGGATCGATAGGAAGAATTGATAATGGCATAATTTCTTATCGATTCCCATCCTTACTGGTGAAGGTTGAGGTAGTCCCGGGTGTCTTGGTCAAGGAGACTTTGCAAAATCTGCGTTTTGCCGAATGCCTGTTTTTTGAACCTGTGCTGCAAAAAAACAGGTTGTGTTCTATAAACGCAAACTTTATGACTGAAGAATTCACTGACATTTGAAAGGCGAAATAATAATAATGTTGCATTATCGAATGTTATGTTGTGTGTCATGGATACTGTTGGCTCCAAATCTCCCAACCACTATGCTGATCTGAGACAGCAAGACCAAGACAGCGAGACCAAGACAAGACCGAGGGATCCGAGACCAAGACAAGACCAAAGACAGTCGAGACTGTGTCAAGACCAAGACCACGTAAAAGTGGTCAAGACCGGTCTGGAGACATCCAGCTCTAGTTTGATGCAGATGCAGTTTGCCTTAACAAGAACAGAGGGTGTCTGTCAGCTGTTGACCACAAGATGGGGTTGTCACTTGTCTTACAGGGGATAAAACAGCATGTCTGTGAAGAGCATTTTGATAAAGTTCAGAGCCCAGAAAACACTTAAGGGGAAGGTTTGATGAAAAATTACTCTTTAATCCAGTTTTCTCTTACCACACATGTAGTCAACCAGCCAACATGTTCTTGAGGTCTGAAGGGTCTGCAGTTTTGCTTTACAAAGTGAGATGTCACCCAAACAGTCATCTATAAAAACAAAAGGACAGGCCCAATTGCACAAATACATTTTAAAAAGACAAACACTGAGGGAATATGCACGTGAGTGTGCTGCTGCAGTGTGTACTGCTAGAGTCCCCTAGCAGTTGTGTGTAGAATGTACAGAAGGAGAATAGAGGCTAATGGAGGCAGTGTGAGAAGAGCTCGCACAGCTGTGATGAAACACATTCCCCACGGAGCCCTCCCCACTCAACAATGTCTGCAGCAACTCAGTGTGCAGCCACACCCTTGGTCATACTGGACACACACATTCATATACAGCCCAGTATATTCTGATGTATGTATTTATACTGTGTTGAGACAGGATCAGTGCTCAGTCTGAGGTGGCCTGCAGCTGCTTGGGAACATTTATTTAGGGTGATGTAATCCCAGCGCTCTGGAGAATTTAGAGAATCCAATGACAGAGAGAGAGAGATTCAGTAGCCCCTGCGGTCATACCACCACTTCGGGTGTCTGGGCAGGGCTTTATGAGCATTCCAGTCCCTTTGTACTCTGTTTGAACTCCCTTATTATATTAAGTAAATATAGATATGTATGTACATGCTTGCATTTTTCTGCACATTTTAGAGTAGGACAATTTCTGTTTGTTTGCATTGTTTAGCATGCTGGGGATAAGAGAATTTTTTTCCCATAAGTTAAATTCAACCAGTAATCAGTAAATGTGTATCAAGTGTTTTCAGAATTGTGTGCAGAAGTGTTTTTTAGTCGTTTTACCAAGGGCACTCAAACGACTGCATACAACTGTAGAAAGTTCTGCCTAGCTGTTCTATATCAGGTCATCAGCTCTGTAACTGGACCAGTTTTCTCAGTGCAGTGAGAATAGAGATGGAGACAGTTAGTCTCTGTGCATTAAAAAGACTCTGCTTTACTTGCTAAATAGAGACACAGGCAAAATCAACATGCCCCAGATTTAGTAGAGAGCATGACTACTTTACAGAACGGAGTGAGGGTGGATGTTCGGGTGGGTGATAATAGAAATGTTACACATCACCGCACTTGAAGACATTTTCGTACGTGATGTTTATATCACAGTATGTAGTTTTTAGTATTTTGTATTTAGTACACACCAACACTAGCACCCACCAACATCACCCCTTTGAAACTGACTGTGAAAAACTATGACTAGGAGGATATTTTATTTAAATGTTTGCAAAAGTTAAGGAGCATAAACAAAAATTAGATATTTGAGAAAAATAAATTGCCTAAACAATAGCGTAATGGGCTGACATCCAGTCCGCTACCTGTAACTATGCTGTTTAGATTCAGATTCAGAAAACGTATACTCTTTATACACCTATGCACATACATCCATGCAAGATGTATGGATTATTCAATTCATTAATTCCGTTAGCGTTATGCGGTCCTCATTTGGGTTGCCAACATAATGTTTGTAGAGGATTATATTTGTACTAGACTTTGCAATGTTTGCAAAGACAACCATATGCAGATGAGCCCTAAGAAATGGAATTCTTTTCATTTTTAACGCTCCTACAATGCTGATCAATCACAGACATTCCAGATAAGTGTCTGTGGATGTTTGGATGCGTCACGATCATGAATTTTGTGAATAGGACTTCCAGGAAGACTTGATTAAGCATAATTACTCAGTTTTAAAAAAAACATTAATTGAAACTTACTTTCCTTATGAGCCAGTAGTGATTTGAGTAATACTGAATTTTATGAATTTATGTATTATTTATTTAGTTATTAAGTATTTTAAATGTTCCAAAGAATTTTTCCAATAAATTATGATGTAAGAGTGTGTATGGTGTGTTAAAAGTTAAGTTAGTTCAGTTTAGTTTTTTTGTTTGTCAAATCCCCCCCTCCAAAAAAAAAAAAAAAAAAAAAAAAAAAAAATATATATATATATATATAAATGATATAATAATAATTATATAGAAATGTAAAAAATAATACTAACTTATTATTACTGACTGTATTGTGTTACATTTAAAGCAGTCTGGGCTGGGTTTCGGTAAGGTCATTCATATTTTGGTTGAAGAACAGGTTTGGTCCCTGTCTTCCTGGTGCCCTCCAGCTGTTGCATGGATTTGTTAAATTCGGCCAGCAGCACCTGATTTCATCGAATGAAAGCCTGATTAACTGAAGCAGATGTTGGAGGGTGACTGTAAATACTGGGCTTCAGTGGTGAGATTAAGAAATAGTCACTGACCATATTAACAAACAAAAGCATTCTAATATCTGTTGTCTTTGGAATGTTCAGAAAATGAACTGATAAACCCAGTGAACCAGAGTGACTGAGGAGATGATATTCCAGATTCCATAAGAAATGTGCACAGTGTTATGTAACTGCAACATATAACAGTGTACAATATAGTATTTTGTCTATATGGCATTGCTCTAGGCAACATTAACACGAACTACAAAACTTCTCTGAGAACTTTTACTGCCACTGTAAAAGCATTTCAGACAGCAGCAGTGGTAGTAACAGAAAGTGACAGTGTCTAAGGGCGTGTTAGAATCCATGAACTCTTGGGGATATGACTTTGACCTCCTCCACTGTCCCTACCCCAGCTGCCCCTTTTTTGTAGCCATCCCCCCTCTGCAGCCCCCCAGCAGCAGTTGCCCATGCCGACCTACACTCGGCACTATTCTGGATGAACCTGGCACGGGGGCTGGGGAGGGGTGGGGGTCAAATCCCAAAATAGCTCCAAAGCATGGTAAGAGTCCCTCCTCTTCAGAGAGAGAAAGAGAGATAGAGAGAGAGATAGAGAGTGAAAGAGAGAGAGTGAGAGAGAGATAGAGAGTGAAAGAGAGAGAGAGTGAGAGAGAGAAAGAGGTCAGTGTTGGGTGGTGCCAGCATGTGAGAAAGAAAGAGAGAGAGAGTATCTAAGTGTGTGTGAGAGAGATATAGCAGACTCTAAAACACGATAGAACAGCAGTGTCAGTTCTGACACAGTACTGAAGACATTACTGCTTTAGTCTTTGCTTTCAGTTTATCTGCTCCCTCTGATCTACAGCAGAACAGGTAAGCTTATGCTCTTATGGACGTGGCTACACTGTTATGCTGGCACTGGTGTGTAACAAAATCAGCCTACAGAAAATTGAATTAGAGTGTTTATGAGTAGTAACTGTATAGTAAAAGAGACACTTGCAATACAATTGAGATATGGGTTTGAGTGGCTTTATTTTCTTCCATTCCAGTATATAAAGTTTTTTTCTAATATTTTATAAGGGAAATAACACTTATGTATGCTACAATGCTGAGAAGACTATGGACTTACCTGGACCAGTTAATTTCTCTGCTTTACCGCAGTATATGGGGTATTTTCAGCATTGTTAATCATGGGAAGGGATCTGTTCTGTTTGTAAAGAGAGATTGTGTGTGTCCATGTGCTTTCGTCATCAAATCTGAGAGTGGGCTTGGTGTTGTAGGCTCGCAGCTGTGAGAGCCTTTAGCTTTCCCTGTCAGCAAGTGTCAAATGGACTCAGAAAGTGTTTTTGGAAGGTGCCTTTTTAAAGTATTGATTTAGAAAATATGCACATGTAAAGTATAAATTTAAATTAATGTAATTATTCTATACCAGATAAAGATTCCTAAGTTTAAACCAAGGGTCTGTTATCAATATTTAAGACTGTATAGTGCAGAACCATTACAAATGTATTGCAGTACATGTAACTGAGTAAAGGATTCAGTTATCATATGATAGAAGTAAGTATAACAAAGGAACATTTAGATACCATGATAGCTATTGTATTATTAGATTTTGTATTATGTTTGTTGATGATGCAAAATTAATTGTCTAACCATGAAAGTACATGGAACATCTAAAAAATCAGATTTCTTTGTCATTTTAAGTTTTACAATTGATCATTATTATGCATTATTGTTTATAATAGTGTAATGATTTCAGTAATTTCTTAGGTCTGAATTGTTTTGGGTCAGCTAGTTCCCCCAGTGTGAGGTTGTCTAGGTACAGTTGGCATCTACACTGTAGTGTTTATTTTTGAGCTGCGGGGGCAGGAGAGTCCCGTGCTGGAGTTCTGTCATGCCGGAGAGGCTGACCTACATTCAGAGATGCCACAATATTTTAAGAGACAGGAAGCACCACGGCCAATACGCCGCCATCCACTGGCAATGCTGATGTTAGGGTCATCACAGAGTGGCAGTTGCTTTGGCATGTCTGTCGTGTCCTTGTCATTAGATGCTGTTAACTGTACCTAATGCTGTAGCTTCATATCTCCAATGCAGATAACAGCACTGTACTGTACATAGTTAACTGGGTTCCAGCAGAAATAGTGATGTTGGTGAGGACGACTTAAAAAAAACCCATTAAATCTGTCCATGATATTTTATATGCTTATTACAGCGTCCGTGAAGCTTTATGTGCTATGTAGTGTCCTACTCTTCACTCGAGTCTCCATTTAGTGTTGTAGCGCAGGGGAAGGACTGCCCAGAGAAAGTGCACACAAACACACACACACACACACACACACACACACACACACACACCGATATTTTTTTTAAACATGTAATTGGAGGGGTCATACAATTGTATGCAAAGTTTTATACACCCTGGGTCAAGTTACATGTTTTGTTGATTTTTTGTCATGAAAATAAGTGCACTTGTACTGAGAACCCACATAAATATGTCATTTTCTGCATTTCTTTGAAGTACAAATTTGTTGAGTTTAACATATTGTAAAAAAAAAATAGAAATAAAAAAAGTATAAAATGAGCTACAACTTTTAAACTGGCCACATCTTATGTCATGTATTATTCCAGATGTCAGATTCAGCAAATAAACAGTAATTCTGTACTATAATGTCAAGAAATGTGTCTTAGAGATCTGTACTTATTTTCACTTAAATCAACATCTCAATATGTTTGCATACTATTGTACATATATCCCACATATTATACATGCAGTGCCCCCCAAAACACTTTCAGCAATTTAGCAAAACACTCTTAGCACTACAGCACTACAGTCTGTAGAAGAACAGTCTATGGAACCATTGGTGGACAATTTCGTCCACACTGAACTGAGCATACTGTAAAACACAGAGTGTAAAACACAAAGTCACAGTGTGGGGCTGTTTTTCTTACAGTGGTGTTGATGAGCTTGTGTTCACGGGTTAGTAAGGCATTTTGGATGCTTTGCCCAAAAGAAAATGACAGTCCTTTAAATTCTGATTTTAACATTTTTAAGTTGACAAAATGCCCACTTTTGGCCACTTTATATGTTTGATGGACTTTTGTAAACCTAATCCTAAACCCAACCCCAACCTTAAGTCCAATATCCAAAATAAATGTTATTTCATTTTTAGTTGAATTAAGCAGTACATTTTTATTAAAAAAAAAGCACTTTACAGAGTCAGCACTATTTTGTTAGTGCTGAAACTGTGTTATTGTATTGTGTTGTAGGTTGTCTTATAAAATCTGAACTTTTTTGCCCAGAAAATGTAAGAATGTAAGAACAAGCAGTTAATGCGTTTAAACTTTATTATACTGTTTTGTAGGTAACTTTGCAGGAATTAAGCGGGAATTAATGAATAGTGGTACATTAACACCCAACTGCTAGTAACTACCAAGAACATACATCTGCTTAGTTACATGATAGGGATTTGTGAACTAATGATTAGATTAGTCATCTGTTTGTTAATGGGAACTATTCAGTTTTATATTTCTCATAGCAAAGAACCTACTAACTATGGATTCTTTATAAAGTACTAGTTCATTACTGATCTAAAGAACATTGCTCATTTGATGATTCCCCCTGGTAAACCACCTAACCACTTCAATTACCTTTGTTTCAACAGTGTGTAAAATCATGTTATTATCTTCATTAATGGGATCACAAAAAGCCGTCCTCAGAGGCTTGTACTTAGATACCATAACATTTTACTTGGAGGGAAAAGAGCGAGGTAGGCAAAAAAGAGTCTAGACACTAGTATTTTAGCCAATCTACTGATTTGTGACTCTTACCAAAGAATATGAAAAACAAATACAAAAAACACAGGAGGGACACACCTGCGGAATTAAGCAGGAATTAATGTTGTGGGGCCTTTTAGGACGCCTATCTGTGATAACATTAATAAACATAACATGATTTCAGACACTGTTGGAGACATCTCTCTGCAAAAGCGTTTGTTCAGTTAATGTAATCTGTAAACTAATTTAGGTAGACCTATATGCAGAAAATCTGGCATTAAAATATGTAGGCTACTTGTTCAACTAATAGAGTTGCTTTTATTCTATTACACATTTAGGCACCTCTGCAGGGAGAGTGGGTTCATGATGTCGCTCTTTGGCAGTTAGCCAGCTAGTTTAAATTCTGTTATCTGTGATAATGAACAAATGACGCCTGTTAAACTCACCCAACCTGTCTTTTACAATTATTTGATTATTTATTATTTAATTAATTCATTATGTCTTTTACAGAAAAGTGAAAGGTCTGCTCAGCAGAAAAAAGAGATCAATCAGGATGCTCTCTGTCTGTTTCTCTCTCAGTACGTTACTCAGTCACTTGCTCTCCTTCTCCAAAGATACTAAATAAGCACTAGGATCTCTGCTGTCTCTTGAGCAGGCTGTCACTCTAAAAAACAAATTTCCGGGACATTGCATTTATTGAATATCAGGGAGCCCCTGTCAATACCCAGGAAACTCCAGGAACTACTGGGCTAATTTAAGTGATCAGTTTACCAGGTGGAATCATAAAACAAGCAGTTAATATTCATTTAATCAATAATGAACTAGTAATTATTTCAAAGAATCCATAGTTAGTGGGTAGTTAATTAACAGGTATCTTTATTGTTACCTATTGAGTAACTAAGCAGAACTGCTTGGTAGTTAATAGTAGTATGAATGCAGCATAGTAGTGTTAGGTGTTAATGCAGCATAGAATCATTCTTAAGCAGCTAAGCTAGAATACCCCATATTTGCTCAACTATGACTTCATGTAAAACAACTTACTTTTTCCTGAAGCTGCTTATCCAAGGACAGGCACAGACTAAGATTCTCCAGGGCTTGACCAAAGCGGGATAAATACACTTATGTGTCTTGACTTCCAGCAGTTCCTTATGGCCAGAGAAAGCTGGTGATTCAGTATGCAGGACATGTAAATAAATATTGTGTGATGTCCCTGCTGTGCTGGGAAGTGACTTTATGCTCTAACAGTTTTCAGTGCTGCAATAACAGAGGCTTAGCTCTGTACGTGGGCATGCAAAAATTACACGCTGTCATATAGAAGAACATGTTTAGGACTGGATGGTGAAGGTTAGTGCCTGAACGTAGGGTCCAGCAGTTAATGTTGGATCACTCAGGGTGGGATAAGTCCAGGATGAGCTTCCTCTGTGAGGCCCCATTCACTAGACAAGCTATCATCAGTCCTACAGAGAAGTGTAGACTTGTTTTTTAGTTTTTATTGCCATCCCGTCAGTTGCTGTCTTGTATTAATGCATGGTTGCTTCTGCAAAGGTGTTTGGATCTATTTTTGTATTCTCCTAATATACCTGTCCCTTACTTTGTCACATTTGCTTTTGACCCTGATTCTGGTTTGTAGATTAGTGACCTTGAGTTTGCAAAAGAGAGTATTGAAATAAAATTCTGAATAATACTAGTATATATAATATATAATGTATTATTATTATTCTTGTTGTTGTTGTTATTTCATTATATTAGTCTGTCTTCTACTATCATGTGCAGTGCAGATTTGGAAATAAGAGGTTAAGCTGGATGAGTTTTTTTTAGCCCTCAGAATGTCGTCGGGATCCTCTGTATTTGTGGCATGTACAGCATCAGTGGCAGTTTCCGAGACGGAACTGTGTGGTGTTCAGTTGTTTATACTGCGATATCTTCTGAATTATTCACATCTCATGTGAAACTGACTCAAGTGCAGAAGTTGGAAGTATGACATAAGTTTGCCAATTTCTCTTCCTTATTCTTAGCACATGGCCCTGCAAAGTGTTGTGAAGCATTCTATTGTGCTTCTCCTTTCTGGTCGAAGGTAGGTGAATTAGTATGTGCCTCTTGAGGTCAAGGAGATTCAATTAACACTATTATTACATTAATTCAAGTTCAGTTAAGTATGAGTTAAATTTACTTCTAGGTGACCTAGTCTAAATGGTTGTTTGGTCTGGAGAACATACTTAAAGCTGTCAGATGGTCTTGAAAGCCCTTCATACTCTTTTGTGGTCTTTTTTTTTAAATACCGATATTCTTTCAGATGTCCCAGTTAATTTCTGTTTGTAATGTTACTACTTTGGCTGAGTTGAGTGCACTCTATGGGTAGCTTTTATGATTGCTGTTTGTCTGAAGAGGCCTCTGAATGCTTCATCTGTGTTGATGACTCGTATGTTAGCATAACATTGCTCTTCCAGCTTTCCCTCTTTCTCTTGATCACTATAATTCATTCAAATTGTTGTCTCAAGTTGTCTCAGGCTGCCATGCCTTCTAAAGCAGAATGTAGAGGGCTTACGAGAGCATGTTTGTGGTATGGAGTTACGTCAACAGGAATGAATATAGTTATTAGATGAAAGAAATGCATTAAAGAAATACCAAATCATGACAGCATGTGAAGTTTATAATAGCTGTCTAGCAGAGATCTTACCATCTCCTGTGTGTGTGTGTGTGTGTGTGTGTGTGTGTGTGTGTGTTTGACACAGGACATCTGTGAGGACATATCGGATCATGTGGAGCAGATCCACGCTCTGCTGGAGACTGAGTTCTCCCTGAAGCTGCTGTCCTACTCGGTCAACATCATCGTGGACATCCGCAGTGTGCAGCTGCTGTGGCACCAGCTCCGCGTGTCTGTGCTCGTTCTGAAGGAGAGACTCCTGCAGGGCCTGCAGGACTCCAACGGCAACTACACGCGCCAGACTGACATACTGCAGGCCTTTAGCAACGACCACGACCAGGTCAGCCGCAGAGACACACAGCAGCATAGAAACCTCAGCATAGCAAGCGTGGCTTTGTACGTAAGGCAGCGTAGAGAGATATATGCTAGACCAATTTTTGCAGTTGTGCACTTGAACAGTGTTTCACCCGGAATAAATCAGATACACTATGTTTCATCTCTTTGGCTCACACTAAAGCCCTTTGCAAGCAGCTTTGTAAGTAATTCATAGATGAAAATGTTCTAAAGAACATAGTTCAGAAATGCTGTTTTGTGGCCACATAATTTAAAAATTCTTTACAAGTTGAACTTTTTTTAAAGGTTATGATCCGAATTTGAAAAATAGCTGCTAACGGACTTATAGTGTTGGTCTTTGAGCATGAAGAATTATATAAAAACAAAACTACAGAAAAAATTAGGAACTACAGAACAACATTTGGAGACTATCTGTTGAAAAATTGGACAGTAGCAATGCCTTTTGTTTTTCACTGTCAGTATCAGACTCAGACCTGTTTTCTTCAAAATTAGGTGAGGTCCAGTAATGGCGCATTCTCCTTCTCTGCCTTTGCCAAAATATTGTTCTTTTCCAGGGAAATTTTTAATTTTTTTGGCTGGTGGACACCCAAGAAAAAAGTATCTGATTTTGTATGTCAGGGTCTTAAAACGTTGCTTGTTAAAAAAGAATACAGTAGAAGGAAATTCTAACAGTCTGTGGTACAAAAGACTATGGCTTGTAAAACATTTGAGGTTTGGTGTGTTTCTAGATCTGGCACCTCGTCTATAATGCATTTAATGCTGCTTACTGTGCAAAATGACGTTTGTTAGATAAAACTTGCTGATTCCTTTGTTTTATAATAACACTTGACTTGACCTCATATAGTAAACTAAACTGTGTTTTTGTCATCCGCTTGTCTCCAGGCCCGACTGGATGCTTTGACAGAGGTGGATGACTCAGGTCAGCTGACCATTAAGTGCAGCCAGGACTACTTCTCTCTGGACTGTGGCATCACAGCCTATGAGCTAAGTGACTACAGCCCCAACGAGGGGGACCCAGAGGGTCGAGGGCCAGGCCAAGACCCGCGCTCCCTTTACCCTGAGCTGGAGCGGGACTTCCCTGAGCTGCTCCAGAGTGTCGATCTCTTGACTATTGCTGCCTCCAGGCAGAACCAAGAAACATCTTCACCTGTAGAGGAAACAACAGAATCCACTCAGGGCACCCAGAGTGGGCCCATGGATCAGGAACCCTCCACAGGCACAGCTATGCAGGGTTGCACCTTTCAGGGAGAGAGCGGCTTGTCCAAGCGTCCACTTCAGGGCTTCCACAGCAGCATTGTGTCTCCAACACAGCCCTCCATGCCCAAAAAACCCATGTACATGGAGGCCAACCATAGCCAGCCATCTTCTCTGCAGTACCAGGCTGACTTTAGCAGAAGCACGCCATCTCTCCTGGACTTGCCTGATCGTTCTAAGTTCTGGCTAGAGCTAGAGATGGTGTATCCCAGTAATGGGAGTCAGTCTGATGAGAACCTCCATGTTATGAATGGTAAGAACCGGCAGACAAGTCGCCAGCCAACTTTCCAGAAGCATACAGCCCCTGCTAGGACCCAAATACCACTCCAGAGAAGCTCGTCAGAGGCCGGGCAGGAAAATGGCACTGAGGGTACTAAACTGCACTCTAACTCAAAAAGCAAGCCCTCAAAAAACAAGCCAGACAGTGATTCCTCCAGCCTTCCATCTTCATCAGCAGAGGAAAGCTCAGACCATGACCCACGTGAGAGCTCCACCAGCCCAGACAATCTTGCTCCTACCACAAGCTCTCTGTGGCTCATGCCCCATGTACCCCAAATGGCCAGTATCAGCCCTAAAGATGAGTGTTGGTATGGTTCTGAGGAGTTCCTGGCCCTTCCTGCCCAGCTGAAGAAGACTGAGATGTTGGCACTGAAGCTGGAAAGCCTGGCACAGACTTTACCCCCAAGTGCCCTGCAACAACCCATCCAGGATGTGGATGACTGGGAGCTGACCGAGGCCAACCCTGAATGGGACGGTGGCCCCTATTTCCTCCCTCCTCAATTGTATAAGAAGCACTTTCCAGGAGGACGTTTCTCATCCTCCTCCAGTGACATGGCCCCTTCCCTAGATGAAAGTATTGAGTCTGGCCCCCTCAGTGACCTGCTGTCGGAGGATGAGGGTAGCTGGAGCAGGCCTGAGTCCCGGAGAGCTGAGAGCAGTGCTTCACAACCCAAAGCCTCTAGAATGATGCTTCAGTGTACACCTCTGATCCAGCAGTTACTGGAGGACATCCAACACCAGGAGAACTACCAGGATATCTGGGGAAAGCTAGAGGTGAGGTCCTGTCTCTGCGTTGTTCCTTAAAGAATCGGGTACACTTGGAATCATAATAACCCCTAAAATACTGAAGCAAAAACAGGTTTAATAATTCCTTGAAAAATGTCTCATGCTCATTTTTGTAATGTGAGTTATTGATATGGGATACAAATAGTCAAACTCAGTGTACATATAGTCTTGTTTCCAGAGAAGATCAACAGACTGTCCTTACCTGCCACATGATTAAACGATTAATAAGAATACTCAATGATGTGTGTAATGGACCTTCAGTACACTAATATAAACAATAATTCAGCACATTATTTAGCTATCTGGATTGGATTGGTGACAGAAGCTGAGGGACAAACAGTAGATCAGTGTGCAAAATAGAACAGAGAGAAAGACAGAGGTAAATGATTAAGTAATAAATTGCACCCACTTGTTGTTTGATTCTCAGAACTTCATTGACTGAGGATCGCCTCCTAAATCCCAACAATTTCCTGAGAACCAGCCGTAGAAAATGATTGCCCTATATTAAACCTAGAATGTAGATCACAATGTTTAATAGAACAAATAAGTATACTTAAGCAATTGCCACTCATATTCATGTATAAGCAACATTTGCACAGAAAAATACAAGCCATGAAACGGTCTGCTGTAAATCAAAATACTTATTCCAATATGGACCTCTAGACTGCAAATAACTGCACTGCAGACTGCACTGTAGCAAAACAGTAGCCCTACTTGTCACATGACAAAACAGTTCATGGTATTAGGAATGTTCTATTCCTGTAAAAGTTCATTTGAAATCATTTAAAAATACATAAACTGGCAAAATGGTGTCAAACCAATTACACCGTTCTTGTTCTGTAACTCCCATTATCATACAGAAACAGTTGTGCATTGGTGCCACCTGGTGGTTGAACAAATAATTGCAGACAATTGCTCTTGGTTTAACAAAACGTAAATGTTTTGAGTCTGTGCTGCATTTAAAGTCATAAAATACATATATTATACTATATTATATGATATTATATTGTATTATATTATATTATATGTTAATATTAACGTGGCCAAATCAAGCCCTATTATGATGACACTGTTCTTCATTAATCCACAACATCAAATGATGTAAGGCTGTGGTATATCAGTTTTAAAACAGTCTCTCTCATGAAATCCACAATTCAGTCGGCTCTTCCATTCAGTCAGTCTTTTTACACAACGGACAGACCACCTCAGAAAAGAGAGATCTCAAAAAGCCTCTCTACCTAAAACACGCATTGTAAACCTCCCCTGATGGGTCCCCCACCAGCACAGTGTGACCAGGATGAGTAGTGGTGGATGAGATGAAAGCAGCTGATAAGATGAATGTCTCTGTCCGGCCCTGCTATTCTGTGCCTGTGTGTGAGAGTGTTAAAGGTGGGTAATAAGGCAAGAATATCACAGTACATTTTACTGTATACAATAGTTAATATTTTTCTGAGGTTTGTGAATAATTGGAACAACCTAAAAGGACCAGCAGAGCAGTGCTACAGTTTACAATACAAAAAACTTCTTTTATTGTTTGCAAAAAATAACCTATTAATGAAATTACAGGACAAATTGAGCAAAAAGGGTATATGTCCTACGTTGTATTGTCTTCAAATGGAATTCAGATCAGGGGACTGGGATTGTCATGTCAGAAACTTGATTTTGTGATCATTAAGCCATTTTTGCAAAGATTTAATTGAACATATGTCCCGCTAGAAGATCTAAACAGGACCCAGTTTTAGCATTTTGGCTGAGGCAGCCAGAGTTTCATTTTAAAGTAATTTAAAAGTACATGATGTCATATTTTGTCAAAGAGTCTGGAGGAAAAATATCCCCAAGACACAGATCACAGATCCTCCACCATACTTAACAGAGGGAATGTGGCTCTTTGTTCTAGAAAATCCTTCTTTCTATTTGCTGCCAAAAGCTCTATTTTGTCTCATCTGACCATAGATGGTCCAGTCAAAAATTTTCAGAGTGTCTAATGAACTCCAGATGCCTCCATTTGTAATTAGATGAAAGGAAAGACTTTCTTCTGTCCGGCCTTCCAATTCGTGTGTTAGCCTGGAGATGGCGTCTAATTGCTTTAGAGACTTGGTGACATTCTACCGTTTCTTACACATCTTCACTTTTAATCCCTGGAGAAAAGATCATTAAAAAGTGAAATATGAATGGGAGCACAATTTAGTCACATTTTGTCCAAGATTATTTCTGATGTGTCCAGTCATTGTTCACATGTGGTATTGGAAAAAAAAAAGATTTTATGAGGGCTTTTGTTTTCTTGAACTAAATTTATTTCAATCTGACATTAGATTTTATCTTACATTTACACAGTACTGTGCAAAAGCATTAGGCATCTGTGCAAATTGTTAAAGCCATTTTCTTCAGTGTGTGATAATGTGTCTTTCTAATGTGTCTTTCTGGTCCTTGTACATTTCTGCAACATTAGAATAAATGCAAACAAACAAGCTGTAAAAAGCATCAATACTTGTTTTGTTTGTAAAGGAGTAGTTGACATTTTATAAGCTTGGTAAGGAGAACACAGGTTTGGTTCCAAATTTCTCCTCGGTTCCTCCAGTTATTGTTTGGATGTGTGAAATTCCATCAGCCGCTCCTGATTTAATTAAGTGATGGACTGATTGAGTCAAACTGGGCTTCTGATGGAAACTACAAGTAATACTGGACTTCCACACGGAACACATTGTATACTACACATACTATACATAAAATCACCATTAATTTAATACTGGACTTCCACATGGAACACATTGTATACTACACATACTGTACATAAAATCACCATTAGCTTTATAATTGTGTAACACTCACCACTCATCTTAACAGTATTTAAATGTTATTTTAGCAGGTGCTTAAGACTTTTGCACAGTACCGTATCTCAGTAACGATAAATATTGGTTTATTGCCCACCTCTAGTGTGTTTGTGTGTGTGTGTCAGGCTGCCTGGGCTAGGCTGAGGCAGGCAGCCGCGTCCACCTGAGATGATGCGTGTCACAGAGGGAGGTGATTGATTACATTAGCATGCGGCCCCTGGAGATGACTTCATCCTCACGGCAACAGACAGCTGGCAGCTGAAGCTCCTGCTTGGGGGAGTCTCAGGGGCCTAGTCATGTGTGACGCCTCCGACCAGGCTCCTCTCCATCTCTCTGTCTCTCTCTCCCTCCCTCCTGTCTATCTATCCTGCTATCTTCCTCCCTCTTCTCTCTCTCTCTCTCTTCCTCTCTTCCTCTCTTGCTTTCTCTCTGAGGCGATGAGTTGTATCTCATTTGCTCTTCCTCTCCTTGTAATACACTCCCTCAGTTAATACACTGACCAGAGGCTACATATTCATCTGCTCTGAGAATGTTTATTGGGGCAGAAGATGACACACACACACACACACACACACACACACACACACCAGTCCCTGTCAGGGGGAATAATAAACCGGCAATGCCTATTGATCTCCATTGACTGGTGTACTATGGCATAGTGCTGTGTTGTGTATACTATTTCAAATAACCCATTCGTGCTCCTCCCACAAATGAATTCTTTCATGGCAACAGTTGGGAGGTTGGGCAAGCTTTTTAAAATACTGGCAAAAATCCTGTTGCTGAGACCCCCGCCCTTAGTCTGGGAGTTTTGATTCCTGTCAAAAGATCCCTTCCTCATAAGGAGCTTTTCTTTCTGTAAAGCTGCTTTGTAACATCGCTCATGAACAGCACACACAAGTAAAATCGGACTTATCCCTGACACTGAGTTTCCAGTTTGAAACATTATGCCAACAACCTGGACTCTGCAAATATGCCACCATGCTAATGTTATCTCAATTACATGACAAAATACTTCACTATCCTTACACTTGCATAACAGTAAGGAACAGCATGCATTCAGATGGTGAACAGAAACACAGGAGCCATGCAGGCATGAGAACATGCTTCAGAATGGCACACTCTCTCTCACTCTTTCTCTCTCTCACTGACACACACATACACACACACACACGCACACAGACACACATATGCATGCTCTGGCTTTCCTCTATTTCTCTCTCCAGCACTTACCTTTGAAATCAGAGCCAGTCTCGCACACTTCAAAGCCTGCCCGCCTCAGGAGTCGAGGCCAAACAGTCGATAAATTATGGGTTTTTTAGCCCGCGTCTGAGGAGAGGTCATTTGTATCAATATCTTTGATTTTCACCAATGTTAGGTAATGAGCTGCCACAGGGAAAGGGGAGAAGTATCCTTGCATAGAAGCTGTGGGTATGCTTGCGCAGTTCATTAGAGATTTTACAAAATGCCATTTGATCTGCTCAGGTTTATGGCATTAGAGCATGGCTCCGGAGGATTATGATGTATAAGGGCATGTATTTCACTGTAATTAGGGCAACGGTGCTCCACTCGTGCTGTCTTTCCCTCTTGTCAACCTCAGGCTTGAGGAGAGAGCACAGGGGTAGAAGAGGAACGTCGGACGCTCCTCAAGAAAAGGAGCTACAGCTTTACACAAGGCCAACAGATGGCAGTATTCACACATCGTACACCATCAGCAGTTCTGTTCGAGCTGCTTGAGCACATCAAGGACAAGTGCTGAATGACATTCCTCTAAGCGTTGCGAGCGTTAGATTAAAGCCAACCACTCCGCCTAAACTTTGTGGATTTCAAACTTTATTTCCGAACTAGTTCCAGAATTGAAGTAAACCACACTTTTCTACCCTTTGCTTTTGTGATGTCTGTGGATGCTGTAGACTGTCTATGGAGTTTTAGTGGTCTATGTCACTCTTACATGACTGGTTTTCACATTAGATAGGACTGTTGTTACATATAAGATCACAAATAAAGAATTCCCTTTAGGTGCTTCCTTTTTCTTTGTGCTGAATTGAAACAGAAATAAGATGTGGCTGTCTTGTGTTGACAATTTGTAATTCTGATTGTGTACCTGTGTGTGTGTGTGTGTGTGTGTGTGTGTGTGTGTGTGTGTGTGTGTGTGCGCGGTGGGCTCTTTTTAGGGTTTTGTCTATAGGCTGGATGCGTTTATCTGCTGGCTGAGAGAAGCGTTGGAGAGTACAGAGAACTGGACTCCTCCCAGAGCAGATACGGACAGCCTCCGACTCTACCTGGAAACACACCTTGTGAGTTAGAAATAATGCTCACACACATGCATCTTCAGATGGTCAAGCAAACATACCAGGATGTTCTTGAATTTTCTGTCATTTCATTTTTTTCTCATAAAGCAGGATTTGATGTTCTCAAAACATCCCACCAAACTAAAGTCTATGTTTTTCCCCATTGAGAAATACTAATGATTTCATTCTTTAAATCTCACCAATAAAGCACTGATAGCATGTCTTTAACTGTTAATGAGAAAAACACATTCTAGACAAAAGATATGTTTTTTAAGACTTGACAATCTGACAATAGAGATGTCACATAAGCATGTTTGTCAGCTGACAATTACCAGTCATATCCGTCAAACTTTAAACAAAACGTTTGACGTCTGTCTATTTTTAAACTATTGTAAATTGTCTTGCAGATATCGATTGTTGGACCAAAATATTCTCATAAATCCCTGTATGATATAGAAAATTGGAAAGGCCAGTAGTTATTTTAAAAAAAAAAGAAATGTGAAAATTCCCCTATGTCTGTGAGATTATGCCTGTGTGTGTGTGTGTGTGTGTGTGTGTGTGTGTGTGTGTGTGTGTGTGTGTGTGTGTGTGTGTGTATCTCTGTATGTGTGTGTGTGTGTGTGTGTGTGTGTGTGTGTGTGTGTGTGTGTGTGTGTGTGTGTATATGTGTGTATCTGTCTGTAGGGGTCTGTCAGGTTTTTGTGGTTTAGCTAAACTTTCATCTACGAGAAAAAATCACATTGGGTTTTATTGTGGAGGCCTGCACTGCTTCATATTGATGTAGAGATGTGCACCTTTTTTCCACAGTGTGCTTACAGATTTAATGTTTGGACTCGGAGTCCAGCTGGCACATGGAACGTGTGTGTGTGTGTGTGTGTGTGTGTGTGTGTGAGTGTGCACGCTTGTGTGTGTGTGTGTGTGTGTGTAGAATGGCTTTTTCCGGTACCCATGGGAGAAG
>JBBPCY010000001.1:33234851-33274509 GCA_037974405.1 Brachyalestes nurse | reverse complement strand
AAATAAACAAAACAAAACAAAGGCTGATACCTTGAATTTTCTGGTAAATTTAAGTGTCTGTCTGAGAGGGAACAGTTAAAGCCGGCAGGAGGACTCCCTGCAGTGTTAGCGTTACAGCCAGGGCTGTAACGATCTCACATCTAGGGCTGTAACGATATGAAACCGAAATTCTGACACTCAGATCCACAAACCTGTGTCGCGGTGTGAGAAGGCAGAATCGCGACACACCCCTTCCAACTCCCAGAGTTACCCTTCCCATCCAGATCCAATGCTACCACATCTTTAACTGTTCCCACTCCGCTAGGAGCCCAGAAACATATGTTTTTTGCAGCAATTGGAGGATTTTCTGAAACGTTCCTAGCCGGAGATGCGTTCAAAAACATACAAGCACCGCACGCTGAGACGGACTCCTTTGCTGAATTTATTTGCTGTGAGTTTATGACACTGGGCTTAAAACTGTCTAAAAGCTGGCTGGGTTGTGATAAAACTGCGTTGGAGTTTCTGTGTAATTGTTTTATTGTGTTGTGAGTTTTGTTGGCTCCGGGCAGCTGGACGGAGCGTGTTTTTGTTTGAACGGAGCGGTGAACCGAGAGAGGCGTGTTGACTCCACCTCGACTCCTTGTGCGGTTCACCGAAGCCTTTTCTGCAGTATGAATGGGAAATAAGCGATATGGAAGTATTGATTGATTTATAATTTTGTGGTAAAGATAAGGTGTCTCCAAACAAAATGGCATCTCAGAATTTTTCCTCTACTCCACCCACCCCCGAAGAATCGTGATGCGAACCGAATCGTGGGTCAAAAATTGTGAAACGAACCGAACTGTGGGTTTGGTGTGTCGTTGCAGGGCTAGTAAGTTAGGGTGACCAGACGTCCTCTTTTTCCCGGACATGTCCACTTTTTGAGACCTGCATCCGGCGTCCAGGCGGAATTTTAGAATTGTCCAGGATTTTGCGATGCCTAAACATTCGTCGGCCCGAGATGCGGCCGAGATGCGGATAAAACATATTAACCCCACCTGGACCATGGCTGTCGACCCGAGATGCGCGTATCTCCCCGGGAAACACGGCTGATCCTCGGTACTTCTCGGCCCCATCCCGCAACCCCGCCCCTCCGAACAACACCCCCCTGTCTGTCTGATTCAGTTCTTCAGAAGAGCAGAAATTGCTAAAAAGCTCAATGCTGGTTATGATAGAAAGGTATCAGAACCCTGTCCACCACTGAAATCACCCTACAATGGGTGCATGTGGGTCCTGGCCTTCATGTGGAGGTTACTTTGACTCGTACCACCTACCTAAACATTGTTACAGACTAAGTCCACCCCTTCATAGGAATAGTATTTCCTAATAGTAGTGGCTTCCTCTGAGGTCTTGTGGAGTTTTGGCAGCATGACGATGACCTACACAGTCTTAGGCAGGTGGTTTAATGTTATGGCTGGTCCGTGTTTGTATAGTAGTATTTAATAATATATACATGTAACAAACAGTACTACAGCAACATACATTACAACTGCACCAGTGCTCCATGTTTAATAGGTGTATGTTTTAAATAGCTATTAAACCATAGCAGTTATTTCAGCGTTTTGGTACTACATAGATATTAAAAATATTAAACATCATTACTACAATAAGCTCTTACATTGGGAGAGGTAACACCATTGTTTTTCTTCATTATTAACACGTCGGCATTTTTACATAGTATATTCTTCATCTATGAAAAGAAGTTGCTTAACACCTCTGTCTGTTTCCCTTAAACATCACACTTTCATGAGCGCACGCACAAGGATAGCTTGAGAAACTACACCTGAGTTAACAGGGGAAGTTCTACAAATTTACCTAAGCAGCATGACCTAAGATTTTGTGAGACAAGACCCAGGCTTCCTGCTCCACTACACACACACACACACACACACACACACACACACACTTGAATTAGATCAAAGCACACACAACCAAACCTGTCCTCAAATACCATCTCAGCCAACACTATTCTCTTACTTCTATTTCTCACATGTCCCCCACCATCACACACACACACACACCTGCACACACATACACCCATTCTGTCTTCCGCTTTCTCTCTTTGTGTGATTTGGGGATTAGGCAGGGGGGAGGCTTGTGGTCCAGTGGCTGCTGCGCCACATCTATTGGTGTCAACTCAGCGATAACCCGGCTGCCCTGCTGTCGGATCTGAGCAGTGGAGCTGGACTGTGTGAGCAGCGCTGCCTCTACCTGCTCTTGCAGGCACATCCCCACACCCACAGCCACCACCACGAAACAGACCGCTTCACACCCACAAAATTCCCATGAACATGCAGTGTGGTTCAGCGGTGAGAAACATGACAAAATGAAATGACCATGATTCATTTTACGACGGTAAGCTTTTCTTAGCATCGTTAGCCCATCCACAGCACTGAATAACTAATGTGATTGACTGAAGGGCCCTTTTGTCGTAAGGTCAGAAGTTTGAATTCTAGCAATGCTCAGAGTCCTAGAAAGCATAAAGTGCGTTCTTTTGTAGCAACTGCAAAGTCGGACAGGCACCCCAAAAACATTAGCTGCATTAAATGATGAATAAAAATACATTCGACCTGTTATATAATAAATAAAAGAAAAATACATTCAACCTATATAATAAATATAAATGTGTAACATACTATATATTTAAGTATTCTACATGTAAAGAATAAGTTTATCATTAGGCTGAATAGGATTTTGATGGCTTTTTAGCAAAAACAATGCATTTGCAAGCATGGTTCAGCCATGTTTAATTGGATGTAGTCCTGTGTATTGTATGAACCACTGTTTAGAAATGATCATGATATATGTTGTTTAACAAGAAAATGTCGTGTCACGATTACTTGGTTTAAAAACCATAATTGATTACATTTTGACTTAGTGATGACTTATAATGTAAATGATAAACAATGAATCCACAGGTCATTATAAATCCATGTCAATCACCATGACGCTCCTGCAAACACACGTGGAACACATATATCTTCCCTATCAATCCACTCTTTACCGCACAGCTGAAAACAGAAGGGCTCGGTTTCACTTTTCAAAACCAGGAGATATGATTTATTGTGCAGGTTACATTTTCTTTTTGACTTGGAGTCTTCAAGGTAAGGGCTCCTGGAAAGGAAGCAAGGGCACTTTACATGCGTTGAGATTGATCGCAGATACACTTAAGACCCTCCACCCCCGCCCCAAACCACTCAATGAAACAGAAGCAGAAGATGTCTATAATAATATGTGCTGTGCATTAAATATAATCTCATCTCATAAAAGATGATATGCAGGGGATTATTGGTTACAGTCATCCTTGAATTAGAGGTGCACTTCTTGTTATACAGAATTGTTTTATGAGATTACAGCACAATTGCGTGATATTCATTTCCTCGCTCTTAGTAAGGTTGAGTGGTTTATTTCATCGTCCTTTTTTTCATCATCTGGTTAATATAGGATCATATAGGATCATACGGAAAGGGGGTATCCTTGCAGTATGTACCAAACCGTCATATTAGCATTCATGTTTTGAAGTCTGATTTTTAAAAGGCGTTCAGTCAAGCGTAAATCAGTGACAGATATCTGGTTATTGTGGCTTTTGTTTATTTGTTTACTCATTTTAAAGACGTTTAGGTCTGTAAAGGATATCAATTCAGCCAGCATCCGGAGCCATAAATAAACGTTCCTCACACTCTCTCTTGTCTGTCATGAGTGATAGATGTGCATGTGTGCTGATCCATCACCAGAGTATCCCCACACTCCCTCTCTGCCTCAGAGCTGCTGCCTTCCTTAACCTTCTCATCTTCCAGCGTGCACTCTGCAGCTAGTGGTGGACAGACGGTTTAGCGCATATAGATTTCCTCTACATTAGAATAAGAGATGAGCGTCGTTATTTAAATTCATATCTAAATTCATCTTAGTGTTTACTAAAGCTTATATAGTTTGGAATACAAACACAAAATACATTTATGTATTACCTTGTCATTAATATATGAGGTTCTGACTGAGAATGTGATGAAACACCACAGAGAACATCAGAAGCCAAGCAGCTCATATTGTGTCTGTTTAAAGCTGTTTCATACGTTTAAAGCATTTTTCATACATTTCCTCAACTTTCTCTTGATTAGAAACACCTTGTTGTCCCATTTACTTGCCACTTGTTTCACTGTTCAGGAATACAATTACTGACTGTAGCCCAGTGATAGACTACTCTTGACTGGGTGGTGGACCATTCTCAACACAGCAGAAACACTGATAGCATAGTGGCATGGCAAAGGGCCCATGTTCTACATTTTTCCTATCATTTATTTTAGTTTGAGTTTGTGTGCGTTCGTGACTATTTTCCAACCTGTTTAATTCTTAAAGTGGAACTGTTCGTAACTGTGCCTTTAATGATATTTGTGATTTCTGTTGTGACAGCTTGCCTGTACTGTGCCTCATTCAAAAAGTAGTACAGACCGAAACACTTCTTATCTCCAGTGTAAGTCGGAGGGGCTAAACTGCTGTAGATTGTGCACAAAATGTTAGTGACAATTGTACTCTGAAATGTGTGGTGTTGTGTCCCTCAGGTACTCTAGTGGTGCAATATAAAAGAAAAACTACACACATCTGGGAATAAATGGGGGAGAGAAAAAGATAGAGTGGAAGAAAGATTATTTGCACATTATAAGAACAAAATATCCAGAATATATTAGCATGTTTGATACATATGTATGCCTAGCTAGTATGTAAGTAAGTGCATTGGTTTTTGTGACTGCAAGCAGTGAATTCACTGTTTTGTTAGTTAGTTTTCACACATGGATTAGAGGGAGGTTTTGCATAAAAAGGGAGATTTGGTTTTTCAATGATATGGGCCCTTTAATGTGTGTTGCGTTAGTACAAGCGCAGCTGAGGGGTTGGTTATAGTGTATGTGTAAGTATGTATGATATCTGATTGTTTTGAATGACTGTGCTAGCTGTCTGTTTCTGAGATCTTGTCTCGGTGCCTTGTTTGTCGGAGATAAATTCCAGTTGGCTTGGCACTGGAGCACAGTCTGACTTACAGAACACATGCACATGTTGGGCCTAGATCCCCAGACACAGATACAGACAGAAAAATACATTCAGACTGGCCGTTAGAGAGCAGAAAAAGGGTGGATCTATTGACAGACCACAGTATGCACAGGAATGATGGCCAGCAGTGCCACGTCTACAATGCAGGGGAACATGCCCACTCTCAGAGAGACAATGAGCAAGACAGGCACTCTGAAAGACTCACTGGGCAGGTGGGCAGGCAGGCAGGCCAGCAGTGAGTGAAAGAGAGAGAGGTTCAGATGGATGCTCGTGGCTCTCTCGGCGGGGCCAGTCAGATCAGACCGGCCGGTAATGGTGTGAAACAGGGCCGGGGGAGATGTGAGAGGATGAGAATGGAAGGGGAAGATGGCCCTAGGCGCCTCACTGCGGGCCCCCCCATGGGAGCACGTTACCCCCCCTCCATCCTCACCACCCCTTCCAGCACATCTTCAAACGCACATGCCCCCTCTGCACATCCACCCCCCACCCCCCCGCAGGAGCTGGGATAATGCTCTTTACACTTTGATTACACTTAGCAACTGGAGAGCCCTCTGCTCGAGAGCGCGCTGGGTATTATCAAAACCAATCAACATGAAAGTTTTGCACTGCGGCAACGGCACCCATGGAGAGAGAGTGAGGGAGCAGGGAGCGTGGGGGCGAGCGAGGCTGTTTGGAGGCTTTGGGAAATGGGGGGAGAAAAAGGAGTATAATAGTTGAAATAGAGACATCAGAGTAAATGGGCAGAAGCTCAGGGATGGGGAGGAACACACACACACACACGCCTGAGAGTTACGGGACGCCCGTCTGACGGATCCTTTGAGTCAGGGAGAACGGTACCCCATTGTATCGCTCTTTAGGAAGACGGAAAGAGAGAGACAGAGAGAGAGAGAGAAGAAAGGGAAAAACAGTTTCTCCCTTGCCAAATAGAGTGGGCTCCCGAGGTCATTTTCTGGAGGGCACATCTGTGGGAGAAAATGGCTCCAGTTTTATAACGTCATTTGAATATTAGTTTATGCCGGCGGATGATGAATTAGAGGGACGTCTGTCATTTGTTAATAATTCAGCACAGGCACAGATAGCGGGATTGACTCAGACAAATACAGCAAGAAGGGAGAACAGTGGGCTCCAATCCACAGAGGAGCGGAGCTCCATGAATAATGTGTGTTTGAGGTCCGCGAGTGTGTGAAGGATCTTTAGAGGTTGTGTGAAGGCAGTGTGTCAGGAGATTATGTGCATTTTCAGCGTTCACACAAAGGCCCCTAATGTGACTTATGTGCATTTGTTTCAAGAGTGTGGATGAATTGAGACAGCTCTTGTGGTGGTGTGTGCATATGTGTGTGTGTGTGTGTGTGTGTGCGCGTGCATGTGTATGTGTGTGAAAGAGAAAAAGGAAGAAAGTCTCTGTAAGCAATTGTATGGGGGAATATTTGAGTTATAGGGAATGAAAGATAAAGATAAAAATTCACATTATGTTGTGTGCATGTGTGTGTGTATGTGTGTGTGTGTGTGTGTGTGTGTGCGTGTGTGTGTGGGAGAGAGCGAGAGAGAGAGAGAGAGAGGCTGACATAGGGGAGTGTGAAAGCATGAGAGAGCACCAGAGAGAGAGAGAGAGCAAGAGAGAATGTGTGAGAGATAAACTGAGTGTGAGGTTATTTCTCTGCATAGAGGTGTCATGCTGTGTGTGTATGTGTGTGTGCAGAGCTTCAAGCTGAACGTGGACAGTCACAGCACTCTGAAAGACAGTGTGCTAGAGGAGGGGAGGCAGCTGCTGGAACTCATCACCTCCCACAAATCAGGTAGTGCGCCGGCAAGCCGCACATTTATTATTAATGTTTATATTAACATACTGACCTTCAGAATTTATAAATCTTCAAGTAACCGCTTCACAGCACCGCCACCGCGCACACTTGTGCGCACACACGCCTTTCCACATCCATTCGGAACGGAGCGCCGCTCGGCCAGCTGAATTGAGTTGTGGGATAAAGCGGGATGCTGCAGCACTCTATATGAAGAGAGCTGGAATTAAGAACAGCAGGAACAGAGTCAGAGTCATAGGCCATCTACCACACACACACACACACACACACAGATATACACACTCCCTCTCTCTCCCACCCTCACTCTCCCTCTCTCGCTGTATTTTCTCTCTCTTCCTCTCTCACTGTTACTCTCCCTCCCCCATTGCGCTCTGTCTCTCTGTCTTGTCTGTCACACACACACACACACACACATATACATACACACACACACATAGATACACACTCACACATACACACACACACAATCATATACTTTAGTTTAATTCACTAAGTTTTATCTGGTGTGACCATATTTGATTACAGCATTGCTAAAGCATATTTGAAGTAAACAGAATAACCTTTAGAACATTTGGAGTCAAAGCAGGAATAACTAGATCTGGACTACATTTTCTTTTCATTGACAGTTTTTGCTGCTATTGGAGAATCTCTGTTCAGAATATATTGTAGTATAGGACCAGGCTTATTCCCTTCTCTCAACCCACTCAACCTGCATCCATCTCTTGGGTGTGGATTAGTATGTAATGTGACTTACTGTGAGTGTAATGCAGCCAAATGCTGAGGGCAGCCACTTTAGACAACAGGGTCTGTTTTCATAAACAGCCTCAGGAGTAAGAGTGCTGATCTAGAATCCGTTTTTTGACAATAATTGACATAAATCTGGAAGAATCTGATCCAAGATCCTTGTGACTGACTTTATGATTACTAGCATTTGTCTTCTCTGAAATAGCTGCCTGTAGTGACAAGTCTGTGCCACCTTAATGAAAAGCCGGATGCGATTTGACATGGTGAAGAGATGTTTTAGTGATTTGCACTCAAATTTCCAATCACAAAAAAGGGTCACTAAAGAACAAAAATGAAAATTTAGAGGCATTAAGTAAATTCCAGTAGAGCTAGAATTTAGTATTGCTTCTCTGTCTCTCTCTGTCTCTTTCTCTCTCTCTCGGTCTCTCTCCATCTCCTCTCTGTCTCCCATTTTCTGTCTTACCACTAACTCACACTTTTTCATTTTCTCTGTCTCACTCTCCCACTCCGTCTTACTACTGCTCTCTCCATCTTTCTCTCTTCCCCACTTTTTCACTCCCTTTCTCCCCATGTCCTTTCTTCCCCCCCTCTTGCCTCAGTAAATGTACAAATCCACTAAGATGACCTCCCTGTCGGCTAGTCCTCTCCTCTCCGCTGGTTAAGCTGGTCACCATTAAAAATGCAGATGGGCCCCTGAAGCAGGACTCTAAGGCACAGCAACTGCCTCATACCAATCCACACACACACACACACACACACACACACAAATGCCTATACATCTAATCTTTTTTGGCTTGGAGCATCCTCTCAGTGTATATATCGGACAGCGCAATTATAAGTAAATCTTCTCCTGACGCTCCATCCTGGCCACTAATACCTGGTCTCCTAGCAACTCAGCAGATCTGATCACTCGGCAGGTGCAAGCAGCAGTGCAGCGCCCCGTTCAGTAGACAAAGCTCGTCATAGACTAAGAACAGGGACACACTCCAGCCCCTCCCCACCTCTTTTTGCCTCAGAGTTTTAATTATGGCCAGCAGGATGTGGGGAAAGCAACACTCTAGAGGTGGCTAGAGTAGTCTAACACTATACATCGCAACTATGATGAGTCCAAAAGGAGATGTGTCTGCAGCTTAGTTTGCATATATATGGATTATGTGGACTGGAGAGTGAACCATAATGAAAGTTTAACCACATTTACACGTTGCATCAAACTTTTTATTGAGAAAGCTAGGGAAATTTTAATTTTTTAAAGTATGGAATTGAGTAAGTATGATTACTGTCTGTGCACCTCTGGCGTTTTCATGGTTCTGGGTGCACAAACAGCCTAGGTTGCAGCTATGAAGTAGCTGGGAAATCAAATTCTCATTGCTTTACAGCTTCTGATTAGCTAGTCTGTGAAAACATTAAAATTCCATGTATCAAATTTTTATACCACATCCCACAAGTCTTTATTCAATGGAGATACTGATAATAGTGATTAGGATAATGTTTGGAGTGTTATTAGTGGTGATGTGGTTGTAGTTGCTGTGTTAGAGATAGGGGGGTATGTGTGTAGGGGTGGTAGTTAAATGTGAGGCATGATGAATGGAAGAACCATAAAACATTAAAGGCTCATTAAAGGCCACTGGTGGGAAATTTGTGTGGGGGACTGGGCGGACCTGTGTACTGTAGGGGTTCTACACACTGGGTAATATAGGCTAGCTGTGCATGTTCACTTTGTTTTACAGCATCTGGAAATTGCATCATATTGTAACATCATAGAAACCATATGTATCAGTTTTTATATATTGTTTTTCAATAATGTGTCATAGCAGTGTGCATAAACAAATGCACATTTGACACACAGGGAAAACAATGTACAGTGTATGTAACTTTCTGACCTCCCAGCAATATTATTATGATTCTTTAGGACTCTATTCAGTGCACAATACATTCTCCAATTAACCGCTTGGTTGTTGATATTTTGGTATGAAATATTTTAAAAACACGAAAAATATGGTAAAGTGACTGGAGGAAATATTGCACTTACAATTAGTGGAGTAGGGATAATAAACACAATACACAAAACATTTTATGAGTTTTGTCCATTAGAAAATACACCTAGAATCTGCATTTTGCCCTTTAAAAATAGTTGTTATAATTGATTACCATAATAAAAAAAGAATAAGATCAGCATCCATCGATGCTCATGGTTTCAGTATTGGAATTAGTAGGGTTGTACCATCTCTGATTATGATGTATTGATACATTTTTCTTTCCTTAAAAGAACACATGTTAAATTTAATTGCAGAGATAGACACAGAGCGATATGTTTATGATAAAATTGTGTGTGTGCACAAGAAGCATGTATTGTATGGGAATGTGTGTATAATGTGATAACATGTTTGTGTGTTAATGCGTAGGCCTCCAGGACATGCTCCAGATGATTGTGCACCAGTGGCATGAGCTGCAGCGGCAGATCCGCCGGCAGCACAGCTGGATGCTGCGCACGCTGGACATGATCAAAGCCCACATCTTGGCCATTGAAAAAACCACAGACCCCGAGGACCCTGAAGACCCTGCGGACCCCGGTCCCCACATGAGCCCCAAGGTACAGCCCTGCTATTTCCTCTATTATATCTCTCTCTGGCTCTCCTCTCCTCACTCCACCCACCGCCACCACCCTCTCGCTCCTCTCCGCTTGGCTAGCCCGCGGCTATCCGCTGCTCGCTCAGCAAAATAAACAAACACGGGGGCCAGGCCAGGCAGGGGAGGGCTGCCCATTAGCATAGGAAAGGGCTGAAGGAAAAACTCGCCAGTTAGGCGCTTCAGAAGAAGAAATGGGTGGGGGGGGGACAGGCCTATGATATACATGATGTGAATATGGAATTCCTGTTCATAAATGAGCGCTAACGCCTGTGTGGTTGCATGAATAATTTGATAGCTTTTGCCAACATATGCACACCCACACACATACACACGCACACAAACACACAAACACACAATTATGCTTTGCAGGCCATGTGCGAAACTCAATTTATACCTTGCACTTAATGTGTAATTGCAGAGGTAGTCATTCTGGGTACCAATTTCTCTTTGTTTAATTGTCAATTGTGATTGGGTAATTGCACTCCAATTAGATAGTGCGTTTGTGCGGAGGCCCTGGGTGCAGTTGGGGGGAGTGGAAGTGGCTGATCTCTGGGGTTGTATTGTGTATGAAGGGTGCAGAAGCAGAGTGTACAGCATCCAGCATCGCCTCGGCTGGATTTCCCCAGGGTAGGCTGGGTTGCACTTGGGTGCAATCTCCACTTCCCCTCTTCTCCATAATCCCCCCACTTCATCCACAGCCAGGCTGTTCCTTTTCCCTCTCGTCTTATTCCTTCCCCCTCTTTCTCCACTTGCAAGCTGCTCTCCTCTCCTTTCTTCCTTTTACTCTTTCCGTGGGCAACATAAATAACCGGGCTGCTTTTAAATTGTTTTGTTGCAATTAGAAGTCACCACAATCAGTGTGATCAGTCAGCGTTGACAGCCATTAGCCGCTTGGTTACAGCGAATTAACAGAGAGATAGGAGCAAGTGATTCATTATCTCTGAGCTGTTAATGATGATCAGATGCATCGCCTAATTAGAGGAAGGCCAGAAGAGTGGGGGGAAGGTCACTCAAGGAGCCACAAATCTCCTCGCTTTGCTGTGCAGAAGGGGCAGTAGGACGGCTTCCAGGATTGGCGTTGGGTAAATATGTTCAGTAGGAAGGTGAGAACTGGGGTCAAGTTCAAGGCCATTTGTTAATGTGGAAACCAAAGGCAAGGTCATCATCACAACAATGACCGTGACACCTTGCCATGCTAAGGAGACATGTTAAACCAGCTTCTGAATAAACAGTTTAATCTAGAATACAACAGGTGAATAATCAGCTCTTTTATCAGGATGTGTTTAACCATCACCCACTGATACCTTCATGCTTCTACTAATGCATTTGCCGTGCGGTGTGGTACATCAAGGTCAGGCTCCATAAGTTCCCCCATGTTAGTTGAATGTAGCATATTGAAGGTTTGCATATGCACACATAGGTCAATTGTTGATGAGAATCCTCTGTAGGAAACTTCTGCTTAAGTGCCTGTCTCAAACCACCTTATGGCCCATTGAGCCTCACTGATGGAAGTATGGGGAATTCTTAGTGCTTGTTCAGTTCCACATTTCTCCGACTAAACAATATTTAGAAACTGCTGTCTAGGCGGTCTTTTCAATGATGAGTCCCCCTCGCCATTAATTTCTAATGCCACACTACAACAGGTGCTGCTCGCGGTCATTAATTTGCTTTGGTTAAAAACGGCACACCAATGAGCAATGCTCGCTGTCAAAGAAGTAATATACCACGCTGCCCAGACACAGAGCCTTTCCCCAGAATGCCATTAAGGTGTGTGCAAAGCAGGGCGCGTCTCTCCTGACAGTCATAACGCTTTGTTATTATTGCTCCAAACATATGCTCTCGCCCACATTTTGGTGTTGCGTTGTGCTGTCTGAATTATTTTCTGGGAGGCCATAAAGTCCCAGCATGGCTGGATGCTGGTCAAATGATAATCCTTAGGGAACCCTGTCTACTTTAGTTATACTCTTCTAATTAAACTGTAGGGAGAAAAGGAGAAGGAGAGACAAAGAAAGAGAAAGAAAGAAAGTGCATGTTACTATAATGAGCATCAGTAGTGCAATGTGTTTGAACTGAAAGCATTCATATTGCTGTTTTTCCATGATGGTGTTTGTAAATATTATTACTTTATATCCATTAATGTGGTCAATTGCTCTATTGTTGCACAATTCAGTGTACAATGTGTTTTAAAATAAAAAGGAGAGCAGGTGAAACTAGAAAAGGAAGAGACCTATAAAGAAATACTGAGCAAGAGAAATATCAATAACTAACAGCTTGGTGGAGTCTCTGTGACCGTATCCTCATAAAATTGCTCAAATCCTTAGAAAGTCTGTTTCTCTTGTATTGCCATGGTAATACAGCCCAAACACATGTAGAGATGTCCTGTGCTTCAGCTATATGTCAGGACATATCTGAGCACAGGCAGAAAGGATAAGACAGTGAGGTGGCCTACATCATGAGCAGGGACTGAGGTGGGATTATTAACATCAGCTGAACATGGCAGTGGATGATGTGGTTGAGCAGAGGGGACCTTCTTCATCCAATGAGTATGTTATGGAGAAAACTTATCCTATCCAGAGCACTGAGGTGATCCAGAGCTAGAGCTTGACATATTAGTCTGAACCTGACAGTTCATGGCCATCATTTCTCAAATATATGTTGGGCTTAGATTGGGTTGAAATTTCATGTTTGGGTTTTTTATTGTCTTGTACTGTATTTTGGCCTACACACACATGCTCACTTGTTTTATAAAAAGTTGGATAGATTATAACTATGCTGTACATTTTGATTTATTGATATTGTCTCTACAAAGCAACTTAACAGCTGCTGTCACTATGAGTGTTATATTTGTTCTTTTGTTGGTGATGGTGGTGGTTGATTTTGGAAAGACTGTTGTTAGGATATATACATGGCTTTGGTTCAGGGTTAGATTAGTTCAAGCACTACTCACAAATGTGTTCATAGTGATCTTTGCAAAGTTGGACAGTCTTTTCAGACTGTTTACCTCTTGAATTTACACTGCAGTTTAGTTTCATTATGAAACTCTTGTTTAAAATTACACACTGCGATACTAGGCTGTGTTGTTGTTGTTAAGTAGGTTGGAAACAACAATGCCACCATTCTATACAACTACACAACAAAAAAGTACGCTTGATGTAGTCAAACTTTCACATGTATACAAAATACATACACTGTATAGCCAAGCGTGTGTGGACTCCCCCATTAATTATTGAGTTCAGGTGTTTTAGCCACACTCACTTACAAACAGGTATATCAAATGAAACAAATTGCCATAGATTCTCTATAGACAAGCACGCACAGTAGAATGAGTCATACTGATGAACTCATCAACTTTAAATGCAGCACTCTCATAGGATACCACTTTTTCCCCATAAGTTGCTTTTGCAATTTTTGCACTGCTAGATCTGCCTTGATCAAATGTTGATGACTCCATATGAATGCCCAAGTCCAAAAAGCTCATATAGGTGTAACGGTCGATTGTCTTTTTGTTTATGAATGTTAATAAAGTAAATAAATGCAAACTCGGCCATGCAAACTGTTGTCTGTGCACATGCGTAAGATTAAGTTGTTTTATATAGTATTTTTTAATGGATGAATGGATGTAAGTTGTGCTGAGTGTTAGAACCAAGCATTGAGACAAAATCCTTACGCATGTTAATGCACGCAGCAAATATGTGTGATTCTGATCCTGATAAAGTGGAAAGTGGTGGAATTGAGTGATGGAATGTACCACTGGCCTTTCTACAAGGGGGTGGGCACCCTGCCACAGCATTTTCAACCCTCTCCAAGTCATTGCTCCTGATTAGAGTGTGTTATTTTACGCTGGCCAAACTAATCCTGTAACCAGCTTGTCAAAATTGCCCCCAGGTTATCAACCCAGCCACGACACTCTCAACATTTACTCTCTGTATATTTGGTCAGGCAGCTCCAGATGCAACCCTATCCTGTGGGTTTATCGCCCATGTTGGGGACCTCCTGCATGGCTTAGAGCGCTCTGCGTATCTGCGTCTTGAGCTTGGTCCCTGCCAGGTGTCTGTGGCATATTCTGCCACTGTCATATGTATATATGTAAAAGGGAGGCAGGGCCCTTATCAGAGGCTTCTTGGAGACAGCTTGTCTGCCCCAGGGCCGCCATTTCACCCCTCTCTCTGGCTGAGTGCAGCACAGTGGGAGGGGGTGGCAAGAGGTTTGCGCACACCTCAGCCACCCCCATTCTGCTTGCTGGCATATGTTAACAGCAGCCCTGCCACAACACACAGGCCCACCATGCATATGGAGAAGTCTTAGGTATATCAAAGTCACCATGCTTTAAAAGTGACCCGGGGTTATTGCTGGTGAAAATGAAATTACACGAGGTGGCACTTAAAGTCTGGGGAGAGGAGCGTGCTGGCACCTTTCGCGCCTCAATTTATGCACCGGCGCTCAGGTACACCTCGGTTCATGGTCAAGTTTGCTCTAAATCTAATATTAGCACTAACTTTGAGAATTCTGATTGCACTTTTTAGACTTTGATGCGTAATTAGGTGCAGTTTTGAGGAGATATAGGTTTGACATGCTGTGAATTAGAAGGTTTTGGGGGCTTCAGACTAGGTCAGGAGTTTTGCGAGTTTGTGCATGCGGTAGTTTTAACATTTCTCTTGAAAAAAATACGAAGCCACTGATGTATGCCATGGTAAGTTTCAGCAAACCTACAAATTAATACTAAAATATTTAACACTGCTAAGTGGACCTAGATTATGCCCCGTCTCTTTTACCAATTGAAAATGCGCCCATTTTAATTTACAAATCCCTCTTGAAATCGAGAGAACTTGTTCAGCAGTAGTTTTGCTTAATTCTGACAGACATCACATTCATCTACATCCTCTGAAAAATGTTTATTGGGCCCTAAGTGAAAAATGAAATACAATCAAGGATCCAAATAAGTAGTCATTTTTTCTAGTTCTCTCTGCGTGTATTAGCATGCAAAGGCACTCCAGCTGTAATTTATAAAGTGAGTTAAAATTGACATACCTCTCTAAGTGTTTTTTGCCGACGGCAGTTTGACAATTGAAATGAATGTTTTATGAAAAAGTTAATAGTGCCTAGTTTTTGCAGACAGTTTCAAATATTTAATCACACAAATGATATGAATTAATATGCAGGCAGGGTTTAACTCATATTAATTTTTTTTCTTCTAAATTAGATGTATGAGCGCCGTGTTTTGAAATGAATATTGTTAGTGGGTGCGAAATGGACTGCAGAACATTAAAGAGAGGATGTGAAATCTGCTGTTCATAAACGCCCTTTGTTTGCTTCACAGTTGATGCGAATTGTCCCGGACTGTCATTTATCTCTGTTTTTCTCTGTCTACTTAGTGTTTGGCCAATTCCAAAGTTCATAGAGAGATGAGCTAGAGCATTGTAATTCTATTTTTATGAAAGGGGCAGAGACTCAGACCTGAATGAGTCCATAAAGCTCTGCCCTTATTGAATGCCGTGTGACTTAATATGTTTGTTTTCTTTCTTTCTTTCCTTCGTTTTCTTTTTTTCCTTCATTCTTTCTTTCTTTTTCTTTTCTTTTCTTTGTCGTCTGGCCACATACCACGCTTGCAAAAGTTTTGAATAAACCAGATTTGTTTCCTTTCTTTCTTTTTCTTTCTCTTTCATTCTTTCTTTCTTTCCTTTGTCCTCTGGCCACATACCATGCCTGCAAAAGTTCCAAATATAAACCAGATTTTATTGTGCTTTTTTCATTCATTCATTCTGCCTTTGACAATCAGATCAAAGATTATCTAACTTGCTTGCAAATAAAGCAACAAGGAGCACTTTAGGCAGTAATTATTCGAATCAGAGTGCCTTTGTGAAAAGGCCCAACGCAATAAGAAACTATTACTTTGATTTCCTTTGTGGGTAGCGGGTTGTCCGCATGCCATGCCTGCAAATGCTTAATGACTTCAGTCACAATATGATAAAGACTAATCTGATAAGCATGCTGTGATATTGAGGTGTAGTGTTATTGGGGCGTACTTGACTTTTTCCACTGCTGTGGAAAATAACTCACTGTACGTAAGGCTCTCTAGAATGCCAGTGGTTCTTTTCATCCATATTTCTGATACATGATTTTATTTTATACATGATATATTTGAAGCCTAAACAAACAAACAAACTATCTATAAAAAAGTCTTTACCTTTTACCTCAAGCAAACATCCCAAGTCACAAAAGCTTGTGTTTTAATACCATATTCTTGTAAAGTCTGTTAAGAATTCCCTAGTGTTGTATTCTCAGTCCTCACATCCACCAGAAGCTCAAACAATGTTATGATTATACATTATGTTTTGTGAAAAAATAAAGAAATTTCAGAAGAAAGGGATTTAAATATTTGAAAGATTTACTCCTCAGCAATGAAAATGTCTGTTTCTTATTCATTTAATAATGGAAGTCATAAAAAAGTTGTTTTTGCAATACCTCATATTTTATTGTTAAAAAGGGAAAACTTTGTAAAAGAAATAGCATTTTCTTAGTTTTATTGGCTCTTTAGATGGTAGAGTTATATGTATATTTTAAACAAGATGAGTGTGTGCACATTTATGATAATTTTCCAAAATGTACTGTGTTACCTTGGGAAAAATGGGAAAAAGCAAGCCCTCAACCCACACTGCTATTGAATATGACAGTGGGCTCTAGTGCAAGTAAAGTTTCACCTGGAAGAATGATTTCCTTCTGGAATCTGTGCAAAATTAGACTAACAGCCTTTTAAAAAGAGTCCAAGCAGCTCTGAAGACAAAAGACAGGCAAGCTCTCAATTACTGATACCGCAGTACGCTGGCTGATACACATTCTTAATTTTGTCTACCTTTATATATGCACCATAGACTGTTTCAGGACAGTTTATTAAACTCAGCTTATTCATTTCACATGGACTGAATGATTGGATCAGGCTTGGAGGTGTTAGTGTAGTTTCTTGAGCGAGGTAGTTTCTGAACAAACACACCTGCTTAGGAAGGAATGTAAAGATTGTTTCAGGGTAATAAAGGTCATGGAGGTCATGTTTAACTTCACAGCAAGGACGTCTACAGTGTCCATAAGAATTTAAGGGACTGGGTTGGGAACAGAAATACTACTTTGGAAGTAATACCATACCTCACACATTTGGCAGACACTCACACATTTGGCAGGTACATATGTAGGTGAATGTAGCCTTGATCAGGACTTCAGCCTTTACGTTTCACCAATAGCCCCAGATCTCAAATAGACCTGGATCTATTCTTGGTCAGAAATCTAAAGTGATTTAGACTCCCCTCAACAAAACAATGTCTCTACTGCCAACTCCTCATCAAATTTTTGATGCATATTTTAAGTCACTAGAGGTCAAATCTGCAGCTCTAGTACAAGACACGCCGCTCAAGTCCATATCTCTGTTTTTGAGTGTGCTTATAGCCGTTTCAAATATTGTATTCAATCGTCTATGTTTATGGCTCAGCTGGTGGGACAGGTCATTGGCATGTTTGTTCATTTGCTAATGGCAGCAGGACCTCAGCCCTTTGGAAGGCTGTTATCGGTTATTGGTTTCTCTTGCATGAATGTGATTGGGATCTGCAGGCTGCGGCTGAGAGAAGTGAACATCAATATCTGCATAGCTCTCGCTCCTTCTCCTCTCTCGCTTTCTCTCTCTCTCTCTCTCTCTCTCGCTCTCATTCTCTCTCTCTCTCTCTCTCACTCTCTCTCTCTCTGAGCACTTAGCCTTCAGTCACTGTGGAATAATTGTCAATGAATATTTAACAAGCCTTCAGCAGGAAGGATAGCCATCTGAAAGGAATTGGCGGCTCGCTGTATTATTAATATCGCAGGTGTTAGAGATACACCGTAGTCAGTGGACCAGAGTGCACAGTGGATTAGCAATTGAGCACGATGCAGTTGTGAATAAACTCATTTCACTGCCCAGCCTGGTGTCTGCTCATTTCCTCAAGCTCTGGAGGAGAAATGCAGCCACTCTGTTTTCTTACTTTAGCTAAAGCTACTGCTAAATCTCCTTTTTTTTCTTGCTCAGGTTCCTCTAGGCCCTCTGCGCAGAAGTGTGTTGATCGACTAGCATGCATGATGTCCCCGCTTCTTTGTTCTTCATGTTCTTGCCTGGTTTTTTGCCTGTCTCCATAATGCTTATGGCCAATCTGGTAAACATAAAGCTGTCATCCATGTTATGAAATATGAGCGGCGGAATTACCGTATCACGGCTGCTGATTTAAGCATGCCTCTCAGGTGAGACGCGCAAAAACGCATCCCATCACTCGCTCTGAGGCCGCTCCCACTGTCAGAGAAGGCTCGTGTTTCTTCTCTCTCTCTCTCTCTCTCTCTCTCTCTCTCTCTCTCTCTCTCCTTCTCTCACTCTCTCTCCTGTCTTGAAGTGATATAAAATTCTAATGTCTGCCCTCTGGATCTCTTCCTCCTGAAATCTGGCCAAAGCGCTGAAGCTGCGCGTGCTAGCTGCCATGCATGAGAAGCAAAACAGGAGGACGGAAAAGAGGCTGAAGGGGGGAAAAAACTCTCTCATGAAATATATTCCAAAGAGCTCAGGGTGGATGGAGAAGCGACACGCTAGCTCTCCTCTTTGGCTCTATGTGTATCTCACAGGTGTAGTATACCAAAAAAACACACACAGCATCTCGCCCTATGCAGTTGAGCTCTTTGATGAGCCATAATTATTTCTCTTCAGCTTTTATGGCCGGCAGGGACAGATGCTGCAACTTGTAAAAGATTATATTATGTGGAATCACGACTGGTGATTAGAGCAGACTCTGTTTGTGGGATGATGTCAGTGTAAAGGCCCAGTAGCATCGAGGGAAAGCCGCTGTAGACGAAGCAGAGGAACGGCAGACGGATAAATCTTCATCATCTCTTTAAACAGGCGCCGAGTGGCACACGGTGACTGAAACAAACTGCTTCCTCTGGAGACACACACTGCAGCCCTTGCATGTCCTTGAATGGGAACGGTTTATGAGGAAAGCGCGTGGACAGCCGGCATGATTGAGAATTGTATAAGCGTGTGTGTATGTGTGCGGGCCAAGAGGAGCACAAATTCATGCACAAGTTGAAGTGTGAAATTCAGTCTTGTTAGGTTGCACTGTGGCATCTACGCTATGCTGCAAACTGTTTACTGTAAGATAACTTGGAGCTGACATACTTGAACAGTGTTGTCTGTCACGCGTTTCTCAGCCTGAGCAAGACTAATAACAGCCCATCACTTGGCAAAGAAACTGTCATGAGCTAGTCGTGGATCATGTTGCTGGAAGCGCATGCGCTAACAGTCTTAACATATGCTGATAGTGTGAGTAAACCTGGCCCTAAATATACAGATGACAGATCATATCGCGTGCAGTTACTGCATCTCCAATATTTATGATTTAACTGGTGTCTCTTGGGATAAAGGCTTTGAACCAAAACACAACATAGAGAAAAACTGCAGCAAATGATAATGACAAATGGATGGCTGTTTATGATATTTCCTTCAAAATACATCACTTTTTATTTGTTTCCAATGAACTGTCTCGGTCCTACCAATAATATCTTGGACATTTTCACTTATTGGGGATGCACAGTTATCATTTCCCCTTAAGATTTTACCCTGGTGTTGCTTCTTGCTTTTTCCCCAACTGATGAAATCCATTACAGCACTGTGGCAGTTACAAATGCTGGGCTTTCTCTGAACACAGAGCGCCTTGTCTGCTGGATTACATGTGATTTATGCTCCAGCTGTGATATTGTAACTCTGCACGATAATGTCCTTGAACACAAATGTAAGTAAAAGCCAGAGAGGGCTACATGAAGGTCTGTGCATGAGAGCTCTTTGAGGAGTGTGTTCAGCACTTGTGTACATCGTAAAGTCCCATGGGTGCGGTGCCGCTGATGTGTGTCCGCTTTCTAAGATCTGTTTTTGGGGTGTTTTTGCTTGAGTAGCATATTTGTGTGCTGTTGAGCTTTGACAGGTCTATACTACAGGCCTGCTTATATCAGAAGAGTTCTCAGGTAAGATTTTATAAAGCCTTGAAAACTCTTATTTTTAATGTAGCATTTGTTAGCCTATGTTATGATTGAAAAGCATGATGTAAGATGCGAAAATCAGTCATGAACATTGATTTTAGGCCTATCATATCAAGATTACGTTTACCTAGCGAGGTACTGTAATTGAAGTGATTTCCAACAAGATCCATGATTTAACTCCAGTATAAATTGGTTTTAAAAGTCTCATAGTGGTGATTCCAGAGCGAATGACCAACTGGAATTCACCAAACCTGGAGATCCCTCTGTAACAGCAGTCCTGTTCAAATAAACTTTTCAAATTATAACAAAACCTGCTAATAAACACAAGTGTGTGCCATGTTGTTGTTATTGTTGTTGAGATTTGTACCAGCCACATAACATGCATATTTAAGCATTGTTGCAATTCCACCTGCTAGCTAGGTCTCTCATTACCATGCCTGGAAGAAACATGTGCTAGCTTGCACCGAGCTGGGAGGGTACCTGAACGTTCTTCCTCCAAGTGTGTGGTTACATTTCTTAGCTATCCTTGCTTTGCAACCAATACTATGTTGCACTAACATGAAATAATGTTTTGCACAGGACTGCACTACTGTTGATACGCATTTTGAGAGTATGTTACTATAAGCTATTTAGCTAACCAGTAAGGCGCTACTTGGTGCTATCTTTTAAATATGTTCAAATTAGCATTCCAGTGAATGTGATTTTTCATTTATTTGTTCAAATTCTTCCAAATAATTCATTGATTTGACTCTCTAAATCAAACTCGGCTTGTTGTGATACAATATATTTGTGAAATATAATGATTGTGGAAAATGATTGTTTAATACCTGTCATCTTCTCAAATATTTGCGATCAGGCAATTGTTATAATCGTAACAAACCTAAATCTTGCTGGAGATCATTAAATGCCAGTTCTGTTGCCTGGTGATGGTGAATAGAGGCTGGGCCTTCCCATGTAGAGTAAGTTGTTATGCCTTGGACATTCTGATTGCTGGCAATCGAACAAACCACCTCCTGACAACAGGGACAACACTTTCCTGGTTCCACCACTCCAAAGCCCCTATTGTGCTTTTAACTGAGAAGCACGAGTTATTCTTTTATGAGGTGATCTGTAGCTCAAAATGTGTCATTTTGCAGTAGATTTATCCTTCTTTCTTACCACACATTTTTCAACGTTAAATACTACTGTAAACTGAATATCAATGCGTTTCTTTTAATTCATCAAAAATGCCCTCTGTGCCCAATACTGTTTTGCAGTTGGTTTTTAGGTTCAAGCCTTTATTTCCGTCTCATGCTCTGTCTGTCTCGTCCCTTTTCTTGTCTTCTACCTTTCTTTTTGTCTCTCTTCTGCTATTGTCAGTGTGCTACATCTGTTTACATGATGGCACTATAGACTGGAATCTTAAACACCATTTATCAAAAACATTTCCCTTTCGACAATAAGCAGGGCTCTTTCTGTCTATGACACAGCTGACTTTGAATTACACTTAATTGCTTGGAATTACACAAAATGCCCTATGATTATTGCTAATTTTCCCCCAACACATTAATGTTTTCATACCACCCATGAGGGGAATAAATGAGTATGACTGATCTAATTTTCTTGTTTTTGAGGAAACTCTGGAATGATGGATCTATGCTTGCTTACAATTGCCAACCTAATTTGATTCTCTGTTTTTGCCTGCATTTTCTATGAAGCCACTTGCATATCTTTAAAAGATAATTACATCTTTAAAAGATGCTTCAAAGTGAGGAAAAGAACGGAAAAGGAGACGAAGATTTAAAACTTTGCACATCAGTGGAAATCCACTGAGATGCTGCTGGCTGGATGGTAGCTCCTGGCCGAGAGCTCTGGGGTGCCACAGGGCTCCAGTGTGGAGCTGTGTGAACTCAGCTTTTTTTGTTGTTTTTTTTTTTGTTGTTGTTGTTTTTTGTTTTTCATATGAACCCCCTTTACAAATCATATTTGATTTCATGCGCAATTAGTTTGTCCATCAGCGGCATGGGGTCCTTGCTGAGGCGCTATCTGCGGCATCTCTGAGCTCTGATGACACTAGTTTCGGCGTGGAATCCAATATGCATTAGGGCAATAGCACGGTTCCACACCAGCAGCCGCCGTGAGCTCATCTTCACACAACCCTCTGCTCTGGGGCTCCACTGCTCACACACCTGCACAGCACGGGCTGCGCATTCCAGGACTGGCAGCCTTCAATGTTTGATAGAGACTCTGCCCCTCAGATTAAACCAGTGGATTTAATTAGGTTTTAAAATGATATTTTAATTAAATATCAAGGTAAGCAAAAATGGATTTCAAAATAATTAATTAAACATAAAAAAAAAAAAAGTAAACCCCTTTTTTTGTGCTTGGGCAGCAGAAAAAGTGAGAAGCGTTATTTAGGTCTCTTAGAGATTCAATCTAATTTAATTCTCTCTCCTCTCTAAATAAACAGTTCTAAAACCTTTTTTCATCTGGGGGGAGTAGAGATGATAGAGGTAATCAATATTTCTAGCATTTTAATTAAAACCGTTAGTGGAATAAATCCATTTAATTATCAGTTAATGAAATACAAGGTCATTTACCTGACAGCAACTTTGAAGGTGGCTTACTGGTAGGAGTGAGCGCGACGCCGAGGTGTCAGAGCCGTTTAGGTGCTGTCACAGCTCAGCTTAAGATTCTCCTCAGCACATTAACCCCTCAGTGTCCTCCTGCCCAGTCTGCCGTCTGCCTTCTGCCTTCTGCCACACGCCTCGGCAACACAAACGCAAACGCATGCGCGCACACACACACACACACACACATACACACGTTTTTAGACAGGCCATTTACAGCCCATAACCACAGCTAATGAAGACCAAGGTCATCAGATGGTGCTCTGTGGTGTATGGCAGGCTTGTGTGTGGATGTGTGCGTGTGTGTCTTGTGTTTCCCAGTATATTTGGGATATTTTACTTTCATCTTTGCTGCCATGATTAATGATGAGACTACAATGGAATTTTGATTTCCTTCACTGAATGCTGGTTGAGAGACATTCGTTTTTATGCTAAGCTCGACGTAGGTGTGTTAGGAACTTGGAGAGCGAAGCATTGATGCTTGCTTGTGTGTGTGTGTGCGTGTGTATGTGTGTGTGCTGGATTAGAAGCTTTTAGAGCATGGAGGTTGGAGTGGGATTTGTGTTAGAGAGTTTTTTTGGGACTGCGCTCGCCGGAGCTGGAGGAACAATACTCTCTCAGCAGCCCCGGCCCTCGCCATCTGGAACAAATACAACAAATAATAAATAGAGATACAATGGGGCAGAGAAATCGAATTTAACTTGGCCTGAAGCACTTACCTGAAATGTGTATATAATGGTCCCGGGCATTTGTCATTGCGAATGGTTCTGGAGTTTTGTCCTACTGTTAATGAAATAGTAAACTTGGCTCTGTACACTGCGTTCTGGCTTTATGCATCGATCTCCGCAATTGCTTTCTTTGTCTTATTACTAAAATCAATTTCTTTCTGTGATTGCCAAGAAGAGCATTTAACAGCACTTATTTCATGCAAGGCATTCTCCCTCCCGTCCCTGTCTCCGTTTACGGTCATAACGCAGTCATTTTAACAACAAATGTCCTGCGTGCACGTTTTTGGGAAATGAACATTGCTGCGATCTAGTGGAAACACTGAACAAACAAAAGAATAAAAAAAATACTGTCAGTCATACTGTAGTCAGGCAGGAAGTCATTATTAGAGTTTGCCTACAGTATTTGATGAGTCGAGAGGAATGGCTAGATCCATGTAATCAATATGCACCAATGTAAATAGTCCTCTTTGTCTCTTCTGCTGCATAAATGAGTTTGTGCAGAATGTGGCCATTACAGAGGCTGTGCCCTGTTTTCTCTGCCTCTTTCTCTGAGTGTGTGTGTTTCACACACCCGGTCACACACAGGCCATGATTACTGGCGTGTCTTTGTGAGGCTAATACACTGGCCCAGTGTTTTGAATTGCGTTCTGGCCAAAACAGTAGCCAGGAGAGCCCAAACACAGCCCTCTCTATGTGGATCTGACCCTGAGCCTAATCCACTTTGAAAAGCAGCCTGCTTTTAACTCACCCCCCAACATAAATCAGCTCTTTTCTGCTCCCCAAAAAACTCAAAGGAGGGAGCACAGAGGTAGCCAGCTTCCTCCAATTTAGAATTAAGATCAGATTTTTATGTTACTTAATTATTTCCTAATTAGTTTGCATGTTAATTAAAATGGTGGCTAATGTTAATTACCTATATTAATGGATTCTCATGTAGCACCTGCCTGGAGCGCTTGGCTCGGCGTTCAAAATATCTTCATCTAAGCCGCTTGGCGCATGCCGTCAAGCTTTGTTGAAAAGCAGAGCGGAATTGAAGTCAGGGGATTTTTGAAGCGGGTCGCTCTGAAGTACTTTCTCCAAATGTTTTTGTTTTATGTCAGCCTTCCTTTAGAGAGAAAAAACCGAACAGAAGAAAGAAGTGGCATGTTTGGACGTCAGGAAAGAGCGGTGCCTTGAAGAAGCAAATTTATATTTGTGGGCTGTTTGTTTTTCCATCTATTCAGTATTAGTCATGAATTCTTGTCTCTGGTAATCGGTGTATCTGGTCTGACATTCTTGCCACACGCCCTGCACGACTGCTTGGCATGCATGACCTAACTCAGCAAAACAACACATATTTAAGTGAGGCTAGATTGAAAATGATGATGATCACACAATCGATCCACCCCCCCATCCCCAATCCCACCCCACCTACACAACTAATCTATAATGTGAACATTGTCTGAAGCCCCCTTGTCTCTTTTTCCTCATGGCTCTGGGTGTTTAGACTTCTTGGAAGCAGGGATCAGCGATTAAATGTCACCTTTCAGCAACAACGTTAAATAAGAGGCAGCAATTTAGCTTCTAGCAATTGCTAATTTCACGCCCTGATAAATGTTGCAGGAGCTAAAGCTTTCAAACCGCCTAAGATATTTCTTAAAGGGAAAGGAGCGAATGCAGGTATATCACTGATGTGACGTTCCACAGGGGCTGAGGCACTGGGACGCGCTTTAATGTCAAGGTCAAGCCTGTCATTGATGCGATTTTGCTCAAGCCAAACATAAGCTAAACATCATACAGCACTCCCAACAAATGCAATCTGATTTCGTGTTCTGTTGTTTAGTTTGGCAGGGGCATTTTTGTGTGACACTAAAAATTTGAGTTTAATACGTTCCCACAGACATAATTGTCTCACGTAACTCAAAACACTTACAAATTCCTTCTGAGGAGATTTCATTTGTCCACAGAGTATTTGCTATTTGTTTGTTAGTCGTGATAAGCATGATTTCCTTTGCTCTGCTGTGATTGCTGGTCATACCACTGGCTGTGTAGATAGCTGCAGAAGTGCTGCCTTCAGTTTTAACTGCTCGCATAATGAAATTTGTCTGACAAAGCAGTGAAACAGCAGCCCGTGCATGTGGTTATATCAGAGCCTGTTTAGCTGTGGAGACCCGATAAGCCAGCGAGAATGAGAGGGAAACCCTGGCTTACAACGCTGTAATAACAGGTTTTATTTTGGGCTGTAAAGTCATGTGATGCATGCCAGAAAACTGCACTACATTTTAAATCCAGAGTTTATGGCCAGTGATTGGAAAGTAATAGTTTTTAGATGAGTTTTAAGGCCTGCTTTCTGCAGAAATAATCCATTGCTTTCATTTCAAAGAGGAATCATGTGAAAGTCAGAATCACACTGATGTTAGAAATAAAACCATTGTTTTCTTTCCGGTGAAACTGTGTTCTGAAATGAGTTACAACCTGCCTCAGATGTACAGGATTTTTTTTTTTTTGTATAATGGATGTCCTCTTGTGTTGTTCAGGGACTTTTTGTGAAGCTGAATCTTCAGCGTTGGGTGTGCAGGTTTATGAGCTGCTTTGATAGAACTCTCGCTCGTTTACGACTGCTGGCACGACCACACACACACACAGACACACAACTCCCGGCAGAATTTATTTTCTGAGCATGCCTGCACTGTGCTGTGCTCCGATACTGCCTCGGAACATCAGGACGAGTCTGATGGGAGACATTTCAAACAGGGCCGATGTATGTTCTGGCTGGTTTGAACGCCAGTCACGGGGGGGGGGCTGGGGGATAGTGGTGGTGCCAAGGCTTCCCACGGTTTTCAATCTCACCGTGATGCTCCTCGCATTCCGACAAGATGATAAAGAAATAAACTAACCACGTGTTTGGTCGCATTGCTTAAATATCTAGTTTAAGAGGTGGCCACAACCCCCCTGCGCAGCCATTCTCTCGCGCGCTACTGCTCACCAGAGCCACATACTTTTCCTCGTTAATTTCTACGACTCCCCAGCCACCTCCGGTGACACTCTTATCCTGTTTGCATTACAGACACCCTCCTCCAAATTCCCCCTCTTCCTCCTTCCTCTCTCCTTTCTTTCTTTTTTTTCCTCTGAAAACAATGTCAAAGGGAACACTGCAAAGTTTTGAGTGGATTATTTTATATCCCAGCAAACTTCATCTTGTGCTCCATTTGGAACGCGCTCTATTGGGTTTGTGTATTCCTAAGGCTCAAGGACCGTCTTGTCTGGAAATCTTTCCTCCAGTACCTACTTTCAGCATAATCTTGAGATTAATAGATTTTGCCCTGTCTGGCCGATGGTAGTCCATTAGTGAAATTCATGCCAAGAATGATGGGGCCATTAATACTTAACCTCAAACACACACACACATACACACACACAAAGATTTTTACAACTGTGTCTGTGTATGACTCTTTGTTTAATCTAAACTAAAAACTGATTTGCTGCTAATCCCCTCCGCCTGCAGTACGCATTAGGGTAGCCCTGGTGTGAAGGGAAGATGTAGTAGGATTTGCCCAGGTTCTGAACCTTTGACAGTGTTTGTGCTGGAGATTATGAGTTTATTATTCATTCGGGGGTTTATATGGATCAATCTCTCTGCTAAGTTAAAGGAACCTTTCTCACCATGCTTTAGACTTCAGCAACTCTCAGAACATCAGATACACCTTCTCACTAATCTTTAAGGCCATGCAGTCCTATTGACATTTTAAAAAAATGACTGCTGGAAGCCAGATCTGTTTAGAGCGTGGCGTATAAATTATTAATATTTACCATGCATTTAATTTCCTTGTGGCCTGATATATGAAAGCCCATTGTAATTATAGCCGTGTGTGAAGGTGGAGGGGGAGAGGTGAGGGAGGCGATGATGACTGTAGAACTCTCTCAGCTTATGATTGACAGTGTGATCATTCACCAAATCCCACAGGACACGAAGCTGAGGAAGTTTCTAGAGGCTGTTAAATTGGCACTGGCATGTAAACAAAAAGCTTAAAATGACTTGATTCAGCAGATTTTGCTCATCTCCCACACTCTGGAGAAAGGTACAAGTATCAAATTATCTAAATGTATATTGACTTCTATGAGTATTACTAGGTTTTTAGAGAGGAGCTGTTTTTGACAGGTGAGTTTTTGAAAGATTCTGCTTGAAGTAGAAATGAAGGATGAAGGAGAACGCTGCTTCATTGTAGTTATTTCCTATACTGCCCTCTGGTTCAGCCATATGAGGCTTTGTATTCCTTAACAGCCATGTCAGTTGTTAGCTCAGCGGGTGATGTACTTTAACCACTTCGTATATGGAACACTTTAACAGATAAGGAATTTTTATACTGACACGGTACATAGCATGATATTTTCAGGTTAAACCTGAGTCTCAAATGGGCCTAAGTTCAACCAAATTTTGTCCAAAACTTACCTGAATCAGGTCTGGATGAAACCTGACAGAAGAGGATCTGTTATAGTGCAGAGACAATCGCACTGTCATTACAACAAATCAGATATTAAACAATATTTAAAACTGTGCTATAAGAAAATAGTCTGGTGTCCAAGGTAATCTAAATGCTGCTTTAACAAATGTATTTTCCATTTTCAGTCAGAATAAGCTTCACGTAAACTTTATTCTGTTTTCTGTGTAGTACTAGAAATCCGTTGGATTGCACAGATGTGTGCTTTCTTGAATTGTGCTAAATTTGAAAGTGATGTGAGTTAGGGGGAAAAACTAAAGCAGATGGAAATACAATGTAAAATCTAAAGTCTTAAACTTACAGGCAGTCTGTGAAAAAACAAACGTGAATTTTGAACCTGGCCTGAGCAGTCTGATCCCTTGGGCTTTTGGCAAATATCTCTAAAAGAGACCCATGTGCTTTTATGTGTGTTATATTAGTGACCTTGTGATAAGGAGAACCCTTTTCTTTGTTTTGCATATGAGGCACTGCTTGCAAAGAGTTGCCTGAAAAGGCCCATGAATATGATGTTCAGAAGACAAATGTTCTCATCAATAGACCAATTTCTCCTTCAAGTGTGAGAGCTCTAATAAATGTAGCTGTATATCGCCGTATTGATGTTTCTCATATTCACCCAAAGGAACAGTATCTTCCACCAGGCCTATCATATACATTTATAGATTTCTAATACATCTCCGCTCCAGGTTTTAAAGCTGCAGTGAAAAGTGATGGTGCTTGATTGGTGGGGATTTTGAACTCTTCAGAGATTGAGAAAGAGAGTGAGAGAGAGAGAGAGAGAGAGAGAGAGAGAGCGAAGTGAAGTGAAGTGAAGATCAGTTGCACGTCCTCCTAGTGGCTCAGAGGGCCTCCGTGCTGGGCCGGTCTGTCCTCAGACTCAAGGTGGCCAGGAGAAATTGCTTTTGTCTGTGGCGGGCATTAGTCATTATTGTGTGTGTAAGCAGCTCCGGCGGGATTGAGTAATTAGGATCCTGACACGGCATCGGCGAGCGAGCTGAGTGAATCCGAAATGAAGGCAAATGAAAGCAAATTCCTCAGAGGGGGGAGAGGAGAACTCGCCACACTTGTGCCGCTAATTTTCTTGGAGCTCCTAGTTAGGTTCATTTCATTCCTTCCAAATGAGAAAAGCGCCAGAGCCGGGCGTTTGATACCCGCCCAATAAATGGAATGAAAAGGCAACACATCTTTCTGTTGATTTGCTTGTTTATTATCAAGGGTAGCTTTGATTGAGGAGCAGTTTGCATTCATGGAATTGTTTGACCTTTCTGGAGGCATCTGCGGAGCAGGCGGAGTGGCTTCTGGAAGGAATGCAAACCGCAGCGCTTCATACAGTGTCGAGAAATGAGCTAAAAATCAAAGCAGGCTGTTGGAAATTTTATTGGCTTGCCACAGATTCAGCTCCTCATACTTTGGGCAATAACTGATCTCCGTTCACCCAATGTAACCAATTTTCTCAAGCACAGATGCACAGCAGAAATGTGGCATTTTTTCCCACTGATTTGCTCTCTTGCGTACACAGTGACTACAGCTAATCACGGCTGAAGTCCAACACTTGCTTGCATAGAGCAGCACTAATTCTGCAAACTCGAAACTCATCCGGACTGAGCTGTGTTACTCTTCTGTACTGGTTGGGATAGCATTATTAATTTAAACAGAAGGGGGTATGGATGGAAGCAGATGGAAGCTGATCAAAGTGGGGGATGTGCGGCTTTCTATGGGTCTGGGCTCCAAAATAACCTGAAGCCAGCGAAGGCACTCACTGTAACTCGGAAAGACGTGGTGGGAAAGTTGAGAAACTATGGTTGTGCTGATTCTGATGTGGTCTTTGTGTGTGTATGTATGTGTGTGAACAGGCACAAGTGCAGCGGTGTCAAGCAGAGGCCCAGAGGGATATTGTGGATCAGATGAGTTTAAAGCTCAGGAGTCAGCAGTACTCCAGCTCCAGCAAGAACAGAGATTTCTCCCTCATTTCCAAGTTCAACAGGTACAGTAGAAGTCCTCTAAACATTTACTCGTCACTCTAGTTAGGCCACAGGTTGGGGAGAAGAAATACATAAAAAGCAGATGTATCCTAATGTGAGCAGATTGTTAACATGTGATATTGATGGTTCATTGTAAATAATTTGTAGATGGTCACCATGTCTTTAACTGAAATTAAACTTTTCTATTTCATACACTTGAACCTTTTTCCCCTTAAACTTACACCTCACCATCAACCCAAACTGAACATTGGCTCTAATTTTTACACCAACTCTGTTGATAATCCCTAGATAGTTTGGACGAATCTTACAAATCCAGGATAGATAAAGATTACAAATCTTGTCCTTGCGTGAAAGTAGATTTTTACTTTATAAAAGGACTTACTTGTAAATGTGAAAGTAAAACTACTGTAAGTAGCTATTATATTATTTTGATGAATTTTCGGTCCGTTTCAATCAGACTTATGTGGCCACAGTTTAAAACAGGAATACTTTCCCATTTACTAATAAAAAACATTACTGAGATTACCCTGCTGGTGAAAAATGAGACACTTTTCAAGGTTATAGCTGTCTTTCTAGCTTTTTAATAGGTGCAGCAGGTCAAATAAATCAGCAAATTAACCATTCATTTGGTTACTGTTGTAACCAACACTCCATGCTGCAATGTAGCTTGTGAAATTCTCAGTAATCTTGTGATCAATACATCCAAAATTTCAGAAATAATTAAACAAAACACTATCTAGTATGCTTTTGAAGGCTACGTGTCTAAAACTCTCATGAGACTAATAGCAATAAAAGAATAAAGATAGAGGCTAGAGCCTACAGGTAACAGTCAAAAAGAGCACTAACTTAGCCTCTGTACATCTTGTATTTTTGGTTTAGGTAATAGGTAACACATGTACTCCGCATACACACACACACACACACACTGTTGGGATACGAGGTTTCTGTTTTAAAAATACCACACACATTGTTGTAATGTATTGATACTATAGATACTATAGATACTAGAAAATTGCTCATTACTCATCTCTCACTTGAAGAGAAGAGAAAGGAAATGAAGTGGAAAAGTAAAAGTGGGATACTTCACTTTGAACGTAAAAGTATCACAAAATGAAAATACTGTAATACAGTAATAAGTGCAGTAAAGGAATACATGTTCTTTGTTACTGTCCTTTGATAGTTTGTGTACATTTTGTGCTTTTCTAGATAATCTGCTGGTTACTATCCAAAAAATGTGACCAATAGTAAAATTTGCACAGATACGAGTATTTGTTATATTGGTTTATATTTTAAAGTTGAAAAGAGAATAGCTAGGGTATTATAAATTGTAGATATTTATTTAGACTTGCGTATACAAATATGCTCAGTTTTTAACATTAAGTTTAAAAATATCCCTTTACTTTTTGTTGTAGATCAGTAATGTTGAGGCCGTAAAATGCATCCAAGGGCCAAGTAAGGCATCCTATTTAGTAGTTGCGAGGTTTTTCCATCAGTTATAAATGAGCAGGACTGGTCTTAAAACAAAGCATTGCTTTCATAAAATAACACATTTTTATTTCAGAACCATTATGTATCTCTTTTTTCAAATGGCTCCCCGATCTCTTTCTCTCCCACTTTAATGCAGTGGAAGAACTCTGGAGTCTGGACTTGACTCGGTGCCTTGGCTTTGAATCAAGCATCGTTTTAATCCTTTTAAGCCTTTCAATCTAATGATTTATTTTGTTGGAAAAAACCATAATGATCCTTTGAATTTTAATGATGGGCCTGCCTGCTCAAGGATTCATTGTTTTGACTCTTTGGCCCTTACCTTTGCATGGAAACATGTCTGGAGGGAGGAGCTGTCGAAAGCTATCGGCCGCCTTGCCTCTTCTCTTCCTCTGTCAGGGCCTGTCCATGCACACATTTACACACACACACACACACACACACACACACACACACACACACACACACACACACACACACACACACACACTCCTCTCCTGACAGAGACGGGACGCCTGCCATTCACCAATCAAAAGCCTTCACCAGTAAGGGCTCCGTTTAAAAGAACAGAGGGAGGGGTGAGCAAAAGTGACAGACATGGAAAAGGGAGATGGGAAGTCTCCATATTAGGCACCAGGGATTAACACCATAAATTAAAGAGCCGCTTCTATAAAAGTGTCACTTCGCATGAGATGTGAGAGGTGTCAATAAGCCAGCCAACCTTTCGCCGAGCCGCTCGGGGTGAGGCATGAGCGGCTGGGTCAGGCTCTGATGATGAATTAGGTACAGTAACACCCCCATAACCCTCCACCAGCCCCCCTCAGAGCCGCGGGCCACCAGATTGATGTTAAATGGATGGGAAAAGAACAGGAGAAAAAGAGGCGTCCATTTGAGCCTCCCTCTGCTGACCTGCTGAGGTTGATTGTTAAGGCTGATGCTAACTCTTAACACTGAGAACTCTCTAACACTCTCTCAAAGGGCAGCAGAAGCAGATAGTAGTCCCAAGTATGCTCAAAAGTTTCTTTTTTACAGAAGCTAAATGTATAAATGCATAATACACAGATGCAACAGCAGCTGATGGAAAATGGTCCTGACAGTTCAAAAGATTATGAAGCAAGCCTGCTCAATGGCTAACATGTTTCCGTAGCCTTTTGTTTGTTTGTTAACATGCCCAGAGAGATTCTGTTTTACAAGTAGTTAGATTTATGCTAAAAAAAAAAAACCAGAAAAAAAGGCACTACATCAGAACATTGTGCTGCGTTTGTCTGCTCAAGTTCCACAAGGCATAGGGAGGTTTCTAATCAGACGTGGCCATGCCTCAGGGAGACTCCGCACATCAGTATTACATTGTTTCACTCTTTCGACTGCTTATTCGCTGTCTTTGTCATTTCGTCTGATCAATGTCATGTTTACAAGGAGATAAAATATTCATATACTCTTCTCCATTGTTTTGTTCCATCAGCGGCTGCTTCAAAATGCTAATACGCACCGCGGTGCTTGTTGAAATTACATATGGAGCTGCGCCGCTCCGTCCCAACCTTCTGTTTAGTTTCTGTCTGGCTAGAATTGAAATAAAGAGGAATTGTTGATTTTTCTCCTCCTTTTTGATAGTTATTTGTGTAATCTCATTCATAGTCTTTCTTCCCCCCTTCAGGGCCGACTCTGTGGATTGCTTATAAAAGCCAGACAAGGAAATGGCACTAGTTTGACGTAACTGTCAAAGTGTTCAAAGCCATATGAATGAGGAACAATTTTCCTGCTAATGTTTATAAACATGTGGCTCTCCTGTGGAGATGGTTAGAAAGAAAAAAAAAGAACCAAACCCTCGATGTCAGTGTGTGTGAGAGTGTATGTGTTTGTGCTTGTATTAGCGTGCATGTGCCCAATACTCTTGCATATGGTCATCTATGACTATGCAGTGTGTGTTAGTGTGTGTGTGTGTGTGTGTGTATGTGTGTGTGTGCGCGAGCATGCACGCAGTCGTCCTTGCTCCTTTCATAAATATTTGATGTCCTTTCATGTCGGGGCTGAAGGCAGGCTTGGGGAATAGGGAGGTGAAGTCATGTTTAATTAAGCTGTTCTGGCTCAGGAGCCGTCACTCAGAGCGCGGGTTAAAGATCCCTTCTGCTTCCGACCCCTTTCACACCTCACTTACCTGCGCCGCAGCGCGCCGCTCGCTAACGGGACAGAGTAATTACCTCCACTTGTCAAATATTCCCTCAGTAAAAGAACTCGGAGCCACCCGACTCCTCTCTCTCTCTCTCTCTCTCTCTCTCTCTCTCTCTCTCTCTTTCTCTCTCTCTCTCTCTCTCTCTCTCTCTCTTTCTCTCTCTCTCTTTCTCCAGCCAGACGAGCAGGCAGATGAGGAGAGAGCAGAGCTCATAACACCCACAGCCTCTCTCAGAGGGCACCTTTAACACACCCCTCCCTCTCTCTCCCCATCTAGCCTATCAGATTTCCAAGCTGAGTACCAGGAACTCTGGGATTGGCTGATGGACATGGAGTCCATTGTGACGGACAGCCATGAGCTGATGATGTCAGAGGAGCAGCAGCACCATCTCTATAAGGTGAGGATATAAGGCAGCGTTAAAGAGCGATGCTGGCCTGAGCCTTGATTGAGAGTTTGTCCACCATCACCCATCGCCATTAAAGGAGTACTCCAGCATTTTTTCTGCTGCATCTATAACACACAGCTGATTACCATGGTTGATAATTATGGCTTTTGTTTGTTTCAGTACCAGTTCAGTGACTTCTGTTGTAAATGTGCGTACAAGTTTCCTGAAGCATAGAGAAATGTGTTGAAGTTTTCATGTGCGGTAATTTCAGGGAGACATTGGTAGAAAAATGCTGCTATATCAGTATATTTCTGTCCATCCCCACAAATCAACACTCTTCTTTGACACATTAGTGTTAGGGCTTATGAAAGTCAAAAAGAAAGAAGTTGGGTGTGCGGTAAAGAAATGAAGAGCAGCAAATCTTTTAAACTCTGCTTTGATTTGAATGCTGACATTTACCCTTCAAACACAGGTATTCTTATACTTTTGTTATCCTTTTGATTTTTAATGTATTGTAATTAATATCTAATATCATAAACACATAAGCAATTACGTAAGTGTAAAAAATAAAATAGCAAAAAACAAAAATGTCAAGAAAAGAAGAATATAATGTACTGTCAATTAAACCAGTATATCATGAAATTAATATATAGTATTCCTTTTTAGTTTTGGTGACATTTTTGGCAATATTTTTAATAGATAATGAGCATTATATGCATCACTTTTCATCCCATTCAAAACACAATATCTCTTCGGCTCACAAACACAAATTTAGTATTGATTTAAAGTTAACAGCCTGCACTTTTGACAGAATTCCACTGTTTGTTTCTGTGATGCATGAGTGGGAAATGATAAAATCACTACATGCTTTTGTTCTCACCGGCGACAACTGCAAATTCTAAGGCTTAACATGTTACAGTAAGGACACAGGAAAGAGAAAATGTGAAAAGATAGGTCCGGGGGAAAGGAAATGAAGAGGAGCAAATCTTTGGGATTGGAAAAATCTCTGCTTGTGTTTGGCTGGTGATATTGCTTTTTGCCAGCTTTCTGCCCTTCAGAAGCTCTATGTTACCGCGAAAGGACAGAAAGAAAGAGCTAGACAGTGATAGATTTACAGAAAAGTAGCAAGCAGGGGAGCAAAGGAGATAGCGGCGTGTTCCTTTTACAGCTCGTATAGGCACCTTGTCTCAATGAATTTTTATTAGTGATAGATAAAGCAGGCCCGTATTGTGTTAGGTCAATATATTTGCTCATGATTAAAACAAACTGATTTTGGGCCTGTGTATTGATTGCATGCCCACCTCTACCAATAAATATGTACTGTGCTTGCATGTTTGTTATCGGTGTATGTGTGCTGGGCGCTGGGTGGCGGGCCGTTATCGGCCTGGGCTGAGGGATTGATTGGGAGAAGGTAGATGTCTGTGTGGAGCCAAGGCTTGTTTGCCCACGTTCAGGGGAGGGAGGGTGGATAGAGAGCAGTGCTTGCCGGAAGCCACAGCCCGTAAATCAGCCTCATTTAGGCTGCCTTTATTGGACCGATCCTGACACTCGTCATCCTACCAATTGCTCTGAGCATATGGCATATTTCAAAAGAGCAGATTGTGAATCATAAAGAAATGAAATTAATAACCAGCTTGACTTGTGCTGGAAACAAGCGTAATGACAGGCAGCCTCCTCTTCCACCGCCCTTAGTCCTCCTCCTCCTTCCATTCTCCGTCTCTTCCTCTCTCTCTGAGCCGTCCGAGGTCGCCGGCAAGGTCAGAACTAATCTTCCTGCTCATCGGGCATAGTGACCCCACCATTAGTCATATCTTACAGTAAGAAAGAAAGCAGGGGAATATAATGCCTTTTCTTCTTTCTTTTATGTGCCCGCGCGCCTCGCTCTCTCGCTCCCTGCAGCGCGACCCCTCTGACCGGTCCTCTCACAGATCACACCCATCCACGCCGGGCGACACTTTCACTAAAACGCCTGCCATTACACACAGTGCTGCTCATGTGCACATGTATACAGAAAAACCATTAGCACTGTTAACCCGTTCATCCGTGCTCACTCTGCTCTCTCTGAACATGCCTCTTAACCCTTTAACTTGTTAGCAGTTGCAGGCAGAGTGCATAAAAATATGGGCGTAAAAATATGGATTAGCATATGGAACCGGCGTTTTCTGTGTGCTACTGTGTTTTCCATCATTCTATTAAAACAGCATCATGCTGCCTTTATTGTAGGCTGCACACAGATACAGATTGTGGTCTCATGAGGCCCTGCACCCCCATACTCTGACAATAATGAAAAAAAAATCTGTTTTAGCCTTTATTTATACCAAAACAGCACTAACGATGAATTTGAATAACATTATTAATTCTCATTTAAACGGCTGTTTTTTACATTTCTAATTGCATTCTTTCTGTTTCGGTGTTAGGTGGCTTTTCATTATTTTAAATATGGTGTTGGTTTAATTTGGTGGTTGGTATTTGAGGGCTTTTGCTGTTTTCAAGCTTTCAAGTTGCCACTAGCTTTTTTGGCGTGAGGGCTCATGGGGGTATGCAGACCTTGCTGGCATGAACAGTAAGCCGTTCCTGCATGTAATAGTTTGTGAGGGAACATTCTTATGTGTTTAGATGGAATTTAAATCACTATGGGAATATTACTGATCAGTGTAACCATAAAAGGTGCCTAAAATGTGAAGTATTTACTATTTATATGTCCTCTTGCTCAGAATTGTAGTTTGTTAAACAAACCAAGTATACATTTCAGCTTTGGTAGAGCAATTTCTATATTTCTACAAGGACAAAACAAATGTGAGAACGGAATTGTTCATTTGGAATCGACTAAAAGGCAGAACTTGCTAATCATGATTGAAGGGTTAATCCTTGCTAGCATTTATTGGCTCTTCTTCGTGTTGCAGTACTTTTAGCTTTGTGAACTTTGTGAAATTAGTCTGGTTTTGAGATCCAAGAGGGGACTCATCGCTATCACAATACAATTTGGTCATTTTTGACATTGTTCCTGACCCTTAATGAACAAATGTAATTTGTATCATATCTAAATTCATGATTATCATTTAACTGTATGACATATACCACTCAATAATGTATGACTACTTTCATAACTGATTTTGCCAAATGATTCATTTTGACAGTTACTATACAGTTGTGAATGGAATTATTAATTCATTATGTCCAGAGAACTTCACTTACATCCACCACAATCTGAAACAATGTTGGCTTGGGTAGATGCTGTTTTCAAATAAATAAATTATATTATTACATTAAGTAGAGTGTAATCTTTCAAATTGTGGAGAAATGTTTAATGTATAGTTCGAACTGAATATTTTTTAAAAATATGTGTGGGGATGTAAATTAAATGAAGATAGAAAATCTTAAAAAATGGAAACAGTAGATACATTTGTTTGAAACTTTTTGTTCAAATGTCGCAAAGCAGTACCCTATCAAGCTAGATGTCATATCTACCACACTCTTGTCTTTGCCACCATAGAGAGAAGTGTGATGGAAATGACTGGGGTGAAAATGACATTTCTGCAGTATTTCATGAAAACTTCAAGGTGGCTTTTTGCCAGGAAACTGCATCACAGTGGTGGAAATTATGGTGATGCTGCTGTATTTTATGTTGACTGTTTCACATTAAGTACTGAAACATTTTTTCATTATTTGGGTGTTACTTTATTCAGGTAAGGATATAAGTAAGAACAAACCAAAATAGGCAGATGGTAAAAGTTTTTAGGGTGTTTTTTTGTTATTTTAACAAAGAGAAAAGGAATTGTCCAAAAGTATATGTGTTATTTAAAAAAATAGAACCAAAGGACTTAAAAGGGCTGAGTACCGCCAATACATTGATTTTTTAAACACCTGTATAAGAATATTTTACTCTAATAAAGCACTCACATGTGCATGTGTGTGGAATGTGTAGAGTCCAGCGTGTGAAGACAACATGCAACAACATGCGCTTAAGAACATTACAGGCACACGAATTGGGCAGAGTATGGAGTTGTAGAGACAGCGTGTTAGTCAGACAGCAATCAGATGCAGAGCTTGTTAGTTGCGTGTGTATGCTGGAGGCAGTGTGTGTACTGCAGACAGTGGATACCTTAACTGTTTACTGACAGCAGGATGAAATCTCTGTCTAATCTAGCGTGCTCTGATGTGCCTCCTGCTCAGAGCTCCTCTTTACCCAAACTTTCTATCTCTTCACACACACACACACACACACACACACCCATATACGCACTTATGCTCGTGCTCTTGCCCTGCAGACATTCTCTTCTTTCACAAGCTTGTTGATCCACAGACGAGGTGTTGTAGTGCACTTTATTAGGCTTTTGGTGTGTTTATGCAGGCTATATCAAAAGGTTTGATCTTTTTTCTTTCCCTGAGATGTAAAAGGCAAAGGTGCTCCCACAGGGATCTGCTTGTTCTCATTGAAGTGGTCTGTCAAAACCTCTACATTTCAACTATATTTGCCTCTGAAACATTTTGTAGATATTTAACACACCCCGATCAACACATTGAGGACCATTCCTGCCACTTCCACAGAGCACTGTCCACAGCCTGGGCAGCGCCGGACCATGATGAAAGTCTTAAGTCATAGAATGAAAATGATGTATCAAGAGTAAACACATTTATTCATGCAAGTGTGCTTTAAGAATTCTCTTCAGTCTCGGCGGAGGGAAAACATTGCGCTGCTGTTGAATACTGTCTGGGACAGGAAAGGAACTCTGCTGGAATGTGTGTGTTGGGTGACAGGGAGTGTAAGTATGGTTTTTGTATGTGTGTGGTTTAATCTGCATTGTGTCTGGCAGCATGACTGTGTTGGTAGAATTAAAGGGGTTGTGTGAGCGTGTGAGACACATCGCTGCTTTATGGAGCCGGAGCAGGTGGTGTTTTTAGTGTCATCACCACAACATACACACTCTCTCTCTTTCTCTCTCTGTCTTGCTCTCTCACTCTGTCCATCTGTCTATCCATTTTTCTCTCTCTCTGCCTCCCTTTCTGTCTCTGTATGTTTCTTTCCTTTTCCATCTGTCTCTCTCTATCTCTCATTGTCTTTGTTATATATCTCTCTCTCATTGCTGTCATTCTTTCTCTCTGTCAGTTTCTCTCTTTTTTTTCTTATCTTCACATTTCCTAAAGTCAAACTTTTATTTGTCTCTATTTCTTAGTTTCACATTCCTTTGCATACAAAGTGGTATAAAAATAAGTATACATCCTCTGAAGAGAACACACTTTGCACAATTTAATATTCAGTTTCAAATAATGATAAATTGTGGCCTGTGCAAAGGTCGTGCCACATTTGATATTTAAATTTCATTAAATTTATATTTCATTTCATATATTTCCAGAAATAAATAGAATTTGGTAGATTAGAATAGAATAGAATAGAATAGAATAGAGAACGTGCACCTGAACACACCATTAATAGCAGACATTTGCTGGGCATTTTAAGTAGCTCTGCCCACACACACACACACACACACACACACACACACACACACACACACACACACACACACACACACACACACAAAAACAC
>JBBPCY010000001.1:33210439-33234409 GCA_037974405.1 Brachyalestes nurse | reverse complement strand
TCTGGTGGGTGTAGTGTGTGTTTGTGTGTGTGTGTGTGTGTATGTGTGTGTGTGCTGTACGCAGGAGAAGCGTCTCTGGTTTTCATGAATAGACTTTGTCACAAGTAAAGCTGTAGTGTCTGTTTAAGGGTTGACGATGGAGGCAGTTGCCAGGACAACCTTGGGAGGGTGCGGGGTCACTTCCAAAAGTAAACAAAAGTTTTTCTTTATTTTTTTTCTTTCAGAAAACAATTAACAAAACTCTTCCTGTGCAGCCTGTGGCAACTTGGCATTCAAAAGAGTGACTGTTCACTTAAGAGTGAAGGAACACTTATTATGACCCTAAAAGATTCAGCACACAGAGTGAGAATATCTGTGTGTGTGTGTGTGTGTGTGCGTGTGTGTGTGTGTGTGTGTGCGTGTATACATTTGTATGTGACATAGGTCAGCAATATAAAACTAGTATAAAAGTAAAAATATAAAACCAAAAATCAGTGTAAAAATTACCATAATTGGACTGTTCTGTGTAAATTCAGATCGTTAGTAGGAAGCAGCAAAAAAAGAAAAAAATTCTAGATGATTATAATGGTAATTGTAAAATAACTCATAAATATCATAAATACGGTGTTAACAAACACAGTGTAATATCCAGAAAGGCCTCATTTCAGAAATGTGGTGATCAAGGGAGATTTAACAAAAATAACTATAAATAGATATTATTTAACATTCAACGTTTTCTTGTTATTTATAAAATAAAGCTGAAATGCTAAAACTATGATCGTGATTTTAAACTTTTCAACAGCAGCGCTTGTGGGAGAAAAGTAGTGTTTATAACTTTTGCCAAAAAGAGAGAGTGACTGTAGAGGGACTGTACAATGCAGATGAAAGTATGATTGATGTTCAGCTAGTGGACGACACCCCCTAGACACACACACACACACACACACACACACACGCTCAATGGCCTTGATGATGGGTGTTGTGTTGTGAGTGGATTTGCGGATGTGTTGGATCAGAAGGTGTGAGGTGATGGGGAGAGAAGTGTGGGAGGATCAGCAGGTGTTAGTCATTCTAGAGAGAGTGTGTGTGTCTGTGTGTCTGTGTGTCTGTGTGTGAGTGTGTGAGTGTTGGTCAGGGTAGGGGGGGACACTTTGCATGTGACACTTTGTGTACTATGCCAGGGCTTCTGCACAAAGAACTCAGTGTTGGAGCCCTCTCTGTTTCTCTCTCTTTCTCTTTCTCTCTGTCTTTCCCTCTTCCCATCTCTCTCTTTCTTGCTCCACAGCTCTTTTTCTTTCCAAGTCTCTCCCTCTCTCTCCCTTTATCCCTCTCTCCCTTTCTCTCTTTCTTTCTCTTTGTCTTTCTTCTTCACTCTCTATCTATTCCCTCTGTCTTTCTTTTTCGCCTTTTCATTCTCACCCTCTCACTGTTTTCTATCTCTTTCCTGTGGTTGAACTATGTGTGCATGTGTGTGTGTGCGTGTGTGTCTGTGTCTGTGTCTGTGTGTGTGTGTGTGTGTGTGTGTGTGTGTGTGTGCATGCGCGCCAGATGGCTGCTTATGATGAAATGTGATTTAAAAAAGGGATACATTCCACAGGGGAGAGATGCAACAAGCTCTAAGTCCTGTAGAGCAGGACGCAGGCTGAGCGATCACACTGTGGCCTTGCCTCTGAAAGATCTGATCCTGATCTGAGGCCAGCCGGCTGACTCTCTTCTGTGCACACAATCAGCATTAGCACACAATAAAGGCCACAGCCTTTGCCTCCATCTAATAAATCAAGCCATTCTCACCAGACCCCTGCGCAACTTCTGAGTGAGCGATTGATTCTGGTCCATGAAACAGCACAAAAAAAAGAAAAGAAAAAAAGAAAATGCTGTTTGTCAAGAGAGACAGTCACTCAGTCCTCATACGGCATGAATTATTGAAAGGGGGATGGTGGAGAAGGATGAGACAGGGAAAGAGAAACAGAGGGATGACAGGAGGTGTAGGAGCAGCCGAGGAGACATCACAGAAATGGACAGAGAGAGTGAGGGAGAGAGAGAGAGAGAGAGAGAGAAACCGCGGCAGCTTGCTGTCTGTCTACTGGATTCTGCTTTTCCAACATGGCTTTTCTTTCTCCTCATGTGGCTGCGTGCCATGTTCCCCATTTGCTACTGCTTTCACTCTTTAAAAGAGCTTGCGGTCCAGTAGTGGATTGCTTAGAGGCCAGCCATATGTGTATATGTTGCACGGAATGGATACTAACCAGTGCTGTGTTATTCTTCAGCTAAATAATGTCTTTATTTCATTTTCTATATTTGTCTTTGTTCCTTTTCCTGAAAGTCAAGGTTAAAGCTCTCTCTGTTCTCAGGTTCCTGATCTTATCATTGGCAATACTTGAAACACAGAAGTCAGGTTTATGACTGGTCAAACACTGACATTTGAAACTCCAGGACCTCCATAAAACAAGAGCCTTGCTCTTTAACAGCTCCTCAAGCTGTTGAAGCTCTTTAGGCAAAAATATATGCACAGTCTTCCCCTCTTACCCCACTTGTAGCTGATCAGCCAAGACATTTTTTGTGTGCAAAGCTTCTTTGGTTTTGCAGCAGACCAGCTAATAAGTGAAAAAAGCTTACACTCGGCAGCTGCATGCAAACCGCATGCTTAAATCATCACACACTTTCTTCAAACATGACACATTCCAGACACATCCATGCTTCGAGATGGACGATGCTACTATTTGTAGCTGTGATGTATTTTTGTCCATTTTTTATAAATACCAATAAGTCATACAGTGTCAGGAACCACATAAGCAAGTATGTTACTTACAACATTAATTACTGGCACAGTTTGTGTATGATTATTTAGACATGCGGTTTATACAAAGCTATTTCCTGGTGTATTTGTGGAGATATGTCTCCACCATTAGCCTCATAGCCCCAGTGCAGAGCTAAAGATGCAGACTTCAAGCATCGAACATGTCTTTGCTGATTGATTGCATTTGAGGTTTGGGGTAAATTTGAGTAAATGTGATTTTTGTTCGCTAAACTGAGTGTTTGCCTTTGGGTTCACATGAGCATTAATGTGAGTTGCTTGGAATGTAGCAACTATGTTAAATTTTGGATCAGGATTGTTTTTGCCTGTTGTGTGTGTGTGTGTGTGTGTGTGTGTGTGTGTGTGTTGGCGGGTCTGTGGCGGAGTGGTGGAATGAAGTGGGAAGAGTAGAAGTGAGAGTGGTTTCTTCTGTATTTGTGGAGTCCTGTGGCTTGTTCAGTGGGGTTTTATTTGTTAGTGTTACTCCGTCCTCCCCTCTGTAACACTCTCATTTCTCCAGTCTCTCAACATATTTACTCACAGACACACAAGTTTACTCGTATGTTCTTGACACTAATTAGCATCACACTTCCATCGTTAGCATGCATGTATGTGTTTGTATATGAATGTACATGTGCATAATGTAGTCATATGCAAAGTCTGGACACCCCTGATCAAATTAAATGGTTGGGTAATTTTCTAATTTAATGTGTAATTACTGTTTATTTACTGATTTTAACATTTTGGGGGGGCTACATGTAAAATATGGCCTTAACTTTATATTTAATGTTTTATTTTTCCCAGAATAAACATGAATTAAATGTACTAAAATCTTCAGAAAAATAAGTTTGTGGCCTAGACAGCAGCAGTTCTCAAACTCAAACCTTGTCGGTTTTGCTAGCCTTCTACACAGCTGTTACTGACCTTCTCATGCAAGAGACTCAGCACCGTTATGACAGTAAATTACTTAAATGGACATTGGACATGAATTGTTTGGCACAAAGATTACCCTTCAGTAATGTTAAAAGTCTACCATTTAAACAGTGACCAGTTTGAACTATTACCTAAGATTTATCACCTAAATTAACTAACAAAATTAATTAATTCATGTGTATGTGTGTGTGTGTGTGTGCGTGTGTGTGTATGCATCTCTACATGTGTGTGTGCATGTATTTGTATACATGTGGGTATCCATGTGTGTATGTCTGTTGTGTGTGTGTTTTCCCCACATCCTCGCCCTGAGTATCTCTCTCTCTCCTCGTCTAGGGGGCATGGCTGAATGCCACGCTCCTCCTGTCTAGATGAGCAATTATTCTGTGGAGGGCTGTGGCTGAAGCAGCTAAAGCATGCACAGGCTAAAGACATGAGGAGCAGCATCAGCAGTACATTGGCCTTGGAGAAGAGCTCAGACCCCGACATGTACTTTAATATGTGGAGAGACAGAAGCGCAGGGATGCTTATTATTGATCTGCTACCGCCGCTTCATTCACTCCTCTTAAGTTAGATGTTGCCATAACAACACTTGAAAGGTGCAATTTAAGCGATTGGGGGTGTTTGGAAGCATCTTTCTCTCGGGACACCTCAACTGATTTGTGAAGGGGGTGCAGAGGGGGTGGGGGTGATTGGGTTATCTCAGAGTCTTCAGTGTAGACAAGGCTGAAGGCTTATTGGACTTATTAGAGGAAACAGTGAAATGGTTTAATTTTATAGAGACATGGCAGTGGTCATAATGATCTGTTAAGACAGGTTTAGTTTTGATCTTTAAGTCTCAGGTTTGGAAGTGGATTACAGAGTTTGGAAAGGAAGTGTGTGTGTGCCAGCATGCAGAGTGCTGGAAGGATTGAAGCCAGCCAGCTGGTCAAATATCTTTTTTTTCTTTCCTGTGGCTGAGAAGAGAAGAGAGTTTTTTCGTCTCTTCCAAAGGCCTATCACGGGGCTGTCAGTGTGTTCTCCAAAACGCACAGAAGGGTGCACTACTCCGCTTGGTCCACTAGATGGCACACTTTCATCCTGAGCGCAAGAAGACTGAATACACTGATCAGCCATAACATTAAACTCACATGCCCAGTGTTGTGTAGGCATCCTGACGTGCCGCCAAAACAGCTCTGACCCATCGAGGCACAGACTCCACAAGCCCTCCAAAGATGTGCAGTGGTGTCTGGCACCAAGGTGTTAGGAGCAGACTCCTCTGTAAATTGTGAGGTGATTCCTCCGTAAAGCTGACTATTTTGTCCAGAACGTCCCACAGATGCTTGAACAAATTTTGATCTAGGGAATTGGGAGGCTAAGTCACCTTCCACTCTTTGTCATGTTCCTCAGACCGTTCATGAACAATTTTTGTGTGGCGAGCAACTTGCATTCTTCCCATAGTGCGTTCTGGTACCATCTCATTCCCAGGTTAGTCACGCACACACACACCTATCCTCATAATGCACCCATCCTCCATTGCTGCATGGTCCAGTTCTGATGCTCACATCACTGTTGTATGCACTTTTAGGGGAAGGCAGGTGTCAGCATGGGCACTCTGACTGGTCTGTGCCTGCAGAACCCCATACACAGTTTACTGTAGTTGCAGTTTACTGTTTTCTCACACCTTTGTATCATAGCCAGCGTTAACCAGACAGACTGGTCTTCACTCCCCATGTGAAAGAGTGAGCTTTGGGTAACCATGACCCTGTGGCCAATTCACTGGTTGTCCTTCCTTGAGTACAACTTTATTGGGTACTAATCACTGTATATCAGGAATGCCTCACGAGAAATGCTGTTTTAATTAGTAATTGGAATTACTGAGCTGTCACAATTTTGTCTAACTCAATGTCACTCAGATCATTCAGGCTATTTTTCCTGCCTCCAACACATCAACTTTGTGAACTGACTGTTCACTTACTGTCTGATGTCCGATCCATTGACAGGTATCCTTGTAACAAGAAAACCAATGTTATTCACTTCACCTGTCAGTGGTTTTAATGTTGTGGCTGATCGGCATCTAAACACACTCGTACACCTCTGTGTATGGAAGCAATCTTTGCTCTAAAAAACAGTCTAATTTAGCATTAATTCTCTAACTAAGTGCCCTATTGGTTAAGGGGATGTGAACAGCAAGTGCGAAGGGATTCGGACCCTGGAGAGGATGAACCTGGGAGCAGATGGATATATTGTTGTCAGCAGTTCGGATAGAGCCCATTATACCATATGCATAATTCACAAATACAAATATGGCTGTTGACAAGAGCAAAAGCATATCATTTACAAGTCTGTGTGGTGGGGCTAAATTCATTGCTGGGAATTGGTTTGGAGATTAATTAACAAAGCATCCCCCCCTTGTTTTCCCCTTCTCATCAGCAGCATTTCACCACTACTGCCCTGATGATTTCTGCTCCGCGGAGACCCACGTGCACAATCCACCCTGAAATTATGGCTTTGATGCACTTTAGCATATTTTTCTACAGATAGAGCAGTCTCCTGTTGAGGTTTTTTTTAACCTAAACAAAATGGAATTAGCACCAAGAGTGCAAACTTAGCAGGAGAACTCAGCAGTAACACACAATTAGTACTGAGTGGTACTGATGAAATTCAATATTTAAATGTTTTTAAAAAATGTTTTTGATGTCACAGTGTCATGGATTCAAGTTATATTTAAGACTACATTAAAGAATAATCTGGTGAAATTAAATTCACACAATTTTTGTAGTGTATTGCCTCTTTAGTTCTGAACTTCATTTGCAAGGCAGAAACTTGTTGATGTAGTTTAGGAAATAGTAACACTATGAGCTATAAAAATGAACAAAACAGGATCTGTTTTCACAAACAACAACAGGAGTGGAAGTGCTGATATAGAATATTTTTTGTGGATTGACCATCATAAGTGAGAAGCAGTCCTTCAAAATGGCTGCGTGTTGTGGTGATGTTTGATCATTTTATAAGTCACCCTGTGTCCTAAACCATGTCAACAAGTCAGCACAGGGTGAATGAAAATCTGGATGTGGTTTGAGTGGTTTGAACTGTGGGTATGTATGAAACAGATTTCGGTAATCATTGACTTCTAGTGTTTGTTAGCATTGGCCTAAAGAGGGGAAGTTTCGACTCCAGGCATGGCTTGTAGTCGAAACCTGTTTTTTTCCGCCAAACCATTCTTTTAATAAAGTTAACGACCCACTGCTTCCTAAGTTCTCGTAAAGGTTACGAAAAGATCGTCCTGACATAGCTGACAGAGCTGACAGAGCTGTCCTTCCCGAAGAAAATGACATACATTGATCAGTCAAAACATGCAGACCTGGCCATCCACATCTTCTAATAGAAAATATTGGCAAATAAGACTAGGTCACCTTCTTCTATTGCTCTATGGTCAAAAGTGTTTTTTTCCTCTACAGCATCACTCATAAGAATCCATTCTGGCACTTTTATTTTTAAGAATGTTGGGCTCTGGTGTACATAGGCCACTGTATTGTGATACTGTGCATTATCCTTCAACCCAGGGTTTTGTGACGCAAACATGCCTGTGAAACAGACTCATGGCTTATGTCCCCTAGTCTGTCTCTCTTTGTCTCTCTGCCTCCATGTGTCTCTCTTACCCTCTGTCTTGCTTTAAAAGTGCATTTCCCAGTAGCTAGGCAGTAGGGCTGCGGTATTAGCATGTTTGCCTTGAAGAAAGCACTGTGGGGCTTTGGGAAAGTTTACTCATATGAGTTGAAAGCAGTGAGGGGCGGGAGGGGGTGGTGCTCTAATTGTGAGCAAATACTCCCATGGCTTTGAGGCAAAGAGAGAGGGGGAGAAGAAAGACAGGGAGAGAGACAGATAGGAGCAAGGCAGACAGGGTGAGAGATATAGGCAGAAAGTTTAAATGGGACATACAGGCACATAGAGCATCTGTGTCTGTTTCTCCAGGTCCACTTGCCATTTCCCTTCAATAGCAGTCATAATGGCATTTTAATGCAGTGATGTAATGTTGGCTTTGTGCAGTTGGAGATGAGGAGGGGAGCGTTCCTCTGTAGCGGATGGCAGGCAGAGCGTTGTGTCGTTGTCTTTCTCTCCTGTTGTTTTACTGGCTATGCTCCAGGATGCTGGACAGGCCTCCACAGCAACGGACAGCTCTCCAGAAAAAAAGAGAGAGGGGGAAAAAATCCTCTCCCAATTTCCACTTTGTGTTCTCCCTCACTGCTGCTGTCGTTTTCTTTTATTCTGTCAAAGTGAAGGCTGAGAGAATACACACACGCATGCACGCACACAAACACACACACTGCACATCTCTCTTTCTCTTTCTCTCTGTCTCTCACACACGCGTACGCACACACACGTCTCACGCAGGTTTAAACATATACTCCAACCAGCTACAGCATTAAAACCACTGACAGGTGAAGTGAATACCATTGATTATCACGTTAAAATAGTGCATGTTATGGGGTGGGATTAGACAAGAAAAAATAGGCAAATATTAGCATCTTAGCAACTTTGTCAAGGGCCAAACTATGGACCAAGAAAGGACAACCGCTCAACCAACGACAGGGTCATGGGTACCCAAGGCTCACTGATGCATATGGGAATTGAAGGCCAGCAAGTCTGGTCCAGTCCCACAGAACAGTACTCTACTGTAGCAGAAATTGTTGAAAAACTTCATGCTTGCTAAGATAGAAAGGTGTCAGAACACAGTGCATCACAACTTGTTGCATATGAGGCTCTGTAACCACAGACTTGTGTCTGATTCTGGGCCCTGTCCAAAACCGAAGTCACCTACAATGTGCACGTGAGCACCAGAACTGGGCCATGGAGCAATGGAGGAAGGTGGTCTGATGAATTATCTTTTTTTATACATCATGTGGCCGGTCGCTGTACTGGTAGACCTTGGGTCCTGGCATTCATGTGGATATTACTTTGACTCCTACCTAAAGGTTGTTATAGACCAAGGACACCCCTTCATGTAAACAGCCACACTGCAGTAACTGTTCAGGAATGGTTTGGGCAACATGGCAAAGAGTTCAAGGTGTTGACTTGGCCTCCAAATTCCCCAGATCTCAATCTCATCATGCATCTGTGGGGATGTGCTGGACAAACAAAAGGCCCCACTTCACAACTTACAGGACATAAAGGATCTGCTGCTAACACCCTAGTGCCAGAGACCACAGCAGACCTTCAGAAGTCTTGAGGAGTCCATGCCTTGACGGGTCAGAGCTGTTTTAGATGGTGTGAGGGGAATCTACATATTTTTTGCCAGATAGTTTTGAAAGTCCTGCCCGATCAGTGTGTAATAGTGGTGTCAAACAATTCAGCGATTTAATATTGATCTTATTTGCATTCTTTTGTGTAATTAATCATGATTATTTACACAAATCTGATGCTAAATCTGAACAGCAGTGCAGTTATCATTTCCTGTAAATCAGTAACATTATTTTAATCATGTAAGCACAGGAACCTGAACATGATAATGTACAAATACATGTACTGATACACTATTTGAAAAAGATACTAAGTGTACTCATTTCAGTGGTTCCAACTCCATGATTGTAGCCTCTTGCTCTTACTCTCATTCTCATTCATGTTACGATGGAGGCTCTTGACGGTAACTGTAGTATTCCACTTTGCTGTTTTTTATTTTGTAAATTGCTTGGCCTGGCCTTGTTGATACATTCATATGTCTTCTGTGAGCACTGTCCAGTGTATTCTGCACAACTGCACAAATACTGACATTGTTAGTGTCATCAGAGTGTTTTATTTGTAAATGATAAAACGTTACTACAGTAGTAGTTGAAAATAACTTTTTTTCATAGGGCCATCAGTGGAACTTGCCATTTAAAGGTTGCAGTTTAATAAGAGTGCTACACTCACAGTCATAGCTACAGTGCTTCAGCAGCTGGGCTTTAGCCTCCTGTACTGTGGATGCTTAGAAGAGAAAGATAGTGTTAAAAAACAAGTGGTGTTAGTTTTTTAACACCTTACACTTGACACATTAATATGCCTGTTTACTCTCATTATGGCCATTCTGTCTATGTGCTTGCAGGAGCAGCTAGTTTCACTTTTGTCTTTGTGTGGCTTCTCTGTACTTCAGCAAGGCTGACTATGTTCTTATTTATTGGGATGTGGAAATTTATTTGTACCAGATATAGTTAAAATCTGCCCTTAATTATAGCCCAGAGGATGCTCTGAATAATTAGTCATTAGTTAGTTATGAGTACAGTGTGTAGTGACAATAGTAAAAAAAGGCCAGAGACCGTGTGTAGCTATCTCTCAAGATGCTACACAGTTTGCATAAAATAACACACTGATGTAAAGCATTTGTTTAGATATAAGACATACACAATAAGCTAGTTCAAAAGTACTGTTCATTTCTGGTTATGTTTTTTGCTCTTTGAACTGTTTTGAAGCCCTGATTAGACTGAAATTAATATAATCAAGACATATTTGTACTGAACTGGTCTTAGTTGTTAAATACGTAAGATTAGATTTGTGCAAACTAAATGTAACAATACTGTATGCATTGGTAATTCTGTGAGAGGATATGTCTCAGCTAGTGTGGGTTTGTGTGGGTTTGTGTGTGTGTGTGTGTGTGTGTGTGTGTGTGTGTGTGATGTTCTCTTGCTCTGCTGTTGTGGAAGCCCAAGGGAATTCCTGTCTCACCTGCTGTTTTGAGGGAGTCTAGAGAAACAGTTGCACGGTCCCCAGAGGAACGGAGAGATATAGCATTAAACGAGTGTGCTCCCTCCATCATCACATCTCATGATAGGCCCGTCGCATTCAGCACTCCCTGCTGCATGTTCTCCTGTCACAAATCCTTGGAGAAAAGAAACACAAAAAACCCAGCCAGGTTTTATTTTCTATTTACTAACTGCATTACACATTTCACCGACTTCTTGTGTAGTTGTGTGGTGTACTTTTATTACACTATACACACACTGTTGCATAATTACCTTCCAGGGAAATTTGGAAGGAGTAAACAATATTATCTTTATTGTTAGCTGGTTATTAGCTATATACTGGAGCATGTGTAAAATCATAGATTGCAGAAAGTTTCATGATCTTTAATAATGGATGGATCCATTTCTTTCTTTTACAGTCTGAACATTTCAAGTTAAAGGTAGAAGTTCTTTTGCTGGTCATTAATATGGACTCATTTGATAGTTTACACTATTAACATGAAAGTGCTAGAAATGCAATAGAAAAAAACATTTTTTGTTTCCTAAAGAACCTTTTAAAAGAACCTGTGAGATGTGCAAAAACCTGCTTGTGTGGAACCTTCACATAATGTAAGAATTTTGTACTTTCCCCGCTATAATTTTATTTTCAAGTTTGAAATTTGTCTTGTGGCCCAGATTATCTTCTGTCTATACCGTCAGCATCCTCCCTCCGCTGCTTCTCTCCCAGCTCCTTCAGCCGAGAGACGCACTCTGTGTGTTTGAGCTCTACAATTAAAGTGAAAGGGCCGTGGTATGGGGCAGGGACTCGCGGTGGCCAGCACTGTGCCATTCATCACCGGGCTTTTTACATTGACCTTGACACCCACTTCATTAGAATAAAGATTGTCTAGCATTTAGGTTACATTGTTCCCCTGCGCCCAGACCCCATGCAAATTCCCGCTCAGTTGGAGCGGCAACGAGGCTGTCAGAGGTCATCTGCATTGTATGATTGCGGCTATTTTCTGACTGTTTCTTTTCATTCCACTCATCTCAGCTCCTCTCTCAGATCCACATAGGAGCATTGCGACTGCTGCTGCCCAGCCCCTCACAGCGCTAAGCCTGTTTTTGCTGAAGTCAGCCAGGAGAGCCAGGCTGGTCTGTTTGGCGAAAAGAATGTGGTAATGAGGAAACTATGGTTAGGGAAATAAAGAAAAGTGGAAAGGATTGGAAACTGAGACTTTTTTCTCATGTCTCCCCTTCCCTCCAATGAACTTTGTGTATTGTTGACTTCTTATTTTTTAGAAAATGGAAAAAGAAACACTGCCGTCTACTACTACAGTTTGGTGCTTTCTTTTGCTCAGGACGCAAATTCATCTCCATTATTATCCCATCAGTCAACCACAGACAGGCCAGCACTGCAGAGAAAGCTCTTGCAAGGAAAAAGCTTCCTCCACCATTCTGTACTATGTGCATAATTAGAATTAAATTATTAATGAAGGATAGTTAAAAAAGATTGTTTTATGATTCCCTTTTAGTGAATTTGCTATTCATTTTAATATTTGTCATTTGATTTATATGGTGGATAATGCAATATAGACCCAATTAACAATGCATGGCCTATGTAATATGATTTTCAGTTAATGCAAATGGAATAAGCTGGAAGAAAGCAAGCGATTCGAATTCCCAAATGTAATTTACTCGACCAGTTCTGCCTATTTTAAATGACATTGCACGTTTTAATTTTCCCTCTCTTTTCAAAGGTTGCAAATTTATACTCATCAAGCCTGGCTGCCATTCATTTACATGGATAATTGCTTCAAAGTTTTAATGTCTGTCACTTTCACACTTATTTGCGTTTAAAACATCAGCAGTGAAGTCAGAGAGGTGGCTGTGGAATATTCTGCCCACTTTTTACTAGATCATCCGAAGTTGTTCTGTTCCTCCATGCTGCGGTGCTTAGCGAGCGAGAGCGGCAGGCCAAATACTCCAGCCTGGCATGGTTACTCGGGCTTTAGAGGAGTGCGGAGCAGGACCCAGGCCGAGGCTTCTCTGCCTCTTAAAACACTGTGCTCTTGGCTGATTGCATTGTTTCCTGTGTTTGTCTGCTGAAGAAAAGTGCCACGCTCAGAGCGGAGAGGGGCAGCGGAGGGCCGGGCCGGACTCACTCTCCAGCACAATCCCTCCTCCCTGAACCCACAGCTGAGCTCCAGGCCCTGGGCCCCGGATAAAAAGCGCCTTTGTTCGCCATTCAATGGCATTAGGCATGGGCTTCCTATGGGGGTCACCATCAAGCCTTGTGCAAAGACAGAAGGGGAAACTGAAAAAAACCACCTCAGAAAAACAACAGTTCTGCATCATCAACAACATATACCATATATATATATATATATATGTATGTATACCACAGTAGCAGCTCATTAAATTCCTTAAGCAAAGAAAACCGCCATCACTCAGTGGTGAGGAGCCATAATGACAGATGAGACATCTAGCGTTTTCTCTTTTTTACTTGGACAAATCATCCTAGGTGAAAGGCTGCAGCAGTGTCCCTGTGTGTTTGTGTTTGTGATCAATTGTCTGACTGGTCACCTCTTTGTTCACTGGTCCTCTTGAATTTCTCATTACATCTTTGAGAATTCTAACTATTCCATCCTCTTCAGGAAGAGAGTAAGGAGGGAAGGACGAGGAGGAGAGTAAATGTCTCAAATTCCTTCATCCTCCATATTGTTTTTTTTCCCTGACAGTCTGCTGTTACGGCAGAGAGGGAGAAAGTTCCCAGGGTTCCTCGCAGCGCTGCGCTCATTGTATGGGCCTATAACCTCCTACTCTTTGCACAGCCACTTCTTGTTTCCTGAAAGATGCCATTGTTTATGCAATTTGTTGCTGCTGAATGTGTTTTTTACAATCTAAAGTTGATTTTGTCCTCTTTGTAAGCTCCTACTAGATGAGGTCTGGAAAAGCTGGTGGAAATTCTCTTGGGTCTTGAGCTGACCTCTCAGTGACTAGCCACCTTGTTCTTAAACACAGAGGCGAGAGAGGGATGAAAAAAAATAGGAAAAAAAAGTGTTTGACTCAGGCCTCAATGTGAGCCTTCTATACCAGTTGTAAAATGGCTTATTCTTCTGGTCACCATGGTGACAATTAACAGTGTTTCAAGGCCTTTTGTTCCAGGCCAGTCCGAGCAGTTTTTTTCCCCCTCTCTTATTCTGAGCAAAGTGATTTTTCACTGCAAAAATCCCCAGAAAAACAAAACACAACAGCAACCAACTACTGAAGCACGGAAGCAACCATTTTACATAAACAGTTTAGGAGCCACTTCCAAGTGGAAGCTTTACGTCTTTTTGAGCCTCCTTTTAAAGTAGACATGTAGCTTTCTTACTTCCTGGTCTTTCAAGCTGTGAGCTCAGCCATCATTGAGAGGCCTTCTGCTCTCTCTGCTCAGCTGCATCCCGCTTCCATCAATAGCCCTGTTCTCCCCCAGACCCCCTCTGTTCCCTCTCTCTTCTCTCCCTCCCTCCATCTCTCCCTTCCCTTCCAGAGTCTACTGCAGACATCAAGGGTGTTGGCAAGATATGAAAAGGCCCCGAACTGATTAAGTAATTATCAGTTTTCCCAGCTTCTTTTGGTTGGATCTGTATCGTGAAAGCATATCAAATTTCATATTTTGTACCTCAGAGTCAATTTGTAGCTCATCATCTCCCAGTCTAGCTTCTCACGTGTTTTTCTGAAGTGCTTCCCCATTTTCTTCATGCTAAACGTTTAACATGGCACCTTCAGTGCATCATCAGACGAGCTCTAAATTACTTTTTTCCCCTCCATAGATTCATTTTCAGGGCAAAATAAGAACGGCACTGCTCACCTTTTGATTTAAAGCCAGTGCAGTACGTGTGGTTTAAATGGCTTAGCACTGGGAGCAGTGATGGGATTTCTTTTTCTTGCCGCAGTCTTTTTTTCCGACGTGTTAGCATTAGCATAAAATGATTTAAATACACCCCACATCCGCTTCAGTTCATGGAGCCTTACTTCTGTTGTCTCAACATGTTACAAAGACTGAACAAACTTTAATTTAATGGGTAAGATGAATCTACAAAAATGCATTAAATGAGCTCATGTGTGACTGCGTTTTTGCTGACATTTCCAGTCTTTTATGTTAATATGCCAAGTGAATTAAAATTATTACAGCTTGTTGATATTTCATCTATTTTAATGACTGTCTTTGCTCACTGATATATCGAATTTGTTTTGAAAAAGACTGGCTGTGTTTTTATCGTTGGTGGAACGGTTATTTTGGTTAGTAGCTGACAGTATTGAGGTAGTTTCTCCAAAAATGTAATCCAACACAAATCATCCCTTAACATCCACACACATGTGTACCTAACTGCAAACTCCATAGTCCTTTTAGTACTTTATCAAGAAAGAAATTCCCAACCACAGTAAATCTGACTTTATTTAAAAGTCACATCACTATCTCTATCTCTTCCAGTTGTTCTTGATTACACTTTTATTAAACATGTTAAAAAAATGTTATTTGAAAATTGGAATCGGTTCAAAAATAAATAAAATGTTAGATTACATTCTTGTCCTAAATGTTTCACACTACACCAGACACATTCAGAATCAAAGGCTGCTGTGGCGGGTATCACATACACACAGTTTACGTACGAAGGACAGGCAGGGATAATCCACATAGAGGAAATATGTAATGCATAAAAATGTGCAACTGATATTCTTATTTCTTATAAATAATACTGTCTATTATACATATGAGTAAACATAAATGGCATTTTAGGAAGTTAGTAACTGTAAAGCGATTTTAAATATAATAGAATTTAAATATGTTACGATACAGTCATGGGAAAACGTATTCACATTACTGTAATAAGTTCTGAATTATTTGGGTCCAGTTTCATCTTGTTCAGAAGTGACTCCACTCAGCGTGTTGTGTGCTATTGTTATTGCTGTTCTTCAAGGCTAGTCATGGATTAAACCCACTATTTAACCTTAAAGCTGCCCTACTGCCTAATAATATCTTTCCCTTTATCCGCAATTATTCACATTCTTGTAAAGATATGTTGAGCACTCGAGTCTCGGGGTAACTGTACTAATATTCCTCATATTAGTGTGGGCATTCGGGCCTGTAGGGAGGAAAGGCTTTAAAGGGCTGAAAGGTAGCCGAGCACTCAGCTGAGGTTAGCTGAAACATTCTATGGCATATCACTTTCCTCGCCTCACCTTCTGCGTTCTAAACAACCTGCCTATCTCGCCACTTCTTCCTCCACTACTGCCTGCTCTCTTCATCAATAACCCTGCGTTTTTTTATAACGAAAAGCCAAACTCGTAAAATCAATATGTGCTGTCAACAAACAAATTGCGTAAGTCCCCTTTACTTTTAAGAGGAGTGTCTTTACTTTGGCGGCCACTATTAAAAACTGAAAGGGATGGATGGCTTAAAAGGATGTGTGATACCATCTCCATCAAAAATGGCGACAATGAAAAATGAATCCTGGCCTGATGACAGCGAGAAGAGAGGAAAAAACAGAGCGCATTTAAATATTTAAATGTGCTTCTGCCGTAATGATAAATGACAACCGAAAACTAGAATCAAGTAGCTATTGATGCAGAAAATGAAATGGGGAAGAGAGAGAGAAAAATTAAACCACACAAAAAAAAAGGTGTGAGATTGAGCGGCATCAATTTCAGTCCTTACAGTATGCTTGTCTGTCATTTAACTGAAAATGTCACTTCTTAAAATCATATCAAATCTGCAATTTCCTGCTTTGCATGAGGATTACTGTCCGACCTCTCATAAATGTTGCTCAAGATTATGTACTCAAATATGATCTGAAGTGCTCATACTTAAATATTCATTTGATTTAGAGAATGGGCCCTCTGCTAGTCACAACACGGAGCATGCAGCCACAGCCTCCTGCTTAGCTTTATAGCACTGCAAGGGGGGTATTGTCATTCTTATGCCATGTTTACTGATGAACTCATGTCATAAAGTCACATGGAGGGGCATGTAGAAATTGTATATCTAACCTGATATATTTTGGTAACTGTGTCTGTGTCTGTGTTTGTAGGGGAACAGTGTGGAGATGACCATGTGGCTCCCTAAAAAGACACAGCTCCTGGGCTGGGCGGAGAGTCTGAAAAGGAGCAGTATGGAGCTGCCTGCTGACTTTGACGAGCGCATCACTGCTCTTAGGGCCAAGTGGGATCAGCTAGAGGTGAAATCTTCTGCAGTCTTACTCCTCACACCGTGCTATATACTGCAGGTTTAGGATCATTTCACGTTGAAGCTGTCAGAAAATAACTTTGTTCTTCTATTTATGCCTTTGTCAAACTTTTATGATAGACATACCAATAGAAGCGGCCTTAACCCCTTTTCCTGCTCTTGTAGTTACTTTTTGGAAATATGAGGCCTTGTTCCAACAGTGACTATACAGAGAAAGTCATGGCTATAAGCTGTTTTTGTGGAGTAGTAATAAGTAGATGTTAGTGTACACTGAAACTATAAAAATACAATAAACATACGTATTAAAATATACTCAAATATTTTGAAAGACAAGTTGCTTTTGTTCCCCTGCATGGCATTGATGTAACACTGAGATTTGAACTATATGAAACTACTATATGATGAAATTTACAGTTGTGACATTGTGTCCTAAAGCTCAAGATTTCATGTTCATGAGCATTGATTATACTACATCATGTTATGTGCATCAGAGTGTTCTTTGTCTATTGTAATGTAAAAGCATACAGACTTTGTGTGTGTGCATGTGTGTGTGCGTGTGTGTGTGTGTGTGTGTGTGTGTGCGCGCGTGTGTGTGTGCGTGTACAGTTCCTTTGATCTAGGAATGGGTTAGTACTGAGTAGCACTCAGCTAGATTAGCTGCCATTATCTGGAAACTGACTAATTCACATTCGAATTTGAGCACCAAATAACCGTTCGGTTCCTCTGCAGCAATCATTGTTAATTAGAGCAATATTTAAAAGAATAATCACTGACAGTTGGCAAAATGGCCATTTCCAAACTTTGAACGAGGTGTGGGTGTATGATCATCTGGAGTGTGTTGAGTGGCACTGCGTTAGTGGCAAGAATGAGACGGCAGTGGTGCGGAGAGTTCAATCTGAGCGTTCCTGCTCCCCACGCTGTGCATTACACCGCCTCAATTGCATATTAAACAAGCCTATCAAGTCAGCCATTGGCATCTGCTGTGCTGACACAAATTGTGAATTAAATGAAATTGATGTCCTCTGTCGTATATATTTATGAAGACAGACCATTCTCTGAAGTATGCTGCTTATGAAGAATTTATGATTGCAAACTGTTCCAGAACAAAATAAAGTGGCAATGAATTTCTGTCTTTTGCAACCTGACCCTCCAAGGGCATGGATCTCACCTCGTGTCTACACATTTGTCACACACTGAAAAACAACAGCAAGTCTGTTGATTATCAATATTCAGATAAGGAGAGAAAGAGAGAGCGAGAGAGAGACAAAGAGAGAATGAGTGAGTTCATTTTACGAGTACATTTTTCTTTATGCATATTTTTTGACCTCTCAGAAAAATAGCCACAGCTTAATCTGTTCTTTGGCAGGAATTTATTATAGGATTCTTGCTGTGGCCTAAATAAAGAATGAGAGACCATTTGGCCATTTCTGTCTCATCTTTCACAACATCTCTGACTCGTCAGTTTAATATGGCAACAATACAAACTTACCAGTTACCAGTGCTCATCCAGAGATCATCCATCCTTTGCAATTTCCTCATTCTTTAAGGGAGACCACCACTGACCAAATATTATTTTGGTGGTATTTCATTCTCAGCTATGATACTATCATGGTAGTAATATATAAGTGTGTGTGTTTCACTACATCAAGCTCAGCAGCATTGCAGACTTTAAGTATAAGTACAGTGTTCAGAGTTTACGGATTTTCCCTTAGAACCAAACTAAGAATTGTTTGTGGAAACCCTATTTTATTTAGTGCTAAATTGTTAAATGTAAATATTAACGTCAATTCAGCTACTTTTACATATTAATTATAACTGTATAAATTTTTTTTGTCGAGAGAACACAAAGCAACCGTTTACTGCCTGCTGCCCTGTGACGCAACTGCAGTCCTGCATTCCCACACCAGAACAGTTTCCTGCGTGTAGCTATCTCGAGTGTTTCACTGAGTGTTCTTGTGTTTTTCATTTTTGTTCCTCTTAAAGCCCTGTATTTTTATTATAAATTAAATTAAATTATTACTGTGTTCACCCTGATTACCAAAGAAAACGACAGCACATACCGAAGAAAATGTACTTGAATTAATTACAGTATAATATTTATATAGGTGACATCGGTAGTTTACATTCTAGCACAGTGGGGACAGCAGTTCACTGTACACTGTACAGCATGGATACGGGTTTACCTTTAACATTTATTTAAGGGTAATACATTAAGTTGTGTTTAATATGTAATTTTTTTTACCACATCACAAATTTACATTTTTTCACAATTCGCGGGTGCTCTTGGAACGTAACCCCCGCAAACTGTGGGGGTATACTGTACATAGATCTAGTATATAGATAGAGAACAAAATATTCAGCAATAGCTTTCAAACCACTTGCACAATATACACCTGAAGCTGCCAAACAACTCTGATCTGTTGAGACCTCTCCACCAGACCTCTGAAGGTGTGCTGTGGTATCTTGCACCAAGAGGTTAGAAACAGATCCTTTAGGTCCTCTGGGTTGTCTTTATCCTATGGTGCATTCTAGTACTATCTCTTCCACTGGCAAGTGTTGCTGACATACCTTGCCATCCACATGGTATTAAAGGAAATGGGATTCATCAGGCCATTGCTTCACGGTCTTGTTCTCATGCTCAAGTGCCGATTGTAGGCACTTTCAGGAATGGACAAGGCTCGGTATGGGCACTCTGGCTCCTCTGTAGCTTTGTAACCCCATACACATAAAGCTGCAATGCTCTGTGTGTTCGGACACATTTCTGTCATAGACAGCATGACCTTTTTCAGCTTTGTGCTGCAGTTGCTCTTCTGTGGGATCACACCAGACAGTCTAGGCTCTGCTCCTTACATGCATCAGTATACTTGGGGACCCATGACCCTGTCACCAGTTGTCAGGGTCATTTAGTTAAAGTCATTTAGATTCTTCTGCATGTCCATTTTTCCTGCTTCCAGCACATCAACCTCAAGAACTGACTGTTTAGTCGCTGCCTAATGTATCCTGCTCCTTGACAGGTGTCACTGTAACGAGACAATCAAAGTTATTCACTTAGCAGTGGTTTTAATGTTGTGTGATGTTTATAGTTGTCTTTAGAATATCCAATTAAACCAGAGTGAATGAGGAAACAGGCAAGATTTTCTCAACATTACAATAATGTATTGTGAATAGAATCATGGCTATGATTTGGTTTTGGGCACAAGTCAAAAGTTTTGTTAAAAAAAAAACTAAAGAAAAGAAACTATGAAAATTATGAAATTATGAAACTATGAAAATAGTCAGTATTGACTATTTTTTCTAACAAAATAACGTAGTAGCCTCAGCCATGAAACTGTTCGTTAAACCAAGTGTTACTTTGTTCCAGCGTTACTTTGTGAAACTAAAAAAATAGTTTTTCCGTTTTTATTTGCTATGTGTGTTCAAATAGAAAATTAGAAAGTTGATGGTCAGCTGCAGTGTGAAGTTAGTTGGTGCTTAGCCACTGGGTGCTCAGTGGATGTGGTAGCTGTGACAGTTACTGCAAAAGAAATGCTTCAACTAATCAGATTGTGTTGTTGGAACTCACTGTTGTTTAAATATAAGTATAGCACCCCAACCAGTCCTTTCTGATTGACCCTTTACTCACCCATCATCATTGGTCAGTTTCTGACCACAGGATCACTGTTGGCTAGATTTGTTTTGCTTCAAGAGCTATTCTCAACACAGCAGTGACACTGATGTGTAAAAATCTTCAGCAACAGTGCAACACACTAACATGTTACTGCCCCGCTACAGATGGGCTACAGTCAGTAGCTGTAAACCTGCACTGATACGAACCCGTATGGTTCAACCAGTCTTAAGTTCACATGTGACAAACAAGCTCATAACACCTCAGATTTTGTTTCAAGTGAAAAGACCTGTTCTCACATAGCTTCTAAAACACGTTGTCCCTTTGTTGACCATTGTCTCAGCATTAACGGCATGCTGGGACAAGAGGAACACAGATGTGTTAATAAAGCCCGGAGCAAGGAGGGGGCTCGGGGAGACGGGGCCACGACTGAGAGCTTAATTGATGCTGCGTGCTGAAATGGCCACTTCATTGCTGAGTCATAATCACATCTGTTTCCATTACAGCTTTCTTACACATGGCACACACAAAGGAAGGACAATTAGAGTCGCCAGTGTGTGTATTAATTGGATAATGGAGTGTTTTGTGCTCACAATTGCCTTCTCAGTGTTCAGAGTTCGACCTGCACTCTCTTTCCAAAAGTACGATCATTCAGGCAGCTGGGAGAACACACACAGATATGCACACATACACACACACACACACACACACACACATACACACACACTCATAGACACAATGCACATACACACATGCAAACGCACACACATAGACACACACGTAGCGTGGTGCGGGTCTGCTCTCCCGCTGTCAGTGGGAGAAAATTGTTCAGCGAGCCCATTTCAAAAATCATCGGTGTGTGTTTTTGTGGCTGATTGTTTGCTATTCAACAAGCATTTCAATGTCTCTCTAAAATGTCACTTTGCACAATGAGATTTTAACCCCCTCTGTCTCTGCAGGCAAAAACCCCTCACATCCTACACATATAGCATCTCCATTATAGCACTGCAGCCTCATCTTAATTACCTCTGAATCTCTTGATTCAATCCAAGTAAATTAGAGTTAATTACAGTGTTATCTTTTAAAAAGGCCATTCATTAGATTCTAGTTAAGATTCAAGTCGGAGAATAAGTTATCTCTGCGATTCGAAAAGAGTAATATTTATTTTCTCCTCACCAGCTCAACAAATGATTGTATTGTAAAACCGTGCACAGTCTTCTAAACAAGGTTTTATATGTGCATCTTGTCGTAGGTGTGTGTGTTTGCATGAGTCTGTGTGTCTTTACCTTCTCTGTTTATGAAAGAAAGTCTCATGTGTCAACCCATATGGTTTACAGTATATGATAGAACACAATTGTGTTTCTTTCAGTTCCAAGTGCACAGACAGCACAAAAAACATATGACAAAAAGTAAAACAAGTCAGTGTTACAAGTATCAGTACAACAAATATTTAGAAGGATAAGCAGCAGATATATATTTAAATATATATGCAACAGATATATATATATATATTCAACCAGTCTTAAGTTCACATGTGGCAAACAAGCTCATAACACCTCAGATTTTGTTTCAAGTAAAAAGACCTGTATGTATGAGAGCAAAAAAGGTTCAGTGCAAGCAATGCTAATGTCCATAGCAGAGTACAAAGTACAAAGTGGCAATGCGTAATTGTGTGGAGTGTCTGAAGGGAATGGGCTGAGGGCACTAGGATTTAAGAGGATCAAACAACATATGTGTTGGGTGGGAGGGGTCCTTTACAATAGCAGAGGGTCTGTGCAGACAGTGTGTTTTTAAGATGTCCTGGATTGAGGGGAGGGAGATCCTGATGATCTTCTCAGCTGTCCTCACTATGCGTTGAAGGGACTTCCACTCTTGTGCTGTGCAGTTCCCAAACCACACAGTGATGCAGCTGGTCAGCACACTTTCCACAGTTCTTTTGTAGAAGGTGGTGAGGACAGGTGTTGGCAGACTGGTGCGTTTTAGTCTCCTCAGGAAGTGAAGGCGTTGTTGTCCTTTCTTTACGACATTGGTATTGATGGTCCTGTTGACGTCTTCAGAGATGTGTATCTTGGTGCTGCCGACTCTCCACTGACGTCCTCCTGAAGTCAGTCAGCATCTCTTTTGTCTTTGCAACATTCAGAGACAGGTTGTTCTCAAGACACCATCTTACCAGCTGGTCGACCCCCTCTCTGTATGCCTTTTAATCAGTGTTGCTGATGAGGCCCACAACAGTGGTGTCATCGGCAAACTTAACGATGGCATTGGACTCAGACTTGGCGATGCAGTCGTGGGTGAGCACTGTGAACAGGAGTGGGCTCAGTACACATCCCAGTACACATATTGGAGGTATAGGTACAGAAAATCTATAGTCTAATGCAGTTTCCCCATAAACACTGGCCAATTAACAAATATAATTTTTATTGACTTCTCCCTTTCTGTTTTAGTACTATCAAGGGCTCCGATTGCCAGGCATGGGACAGGGGATGTAGGTTTACTGATTTATGGGAAGTTTTGTCTTTGCGCGCATGCTTTACATGCATAAAACAGATATCGCCACACAAAACAAGCCAAGCCATCAGAGCGTCACTTTGCCAGATTGAAAAAAGTGTTGTGCTGCATTATTTAAATGGCCACCCAAAGAAACAGACTGTAGTTTCTAAGTCCCTTGTAGAAAAAAAACATTAGTGACTGTGCCTGGACTCTAGCTTTCTTATACACAAGCACACCACACAATGGTCAAGGTGCAGAAGTGCATTAGTAAGGTTCACCTTGTTTAACTGTATGAGAGAGGCTGTTTAGCTATGTACCTGTAAATAAAGTGAAATAAAAATTTGTAATTTGTAGAGTGATTTCTAAGAGAATATATCCAAGAAAAGAAAATCAAAACTAGATTCAGTGATTTTATCCAGTTTGGAAACTGCAGATATAACTTCTCAAGAACTAATATTTGTGTCCGGTTTTTGTGTGTGAGATGTTAACCATTGCACTGAAGTTTTTGCTTGTTTTTGTTTTTATGTACTCTAGTATCGTAAAGTCTTTTGGATTGAAACTCCACATACATAATATGCAACATCCTGGCAGCATTTAGCTACAGTGATGCAGAAGTCAATGAAAATAGCCCATAAAGACTAGACTTTTAGGTGTATGTGTGTATGTACAAGCTCTATTTGTGTCTCTGCAGAAGACCTTGGGGGAGCATGCTGAGGTGCGTGTGGGTGATCCAGGTCCTCGTGGGCTGCTCTCTCCAGGCACCAGCAGCATGGTGGCTCAGCTGGAGAGCAGGATCAAGGAGCTGAAGAGCTGGCTGAGGGACACCGAGCTCTTTATCTTTAACCTGAACCTCCGAGTGGACACACACCATCAGAACCACGCGCCTGACTCTATCCACGCACAGCAAGAGCCCCAGCCAAAACCACAGCATGACCCCCAAGCAGACCCAGAGCCAGACCCACTGCCAGACCCACAAGCCGCCAAGCAGCTGGAGCACTTCAAGGTAAGAGCTGAGGAGAGAAACTGATTAAAGCAACCCTGCTGAGATCTTATCAGGAGGTCTTTACTGCGGCTGCACTGGTCATGCCCTGTTACTATAGACATTGGCTCTGCAGGAGCCTCCAGCTAAGCGCACTGAAATAGTCTCATCTCACACACACACAAACACACACTCACACTCACACACACACACACACACACACACACACACCTCTACGGCTTGTCCAACAGTGCGGTCACCAAACTGAACTTACTGTCACCCCAGCAG
>JBBPCY010000001.1:33187591-33210339 GCA_037974405.1 Brachyalestes nurse | reverse complement strand
TGGACAGAGTCACGTTTAGTACTGGACAGAGTCACGTTTAGTACTGGACAGAGTCTCGTTTAGTACTGGACAGAGTCTCGTTTAGTACTGGACAGAGTCACGCTTAGTGTTAGACAGAGTGACGTTTAATATGTGCGCTGTGCAGTCCATGTGTGCAGCGCGTGCATAACAGTCCTGAGCGCAGGCCATACAGGTGCTGGATAAGATTGAGTAAAGATATGCTGTTCAGAAAGGACGTCGGGAACGGTATATTATTAGACCGCCTGCTCCCGTCCAAATTACACCAGAGTTACCGACTGCTACCGCGTTTTGTTTGTAAATTTATTCCAGCGTAGCAAAAAATCTGGTCGGGTCCCGCGGGAATGCAGACCTCTAGCTGGAAGACCATCCAGAACCCATCTTCAGTGTTCTGGCTGAGGGAAGGAGGTAACAAGAATAACATAATTAGCCTATAAACACATACATGCAAAAATGGGTGCCTTTTTAAATAGCATTCAAACAAAAATCACCTTTATTGCCTTTGCAAAACAAAAATCACCTCTCAAAAAAAGAGGTGACAGGCTGTTTAGCACAATGCGTCACACAGAATTATGCTGCAGTAGTTTGATGCAGGTGTAACCGCAGCATTCACATAAAACATGAATGTACTGAACTGCCTCATGCTATTTACAGATTAAAATCTTTTACATGCCATCTTTTTGGCCAATTACCCCACTCACATTAATGTCAGTAAGAGGGGCAGTAGGGATGGAGAGAGAGTGAATGCGCTATTAAATGTCAAGTTTGTTTAAGAGGTTACATTTTTTAATTAGTCAGGGTTGCAAACTCTTGCTCTACTGGGTTTTTTCTCAAGCTCTTACACAGAAACCTCAAGCTAGCAAGAGGTTCGCCAACCTGCACATTCAGAACAAACCCGCAACAGCTATTTTAAATTTTCTGCGTGATGACAGCTGATTGTGTCATCTTCTCGACTATTGAGAGCAAATTGGCTTTACCTCTCTCAGTCCTGGCTTTTTTATGCAGTGTGAGCCAGTATGTGAGGGGCATGCAGTAGAAGCAGAGTGGTTTGATTTGACGAACAGGAATGACTTTAGAAAGCTGGAGCATTCCGGTTCGCTCACACGCTGCTCATACTGCATTCCTACTGGTTTTAAAAAAGTGCGACTGGAGACGAAGGTCTGGCTGAAAGAATGAAGAATATGGAGCAGATGAATTATGAGCGAGTTTGAGAGCCACATGTTTACACGTTAATGACCATGAGCTGTAGTTTAAATTAGTGCTTTAGGCAGCACAATACTGAACAGGCACTTGTGCATATAATATTAATGATCTCACTCCAGCCTCACTCCAGCCACCTAACAATTCAACTCAAATTACCCCAACAAACTTTACAAGTCTGTTAAGCCTGTTTTCAGTGTTTTTGCATGTTGTTGTTGTTGTCAGGGCAAAAAGCATATCCCCAAAATAACAACTTTACAGGAGAATAACAATCATTTGATTGTAAAAATATTTTAGGTTTTAGAAAGATGGAATCCTTTCTGTTGGTCTATATATAATATAATCACAAAATAGCATGGCCATTGTAAATATAAAATAGATCATTAAAATAAAATAGCCTTGGGGCTGACATCATGACATGGGGATGAAATGTGTGGCTTTTATATAACATTTATGAAACAGCACTGTCAGAAATACTGTCACAAATATTTCATGTATGATCCTGTTTAATTGTTACATTTTTGCCCCTACATCAAGTAGGAGCACAAAGCAGACTTTTGACAAGCAGATGGTTCCAATGTGCAGAGGCATGAAGCTGTGTATTTTTGTGTATATGATTCACATTTGTGTTCTTGTGTGTGTGTGTGTGTGTGTGTGTGTGTGTGTGTGTGTGTGTGTGTGTGTGTGGTCTCACAGGTAAGAAAGAACGTAAGTCGGACTGTGGTGAGTGGCAGTGGAGTGTGTGTGTGGCGAATGAGGGGGACTGTGGCCTGGGCACCAGAGAGGGCACTCGCAGTGGCACTGACTGCAAACAGACCATCAAAACACAGCGCTGCAAAATCCCCTGCAACTGGAAGAAGCAGTTCGGAGGTGAACACCACACACAACTTTGTTTTTATACTATGTCTGGACATGTGTGTGTGTAGGTGTGTGTGTGTGTGCGCGTGTGTGTGTATGTAACTAACATGTATGTTACTTCTGCTCTTTCACAGGTTAATTTACTTTCACTGAAGAGCAGATTATAATAATCTTACCCTTCACATCTGTTCACTACCACATGCTCTATGATCAGGCATGTAAGGGACTCAGTATAAGATACTGAAGTGTGTTTAGCTCACTTGTAGACTTGCAACTTTTAGCTTTGCAAACTAGAAGTAAGAAACATTTCAACTTTTTGTTTAGTATTTGTCGCACTGTGTGGTAAAAAAAACTGTGACTAAGTGCATAAATATTATTGCAAAGCAGGCAAAACATTTACTGTGTTCAAGGGCTGCACTCAGTCTCAAGCTGAACTCACTCAAGCAGTGGCCTCTGTGGTGTGAAAACTGGTGGGTCAATGACTGTTCGTTCCCTGGGTTCTGACAGCCATGCAGTGAATATAAGTTATAGTCTCAGGTTAGATCAGGTTGAGGTATAGGGTAATTTTAGGCAAGGTGTGTGACCTCGAGCTCTCAGGTTGCAGCCAGTCTCTTTTCATTACTCAGACACATTGATGATAGTGAGAGTGGTATATTGGGAAGAACACTGACATTTAATAAAATGTAAATACGTGAGGTCAACAGAGATACCTGGGTGTAAACAACTAAACAAATAAAAATATGTTTAATATATTTTTTGCAGTGCTTGTGTGTGTTTACTTTAAATGGTCTGTTGTGAAACAAGCACAGGCAAGTGAAACATAACCATAAAAAAATACATAAATCAAAGATAGTTTTACTTACACTTTGAGTGCAAGGTGTACATTAAGTGTAATGTATTAATTAATGTAGTAATTCAACAGTCCTCTCAGAACCTGTGCTAATTGACTTTACTGACTGAGCGCTGAACAGCTTCAGGCTGAAACTGCTGGCTTTTAAAATGAATGCTGTTGTGTCTCATGCAGGTGAGTGTAAATATGATTTCCAGGCGTGGAGCGAGTGTGATGTTACAGGGATAAAGAACCGGACTGGCCTGCTGAAACGAGCCCTGCTGGATGCTGACTGCCCCTCCACTGTCAGTGTAACCAAACCCTGCGGCAAGACCAAGACCAAGCTACAGGGTAACACTGACTACACTTTCAAACACTCATTCAAACTCACACACACACACACACACACACTCACACTCACACTCACACACTCATACACACACACTCTCACACTCACACTCACACACTCACACACACACTACACACACTCTCACACTCACACACACTCACACTCACACTTACACACACACTCACACTCACACACACACTCACACACACACCACACACACTCTCACACTCACACACACACACCACACACACTCTCACACTCACACACAAACACACACTCACACTCACACTCACACACACACACACACACACACACACACCTCTACTGCTTGTCCACCAGTGCGGTCACCAAACTGAACTTACTGTCACCCCAGCAGAATACACATCTCTATCAGGTTCTTGGTCTAAAGCACTACACTGTTCAGTTAATGAAAAGAGTCAGCATTCCACATTTGTATGTTCAAGAAAAGGTTTATTAACCGAAATATTATGTATTTCAAGTAAAAGCTGGAAACAGATGTGAGCCCTGTACATTTATTTTTGTGTTGGTGATATACCAGTTCTCATAATTTCTGTTGTTCTTATATCATCTGGTTTAAAGACATCGTTAGTGTGTTTCTTAAGTTTTATCATTATTATTCCGTTCACCCGTTTTTTGGCCCGCTACTCCTCCCAGGGCTTTTGAGGTAGAGACGCTGTTCCAACTCTGACATGTCAGGACCGATCTGGAATAGCGTGCTTGTTCACTGCTTTTTATTCCACCTTGTCGTTCGTTCGTAATTCCCCTTTTTCCGGTAAAAAAATCCCATAGGGAGTGAATAGGGCTCAACTTTCAGATAGTCCTGCTCGGACACGCTTCGTCCGAAACCCACCAAACTTCATGTGATGCATCGGGCCAACTTCCCCGACACACAAACGTGATAGGTTGTGACCAGCACTCATCTTTTCCTTGTCTTTGGCTCATCCCTTTTTTCCCCATTCCCTTGCATTCATTTTTAACCGCTTTGAAATATACATATTGGCCAGCACCCTTGTGTCATGTATGCTATTTAAACAGTAGTAGTAGTACATGCTAAGAAAACAGTACATAGTCAAAAAGTGTAGACCCAAAAATAACTGTGCAAGTATCAGTGTTTCATTTGAGCTCTGCTACAATAATAAATGCAGGGCAAAAGCACCCGTCAGAGCTCTGACTGAAAATCTATAGGAAATAATTATTTGTGTTAAAATGCTGAGGAACGGCGTGGGGTATTAATCAAGCAGTGTCAAAACACAGGTAGTGGAGTTGATTACATTCCCCCTGCTGAGTGACAAACATAAGGGAAGAAAACTTTTAAATATACGCAGGGTGAAATGAACAGGGGAAAAATAGTGCTCTAGAAAGAAGACTTTGCCTTTGATGAAATGCTGCGCAGCCATGGAGAGGTGCATTGATTTTTGGGGACCAGAGTACAGAAAAAATAATAACAAAAACTGAGATTGGAAATATTGATATATGCCATTTCTGTGGACAGTGCCATTGTGTTAAATGGTATGAATGGACATTAAATAAGAGCAAGGAGTGCATTTAACAATCCCATATCTTTTTTTTCAGCTTGGAAGTATGAATGAGTTAAATAGTCAGAATTGGCATGATTGCAGCTAAGTTGAAAGGTCGCAGCAGGAGAGCTTAGATCCACACTGCAATAGAACTTAGCAATAGAGCCACTGTTCTCTTAACCATCGCAACAGAGAGAGAGGGAGAGGGAGAGGGAGTGGAGAGTTGCATTGACAGCCATACTTACCCCCTTTCATGCCAGCCAAAGCAACAGGCTTTCATCGTGCTAGAAATGAGCTACAGTTTCAGACAACACTTGACCATTATGTCTATCCAACAGTATTGGAAGTGTACAGTCAGTTAATTCCAGATTGAGCTTCTTTTTTTTAAAGCACTGCACCTTAAACATGGCCTTGATATTTGTTTGACCATAGCTGATGTGATGCAAAATGTCATTTGAGAAACCTTGGGGGGGAATTTTGTGAGAAGCATCTTTGCTATATCATAAGTGGTGTACTGGAACACATGACCTGGTGTCAGCTGTAGCGCTTCCTGGAGTGTGTGATAAAGTCTTTAATATTTATTTTATTTGTTTTGTTTTGTTTTTCCCTAGGGCTGTTAAATCATTAAGATTTTTGAGGGTAACTATTATTCCATTTTACTGTTGCTTTTGTGAGATTACTGCTCTTTATTTTTTCCTTGGACATCCTGTGTACACTATCCAGCATAGTCTTTGTTTTGTTATATTTTTTCTTATAAAGAAATATACTATTTATCTGCAAATAACTTTTATCAATAGAACAATTACTAGAACTTGCCATTCCAAGAAGAGGAATACAGTCAAAGAGTCATGGCCAGAGTAGGGACAGCCAGGCCTCAGCTTCCACTACTATGGATGCTTAGAGGGACAAACTGGAAAATACTGTTAGTGTTGTTACAAAACACAGTGACTTTAACACATTATCACTGCATTAACTTTGAAGGCGCTATTTTTAGTTATACATAATCCAAACTATTTTCTCAGACATTACTTGCATATTTCTAGTTCTGGAGTGCCTGTTGCTTTTTTCACATAGACACTAATGCCATAAAACAGCAGGAAAAATCAGAGAGCGAGCCACCTCATAATAAATAATGAGTCTAGCCTCCCCTTAAAATGTCATCATAAAAATGTCCATCTCCATCTGAATAAAAAGCAAGAGGTTCTTGACTTGCTGTGGGGAGAGAGAATCTAAAATTAGACTCTATTGTATCTTAACCTTCTCTGGGCGTATAGTTCAAAGTAGTTGGCTGCCAATTCCACATCTTTTATTAATAGCGACTCCCCTTTAATAGTATGTTTTGATGATGGTGAAACCTGAAGGTTGAATTTTTTCTGTGAGAGGAATAACTATGCCGTTGCAGCTTCAGGCATTATGAAATAAGCATTTCACTCATTAAAGCTTTGCTAATATGGCGGGGTATTAAAGATTGCTGGAGTCATCACTGTGCCACAACAGCGGCCATTCTCCTGACCAGTGTCACTGTTGAAGATATAAGCTTCATGTTATGCTAATGCTCTCTGCATAGTTAATGCGCTCTTCGTATCATTTGCGCTAATAACATCTGTCATTTCTTATCAGCATGTTTATGTGTCGGCTGTCTGACATCCCGAGGATGGACGTTTAAAAATGGGCATTTAAGGTCTTTTTAGTAATGAATTCAAACGTTCAGTGTAATGACCAGGATTTTAATACAGTCCCTTGCTCCATAAGTAAGTTCATTATAGTTTGACCAGCTATGAAGTCCTTATTTGCCTTTTGTGAGTTGTTATAAGTTAGTTGATATAGTAATCTTTATTCACATGTGTGGAGAAGGGGACTGTTATGAATTTTCTGCAGAGTTGGTTTGACCTCTGAAGGAAAGCATTTACTCATCTCATAAACTTACCATCAGCCTTCACTTCTCAGTCCCATCATCCATACTGTAGCAGTATATTCAGTATTTTCTGTATATTTCTTCAGGCGATGAGCCTTTAAATATATAGGGAGTTCATTGTTTTGTATCTTTTGAAGGTTCATATTTTGGCAGCCAGTCATAATTGATTTGGCAGACTGTTGAATGCAGTTTACTGTCTAGGCAGTGTTTACAGTTTATGTTCTAAACAAAGTTAACCCCAAAATCAGCCCTCCACTAAACAAATGAAACGACTTCTAGCTGTGATGTTAATCACACCGCAACAACTCTTCATAATTATGGGTCACTGATTTTATAAAAACATTTACTCTTTGAAAAATAATGCCTTTTTTCATCAAATTAGCGATTCAGTTTACGTATGGCCACGTATCAGAACCGCCCCGTGTATCTTTAAAAAAGGAAAACATTCATAACTTTCAGTGTAAGTTAATGTAACAAGATTTTACTTTAAGCTGTTTGGATCATTTCTATTGGTCTGTTATGAATTTTGACACACTGTAAAGCACAGCAGGAATTTTCTAATGTAATCTGATGTAAAAAATAATAATAAACGAGATAGGAGGTTTTGTTCTGACAACGTTATGCTCCATAAAATTGTTCTCTAATCAACTGTAGGTGAAAATCAGACTAAATCTTAAGTAGTACTATGTCGTATCATCACCAGAGTCTGAATCTGTCTACTCTTCTTCTGCCTGTCCTGATCAGAAGACTGCAGCGTTGGCCCCCAGGCCTTATCCCACGTTCCTCATCCGGCTAATGAAATGTGACAGCGCAGATATAATATCAATACTTTCTCCATGATTAGGAATAAGGAACTCCTGTTCTTTGGCAAGTGCTAACCGCATTAAGTCTGTGGGGTGCTGAGGGGGGTGAGTGGGGAAGTGCCAAACGCAGAGTTAGTGTCTTATCAGCAGGTAATGGGGAGCAGACAGGTGACAGCCCAGAGAGGCCTGTTCATTACCCACACAATCGACTGGCCACACACACACTCTTATTTTTCATTCTGCGTCCAGCCTGCTCGCTTTCATTTACAGACACTAATGAGAAAATGTCCTTATTGATAGCATTATTATCACTTTTCTGCCATTTGTTTGCGTTATCACATTAAAGAGGGGTGGGCCACTGTTCATAAGACATTAGTTTCATCTTGAAAATATGTGTCAGTTTTTGTTCTCTATTTATTTCTCGCGAAGAGAGGCAAAGAGAAAATAATTGGAAATAAGCACTCACCTTTAAATCTGGATTTTATGGATCATGAGCAATGAATAAAATGTGGACGCAGATTGTTTTTGAAATGGCATATTTGGTGCAAGACAGACATAAAATTGAGAAAAGAAAAGCGTTACTTTTCTTGAACTTTGCACCTTAATTAGCTTGATTGATGGGTGTCAGTCCGTCAGTATTTGAATCCTATTATTGGCTTCAGTGGTTTGTGCTTGTGTTTCACGTTCCTCCTTGCAGTCTGTTGAGGTTATCTGCGGGAGGAAGATGCTGTGCTTCCAGTGACATAAACGGATGAAACTACAAGCAGCATGAGCCCAGGGAGTCTGGGTGTGGGAACAAATCTTCGACATGAATTCATTACGCTCATTTGCGATAACAAGTGCTTGTGGTTTTAATTGACTTAATCAACAAATAGAATTAATCAGAGATTTCTAATTAATGGTAATTGATTGAATATCCACTGGGTCACTGTCAGTGTTAGATTCCTGCGTCCTTGCCTTTACTGGAGGGGATTTCGGCTCCGCTCCTCCGTCTCGGCCGGATTAATTGAAAATGTTAAAATTGCAGCTGCGGAAAAAAAACAAACAAAAAAAGAAAAAAAAAAAACAAGGGGGATGAAGTGTGCACTCGTTCTCCCAGCAGAGAGGAGTGAAACAAACATGCCAAAGCAGAAAGAGCAGGAGCCTCTCCTGGCCTCATCTTTCCATTTTAATCCGCACAAAAGAGCATCAGCCTTCGTACATGGTTAATTCCTAGCCCTTCTGACTTATAAGTGTTTTATTGTACACTGAAAATGGCTGAATTGTATATGCAGTAGAATACAACAGAAAGAAGTGGGATAGAGAGGAACTCTTATAAAAAGCTTCTCCAGATACATGGAAATAGAAGAAGTGTAAAAAAGCTATCATGACAGTGTGGGGTATTACTTTGCACAGGATACAGAGATTGAGTTTGAAACACTTCTTGTGTGTGGGGGGGTGGTCTGCGTTCTGCAGCATACCTCAGGTTTGATTACCAGCTCCGATTGTTGGAAACTTGTAGATTAATACAGTACACAAGATGGATTTAGCCAAGCGATAGCGGAACCAGATCAGGCCGATGAGAGAACAGTCATCTCGGGCATTGTGGAGATTGGCTTAGCACTGATGCACGCTCAGCGGCACCTGATCTGCTGATACCTTTATTAAAAAGCACCTGATAGATAGGCCAGCTGTGAGCTCGCTCATTCCAGTGCCTCAGCAGAGCATGGTCAACTGAAGGATGGCTTTCTTGTTTGGTTTCCGTGTTTTGTTTCTCCCTCCCTCTCTTTCTCGCTCTCTTTTTTTCTTTTTATCTCTCTCTATCTCTCTCTCACACTGTACCCTCCCTCTCTCTCTCTCGCTCTCTCTCTCTCTCGCTCTCTTTTTCTCTCTCCTTTTCATATCTGGCTGGGGCAATGGAGTGCATTGGCCAGCGGCCAGCTTCTCAGCCATAGCACTCGGCCTGTGGGTCTGAAATGGAGTCATTGTGTAGGTTCACATTCACATACGGCGGGGAAAAAGCAGACCACTTTACTGCTCCATGTATTTGGAAAAGCTTTTTAGCAAATATTGGCACACCATAGTCCGCCTGCCCCCTTTGTCAATAAGGCAAGACTCATGGGGCGGGGGGGGGGAGGTCCGATTATGAAGCCTGGCAATGCAGAAAAAATGAAGCATCGGATTTCTGGAGTTTGGACGCCTAAGATCACCATATGCTGCTAAATGTGTTATGATATAGACCCAGTTTTGTGCCATTTAATCTGCACGAGTGGATTTGCGGTATTGATTGAAAAATAGCCTTCTAGATTGTTTGCCGTAGTTGCGTCCGGGCAGGCTGCTGCATTAGGCAGTGAGGGTAACATAACAGCGCTCGTAAGAGAATGATGTTGACCATCCACAGCACCAACGCCAACTGTTTGTGTAAAAAGATAAACAGAGGCTAGCCAGGCTGCCGTAAATGTTTGCAAGTGACTCCTAGAATACCAAGTGTTGCAGTCTCTCCAGACTACATTCCTGGTTGTGTCTTATTTTACTTTGCTTGTGTTTGTTTGTCTGTTTGTTTGTGTGTTTGTGTGTTGACTTTCGAAACATCTCTTGCTAAAGGCAGCCATTTCAACTCTGCTCTCCATCCTATTCCACAGGATAACTTTATCACTCTATGCAGTGGCCTCGCTCACCCCTCCTCTCTCCCCTCCGTCATTGCATTTTGCAGTCTCATTACCTGCTTAAAAGATGTGGGGAGCAGTAAATGTATGCTAAAACAGAAGACGAAACTGCTGAGGAAAAAAAATCCAATTTAAATGTAATGGTGTTTAATATTTATTGAGAAATGTAAAGAAAGGGTGAGGCAATGCCTTGCAGAGCAGGTGGGATTTACATAAATTGTTCTCGGAATGTTTTTGTCCCATACTGCACACGGAGCAGAGCTTGTCAATTCATACAGGCTCCACTGCATATTTAAAGAGAGCTTTGGTACGGGGCGCTCGGCCATCAGCATCTCACGCCCCTTTCACTGCGGACACACGGTCACCTCAACTGTGCACTCATGTTCAGGAGAGTATATCTGCGGTGCCCGTTTTCATTCCATTTGTGTTATAGCTGGGCTGTGGAGCACGAGAGCGAGGCTTTAGCCTGTAACTATCGAACCAAGCATTGTTTATGGGCTGGGTGGGGTGTTGAGGGGTCCCTGTGATTTACATGCTCCTGACAGCTTGGATTGTTGTGGGGACCTCATCAGCACCAGGCCCACTTCCCCTTCTTTCTCATTTGCTCTCTCTTTCTTTTCTCTCTCTCATTCTCTCGCTCTCACTCTTGCTCTCTTATTTCCCCTCCTATTTCTCTCTTCCTACCGGTCTGTCTATATTCTCTATCCCTCTTTGGTTATGAATTATAGGGTGAGTCCCTGCTTCGCGCCCGTACATCCCGGAATAGGCTCCGGGTACCCACGACCCTAGTAAGGATTAAGCAGTTATAGAAAATGAATGAATGAATGAAGAAAGAAAAACATATACACGTAATGGTATACATAAATAATACATTCATAAACTAGAGCAGTTAAAATGCAGATTATAGTTTGACACGGAAGCAGAAATAAAACTTGAATGTGATAAATGCAAATCTATATTATACTTACTTTCATTTTATAGATATTTATTATCTTTTTATGCAATTCAGTGATGTGTAACATTATTTGTGATATGTTATCTATATATTATAGAAACATTATGTTCTCTGCAAAATTCACCAATTGATTCCCCTGTTGCTCTCTCTCTCTCTCTCTCTCTCTCTCTCTCTCTCTCTGTCTCTGTCTCTGAAGTTTTGTTTATAAGAAGAGCACATATAACAGTACAAATTATTGCATTTAAAAGAGCAGTAGATTATGCTGTGGAACAAATCAGTTATAGAACTGGAGTAAACTGGGTCTTCTTTCTGCTTTTTCGCTGTGAGGTGACAGCACTTATTGTTTTGAATGCAGATATCCTCTAAATAATTAACAACAATTCATAACAAGGAAATGCGCTAAAATAACCAAACTTATACCTCATTCATTTTTAAGGGCTCATACAGCGACCTACACTTTAGTTCCTAGCTGTAAAATCTGACACACACCTTCGTCCTAGTTTCATACTACTGAATAGTTGCAAAATATTTTATTTTCTATAACTTCTATAACTTTGTTTCTATCTCCGTCTCTGTCTCTCTCTGTGTAGGCTCTGTGTGTGGAGGTGCGAGGAAGGAGGAAGGGTATGTCCTCGGTGCTGCGACTGTGTCAGAGACTGCTGGAGGGGCCGGAGGAACAGAACTCGGAGGCTGAGCGCCAGTCTCTGCAGCTGCTGCAGGTGAACCTGGAGAGGCGCTGGGAGGCCATCATCATGCAGGTGCTCCAGTGGCAGAGCCGCCTAAAACACACCCTGGGCCGAGAACAGGTCAGATATATCACACAGCACAGCTACATGCATGTTTTATACCCAGCTAGGATGCGCTTCGAGCAAGCAGCTGTCGCTGTGGAATCACTGCCAAATTGCAAACATCATGTGTCATGAAGGATCTGCACCATACAAACTGAATCTTTATGAATATAAAACACCTAACATATAAACATTCCAGCTACAAATCCCTTCACACATGTCTAACAGATGCAGTCACTGATGCGTGTATTCTCAATATAAATAAATACATGACGACCAGCCAAGGTTTTCCTGGACTACCATCTATGGCTGATATTCAGCAAGTTCTATTACAGAGCCATTCTGTCCAATCATTTTTGGAGTATGTGTTTTAATCAACTGAACAGGGGGGGGTCCATTTATTCTTTATTCTTCTCAGTAACCTTTCTGGCCCAAGCATGTTTTTCAGAAATATTCTAAGAGTAGTATAGAGCTCCACAGCTGTAATGGAGCAATAAGGGTGATGTATAATGCAACTACATATTATGCTTTAATAATATAGAATGAAGGCAAAGTAGCTAGACAGACTCACAGGGCTCTGTAATTGACTGATCTTAATGTATTAAGTAACCTCCGTAGAAATACAATAACGTAATACTCTTTCCCCAGAGAAGTAAATAGCCTCTCTGTAGCTTGAGCAAGTGTAACTGTATCACTTCTCCCTCGCTCCCAAACCAAAAAAAAGTCTTTAAAGATGCCAGTGTACACAATAGGTTTACTGCAAAATAAACAGCATTTGTATCCCCAAGACAGAAGTCCTAACTAGTGACTTATAGTAATAGGAGGGTCGCAAGCAGTGCTTTAAATGTGGGAGTTAGGTGCACATTAGACTGAAGCTTTTGTTATGCAGATACTGTGCATTCCTGTGTGGCAGCACACAGCTCTGTGGAGGTTGTGTGGAGCACACAGAAAAGCCCAGGGACCTGTTTGTGGACGTCCACTCAGTTATCCGCTCTCATTTACACCAGGAAGACAAACGACTCGGCCCTCTCCAGCTCTGACCTTGCCGGGCTGAAGAGCAATTTCACTTTGGGAAGTGTTTAGAAAAGGCGAAGAAAAATAATAGGGAAGGTCTGTTTTTGTAAATACAGTGTACTGTGTGCAGTGATAAAATAGCATTCTATTAAAAGATTTAGAAGACAAACTCTGCCTATGCGTTCACCCTTCATGTTTGAGGGCTGGAAAAGTTTTTCAATTTTTCATTTTTAAAAACCTATGTTTTATGGTGCCATTTTTAACATGAAGGTCAACAGAAGGGATGGTAATTTGAAGCTAACTTTCACTCACTCTAAAAGAGGTGGATTTATCCAAGAACAGCTGACTTCTGAGAGGAGATGAAAAGGGGTAGCCTCTAGATACACATTTTTATAACATATTTTTATAAGTTAGTATAGCATTGCTTCAATGTACTTTTTGTAATTAATATCACAAAGAAGGTTATGTCTGCAACATCATATTAAAAAATGCCTTTGGTGCAATTGTAGCTCACTGTAAGCTGAGGCAGCTTACAGAAAATGATTTTTATTTGATTAGACTGATTGATTGTTCTCACAGTTGAAGGTTTTATCATGCATTAGCGATCCAAGCCCCATCATTAGTATTTCCCTTATCAGCAAGAAAAGAATAAACAGAAATCTAATAAAAATTCATTATATGCGATGTATGACATACCACGCAAGTGTTAGATTTGCCAGTTTATTAGATTAATGAGATAAAAGGATAATATAAATAGACCTTTCCCTCATTAACAAGAAACCAAGCAATTTGTATAATGGTATCCCATGCAGAATGCATGTGTCTAAGCAAATTTTCATACTGAGAAAATTCTTTAATGCTTACTGCTTGTTTTTGATGTCATTAAAATTGCAAAACATACGTTTGGTGTACTGCCCCTATATAATGACTTCATTGCTGTTTGTCCACGCTCAGGTCCCAGGGAATCTGGTTGAACCATCGCTTATGGATCTCCGTGGCCAAACCGAAGATTCCTGGGAATGGGATGAGATGGACATGACCATAGTTAATATGGAGTCACAGGAATGTGATGAACAAAACCTTTATTCGGAAATGCACCAGCTCTCTGCTGGAGATTCCCAAAATGTGGCTTATGAGTCATGCCCCACACAGTCCAGAACCAGCCTAAACACTTCAGAGCAAAATTCATCGCCTTCCCATGTTTATCAGATATACAGCTTACATAATGTGGAGTTGTACCAACAGCCACAGTACAATCAAAAGATGTCGCCAAATATTACTGTAACCAAAGGGAAGCAGCCACTGCTGAAGAGTCTGAGCAAGGACTCCTCTTTCTCATCATTGGAGTCATTGCCTGACATCATAGGAGGGCTACTGAGTGGGAAACAGGGGTTGCTAACAGATTTAGCCCGAAGATCAGAAAGCGAGAGTGGAATAGTCAGTGAGGGGGACACTGAGACCACAGCCAATTCTGAGATCTGTCTGCTTTATCAGAGAGAAGATCAAAAGGCTCAGGTTACTCTCACTCCCCCGATTGGGACAGAATCACCTTGTACAGACAGAGTGTCAGATGAAGACATAGACAGGATCCTGGAACGTGCCAACAAGTGTGCCGAGCTGGGAGACAGTCTGGTGGAGGAGACAAAGAACCAAAGACATTGTGTGGTGCGGAGGAAGAGAGAGGAGTTAGGAGAGAGCAGGAGGAAGCACAGAAAGGAACCAGTGGAGATCCTCATTAATGGCTGCTGCCTCAGTCCTGAGTCGGAAGAGTGTGACACTGGAGCTTTCAGTGCAGGAGCCAGTGACAGAGGAAAGGTCCGGAAGGAGCCTACTCAGCTATCCCAAGGTTCTTCTCTGGACTCCTTGTATGCAGTGGGAGAGTTATTTCCATCAACCAAAGAGACTCTCACGCGCAGCACATCCCTTGAGAGCTGGCTGGCTCCATGTAAGGGTGCAGAGGAAGCAGGCAGTCAGGGCAGCCTGAGGGACATGGGCCTGACACCAGAGCCCACTGGAGAGCTGAGCAGGAGAACTCTGGAGTTGCTCAAACGACTCGAAAACATCCGGACCCCTCTTGACCAGAAGATGACCCGCAGTGTTTCCGACATCACCCTCCAGAGCAGCTCTCTTCGTCTACCATGTCGAGGGTCACGTTCAGGGGGCCCCGCTTCATCTGCCAATGAAAGCCTGGCTGCTTCCCTCACAGAACTAAGCAGCGTTGAGGATTCTTCAGTGACATCTGAAGATCTGGCTGTACAGAGAAACTGCCGCGTAGCCACCAACTCAAACAACTCCTTCAAGAAACAGTGCCGCAACCAACAACTGACAGATGAAACAGATGGCAGCATCAGTATGGTGGTCAATGTGTCCTGCACCTCAGCTTGCACTGATGATGAGGATGACAGTGACCTGCTTTCCAGTTCCACACTTACCCTCACTGAAGAAGAGCTAGGCATCAAAGATGATGAAGACTCTAGCATTACCTCTGAGGAAGAGTATATAGAGGGCTCATTTGCATTGGGGCTAGACTACATGAAAGGCGAGTTTCAGAGTTGGATCAAGCATAGGTCAAACAGGGAGAAGAATGAGGCGGATCTCGGTGATGAATTGCAATGTGGCACTCTGTCCAGAGAGATTCTTTCACCTCTAAGGACCGGCGGGGATGGACAATTCTTGAATCGAGCTGCTCTTAAGCTCTTGGAAGCAAATACAAATGCTAAGAATGACAGACTTAAACAGCAGGTGGTGGACAGCGATCGTAAGGATGCTACCAAAAGTTACATCAGCCGCTTTGTGGATGACATGGAGAATGGGAATGTGGACAGTTCCCACATCAAAGGGAAAGATGAGGATGACGAGCTCCTCAGAGAAGAAGGGAGTCTATTCACTAAGAAAGGAGAATCATGTAAGGACTGCTATACTTTAAAAGGAGATATAAAAGGTATGGTAACAACGACATCACCTGCCTCTTGCGAGCAGCTGAACTTGCAGTCCAAAGAGTCATCTCTAGAGAGTCAGTTAAAAGGTGAACTGCCATGTCACAGTTCCTGTCGCTCCTCCCCTTCTCTGTCTCCAATGGAAGAGTGCTCAGGGCCCCATCACGGCATGCTGGGCGCAGCTCGTATGAGCTCCCAAGAGAGGTTGGCATCTTTCCTCAATGATGTCCATGAAAATTATACAGAGAGCTCCTCGGATTGTTGTAGTCACCCATCATTCCCTTCTGAAGAGGAGAAGAGTGAGAATGTCCACAGCTTTGTGATGGAGATCATTGACATGGCATCGGTAGCACTGAAAACTAAAGAAGCACAGGTGGAGCATTTTCAGGAGGCCTCTGGTCCAACTTCGGTCTCTCAGATCAGAGAGAAAGTTCTCGAACACTCGCATCGGCCCATCCACCTGCGCAAGGGGGATTTCTACAACTACCTGTCACTCTCCTCCCATGATAGTGATTGTGGGGAAGTCAGTACCTGCACAGAAGACAAGAGCAGTACCCCAGTCCTCTCAAGAACCCCAGAAATCCGTGATGAAGAGCCTCTGTTTGAGGCCTGCACAGAAGAAGTCTACCTAGGCCCTCCGCTTTGCTACAGCATGTCCATTAGCAAACGGCCCACGAGACGCAGCACCAAACTAATAGACCCCTTCTGTCCCCTGAGCCAAGCACCTTCACTGGTCTGTGATGAATACCAAAAAGCACATGGTATTTTGCCAGGAAGTATAGCTGGGAGCCAGCCACAGTGCCATAATGAGGCTCCTTATCTTAATCCTTTACCATGTGAAACCCTGATAGACACTGTTGAATGTTTTGCAGATACTAAAATGCTTGAATCCAATATTTCCCCTGTAATGACTAAGATAAGAGTCTCTTGCTCCAGTACAAATCCTTTAAAAGAGGAAGGCGGCCTATATATTAATCCTAAAATTAACTGTCCCCCGATAAGAAAGAGTGATAGGGATGAAAGAGGTGCTGCTTCACAGTGGATGAAACAGAAGAATGTCAGAAAAGGGCGCAGCTCTCCTCAGGAAGCCAAGTCAACTCATAAACAGGTGCGTTTAGACATTATACCAGGCTCTATCTGCTTGTAATGAGAGCAGGGTGCATTTCTGCTGAATTCATTTCATTGACTAAATATTTAAGAGGGATTTTCATTCTCTCCCTCCCTCTCCTGCACTCCCCTTCCCCCTCCACTCTCCCCCTGAAGTGCTAATGGAAGAAGGATTTGCAGGCGTAGATTTAAAATTTTAAGGTCTACAGAACAGAATAATCATAATCAGTCAGATTATATTATGATTCATAAGCAAGACTACAGTGAGAATCATTACCTAATTTCATGACTGAATTAGCATGTATTTGTGTTCTTTTTAAGTAGTTTTCCATTTCATATGCAAACTTCCCCACCCCTTCATTCAAGTTCTCGCAGCAAATCCGATGTTTGACCTTATATTAGGTGAATTAAGTGCTTACTTTTTAAACTAATCATTTGATACCAAAAACAAGACCATTAATTATTTAACGCTAAAGCCGAATGCAGATGAGCACTGAAATGTGAAACGATATTGAATATTAAATGTTCAGTGATTACACATTCCACTTAATGCATGGCTAACGCTTGCTGAATGGGTACAACTCACTGTGCTCTTGTTTGGTAGGAGGGGTGCAGGATTTCTCTGTCCAGTGTTTCATGGTAGAGTAGCCAACTAGGGCATCTGCTAGGTCAGCTCGGACCACCACGTTGGTGGGAGCCCACCATGCCACAGGGTTGATGAGAATTGCCTATGATGTGAACATGCCACGAGGGCAATGTGAACTTGATAACATGGGTGACAATTGGCCAAAATAAAAAGGCTTGCGTCAGAGCTATCTAAAGGACACTGGTTTAGATGTTCAGCAACAAGAATGAAAGAATGCTTACACATTTCATTGTCATTGTCTCCATCATCAACTTGATGTCATCATCTGTGTCTCTCCCTCAGTCGCCAAGGTCAGAGAGTGGTGCTGGGCTGCTGGAGACAGGCCGGAGGGCTTCGTTCAGCACTCGCTCTTCAGACAGCTCATCTGCAGTGAGGAGTGGAGCGAGCAGCAGGCCCCAGGCCAGGGTTCCTACAGTAGGTCGTGCATCAGCACCCACACATACACACACACACACACATACACACACACACACACCCACGCAGGCACACAGACTCGCGCACAGCCTTTGCCTCCAGGCCTCTTCTGTCGTACCTCTGAAAAATGGCTGATGGCTCTTTTCAACATCTTGCGGTGCATTGCAAGCACCCCATTTTCCACCTCATTCCATACTGCAACTAAGCACCTTCCTATTCCACATTAGTGTGTTTTTGCAACTTGCAATTTGCAATGAGAATGTACTTTCTCCTCGCCCCACATATTTGGAAATGCTCCCTGATCCGACCCCACAGGCTTATTCCGATGCCGATGACGCAAATGCATTGTCTGACTCCAGACCATGTTGTGGTTTAAATTATAGACCACTGTACTTTCTACATGATAACAACCTTAGCAGGAAATTGGTCTGAAAAGCAGCCATTACATCTATATGTGGTATCTATGTCTAGTTTGGGTTAGCCTTTGAATTGTGCTCTCTCTCGATCTGTCTCTCTCTGTCACCATGCCAGTGAGTGTTGCTCAGCAATCATTTCTTTTGAAGAAAACAAATGTTTCATAACAACAAAGTCCTAGAGAGTGTGTAGCAGATGGAAAACCCAGCACTGCTTGCTCGTTCTCAGAGCTCCCTACAGCAAATGCACACTGCACACTATAATCCAGTATCACAAAGACCCAGATCAGTGAGCCTTTCTGTTGACCTGTCGTACAACCCTCTGTGTGCAGCACCCAGCAAGCACATTTTAAACAGGCTTGGTGAGATTTTTCGCAGACGTTGGTCACCAGATCCAAATAACAACATTCAGAGATGGAATTATTGACATAAAAAGGAATGTGCCATACCTGTTTCATGTTTCAGTGAATGCCTAGAGCACAGAGGATAGGGTAAGAAGACAGATGACACACGGTCAGTCTACTACTTTGAGCAGACCCATTCATGCCAGCCCTTTAGCCATTGTGGAGTCAGTGTACACTCGAATGCACTGGTGCTGCTTACCTGGAGGGCATAGACAATACCTATACAATACCAAACATCACTGTGTGTGGTGTTAAAATGAATAGGACTTCTACCTAAAATATTTCATGGTTTTACGAATTGCTTTCAATTCCCTATTTTTAAATAAATATCTGTAGTGCCCCTAGTGGATATAAAGATAAATTACAGTCTCTTTTCTAACCAGAAAACATTGACTTTTTATTTTTTACAGATTTTACATTTTTACATGCCTGTCTGTGTTTATAATTTAAAAATGAATTTGGTTTGTGTGTGTGTGTGTGTGTGCGCGTGTGTGTGTTTCTTCTAGAGACCTGCAGGAAGTCTTGCCAGCCCTGTGTGTAAGCCCTAAATGAGGAGGTTCTGTTGCTGCGTAGTCTTTCTGTGGGCCGGTATCTTTCTTTGATCCCGGTGCATGGATCCCTTGTTTTGCACTGCAGTGTTTTCTGGCCCTACTCCTCCTGCTTAGCACCCACTTCTGCCCTTTGACTCTGGTGACTTCAGAGTGTCCTCTAACATTCTCTGCCCACTGCTCATCCTGGACCCCAGAACTGAGCTACCTCACCGGTCTTCCACCCTGACACTCACTACCACACTCTAAAACACACACATGCACACAAACACACACACACAAACACACAACACGACGCAACAAAATATCATATTCGCCCACTGGCAACAGCTATATCAGCGCAAGTCACAGGCTTTTCTCTTTTGCAGCTTCAAAGTGGAAGGGAGGTGCAGCACGTTGTAGAGGTTGACATAGACACACATAGTATGTGTGAGTAGGCCATAGCCTTGTGGCTTTATTTCTCAATTGGTCTGGAGAGCAGCTTACTCCAGCTTTCTTTGGCTCCACTCTTCCTGCGTGTGTGTAAGATGCTTTTGCAGATGTCGAAGCCTGGGCCCCATGGACTGTTAAAACAATGAGTGCTGAAGTAGAGGTATCTATGCAACCCGACAGCTGTGTGAGGTTGTGTGGCATGGGATTTTGCTCCAGTTAATGGGATGCTATTCACAGTTTTTGTTTATTTACTATTGTTTTTTTTTTTAATTCCCAAGATTTGGAGAAACAAAGAGGTGTTTTAAAAAGTTTTGTGCCTTGCAGTTATTTCTTATAACTTTTGTTAAAAACACTGCTTTTTTCCATGTTATGTATTCAGTAATTCGTGAGAACGTGGACTTCCAAGCAAGGTTTGAGACTAACGAATCGGCATCTGTATATATGTATACTGTACGTGCAAATCTTGGTGTAAAATGACGGTATAAATGCTTCGTGTTAGTGTACAACTGTGTGTGTTCTGTGATGTGAATAATTATAAGCCTTAAAGTGCTAGAATGCATGGTTAACTGTATACAATCTCTTCAGAAATAAACATAATTTATTCAAGCCTGTCTGAAATGTGCCTTTCTTGCTATAGTAACTACATGAGGGAATATATTCTGCCAGCATATGTTTATCTAAATACATTTAATTAAAAAACATCCTTATCTTAGAAGATCTTCTTTCTATGGCATCATTCTGTGAACCAGTGCTGCTCAAGCCAGTCTTCAAACTCATTTCTTGAATGTGACTATTTTTGGGGTCCCGTGCATACAGTCAGGTGGTTTCTGAGTGCTGAGTTGGGAAATGCTGTTTTGATGATATTAAGAGGTTCATCTTTATGCCCAGCGTACCTCTGGAAGCATAAAACGAAACTACACAAGGTTATTTCCATGGCTAATGTGCTGTTTACAGGAAGTGTTGATGACTCCACAGATCACGCTATAGGCCCTCTGAGATACACACATACAGTAGCATCGGAACCTTGGAACTCTTCAGCTGCCAATCAACTGCTCTCCTGATTGCCGAGCTGAGCCTGATAAGCTCTCCTCTGTAATCGCCCATCGGCTGCTGCAGCAGATGCCTGTTTGTTGATGATGAGTGTGTGCTTGCATCAGAAAAAAATCAGACAGTAGAAATGAAAAGCACACATTTGAATTCAATTTTGAGAACACAGAATAAAGAGGAGAACATGGTTCAGTACGTCTTTGATCCCTTATTACATACAGTAGAGATTTTTTAAAAACTATTAAATAACTGCACGCGTTGCCTTATCACTTTATAACTGGTGGTATATTACAGTAGGCCTGTGCGTGATGAATTCACATATTTTTCAATTTTGCTCACCTTTGTTTTGGTTTGTTTCTTGTTTGAGAGGGATGGTAGAGGAGTTTTAACAATAAAACATACATTTATTTTTACCCCTGCAAAACATTTAGGGGTTGTGTGAGAGCTTGCTTTTATTGCAAGGTGAATACAGTAGTGGATCCTTATTATATGTGAGAGTAAAAGTCACTTTGATATTTAAAATAAGGTTTTGCAGTGAGTGATGGCACTGATAAATTAGAATGGAAATGGAATCTTACGTTATCTTCAAAATATTGCATCATGAACAAATGATTTCCCCCCTTGCAATTAACGGGATATTTTTGTATGAAATTGAAATTACTTTAAAGGTAGTAAAGGTCATGTGTATCGAACCATGATGCCTTTGCAATTACGAGCAGTCAGAATGTTGATTTGGTGTCCGTGCTAACCATAGATGGAAAAATTAACAAGTCAGACTCTCTTTGTTGAAAAGATCGTACTTGATTATATGACAAAAAAAAAGACAAGTTGAGGAGGATTTTTCCACACGACAGTCTCGGAGGGATAAAAGGACATAAGACTGACATTCAAATGTCACCATCTTCTTTTAAATGCAGCGGACAGTGACGGAAAGTTTCACATTGTTTCAGAATTTCACTTTTGATTGATATTGTATACTGAAAAAAAGCTATTTCAAACAGAATAGTAGAAACTGTTTTATTGGTTTAAAGGATAATATCAAAAATGCAGTGAACTTTAGGTTTATTTTATTTTATTAAGGTAAAATTCTATTCTTTTTTTTATTCATGTGTGCACTGCTAGGTCATATGGTTTTACCTCATGGGTTCTCCCAGTGACCTCACATGCTTGTCTCATTAGAGTGCTGCTGGGTTTCAGTCAGTCAGGGAAGGTAAGGTGTATGATGTGAAAACAGAATATTAAATGTGGCGTGTCACCACAGCACATGTCTATATATCAAGAACTGCTTGACAGAATGCCATCGGCACTGGCAGCTTTTATGTATCAAAGTTATGTTGGAGTAATAACAGGCGTAATGTAAAAGGAACTTCACCGAATATTGTAAAAGTCAATCCCAGATCCCCAGGACATAATAACATCATATAATAACATCAGGACTGGATCTCAAAGTGATCCGGCCTTATTTTAAAAGGGTGAAATGTCTTAACACCCTGAACACTCCACTACTGAACAGTGATATTGTGACGTGTTTATCACAGGACCATTTTGTAGCATTGAGTGTTCAGAAGATGGTTGGTGGAGGCTGCTTGGCAAGTGGAAATGTGTCTGTAACAGTAGCCTTTATAGACAGCCCCTATCAACCCAACATGGTTGATATACCCCAGCACACCTGATCTGAAAACAAAATCTGCATTTACTTAGCAATGGGTAAGGCTTGGAAAAAACGTTACATTGAAATATTGTTGAAAACCAGGGAACGAGTGAAAAGAAGAACATTACAGAGAACACTTCTGTACTTTTAAATTCAGGATTAATGCTAAAATTCACAATTCACCAAAATGGACATTTTGGGGAAAACACACACACACACACACACACACACACATATA
>JBBPCY010000001.1:33137796-33181423 GCA_037974405.1 Brachyalestes nurse | reverse complement strand
GCAGCACGGTGCCCGTTGAGCAGTGTGTTTGGACAGTACCTTGCTCAAGGGATCCTCAGTGATCCCACTGGCAGTCCTGGGATTCACACCCACAACCTTCTGATCACAGGGGCAACTCACTAACCACTAAACCGCGAGCTGCCCATATTGATATTCACCTGGTATATCACCTTTTAAGCAATAATAATTTTCATTGAATACATGTAAAATCAGAGGTTGGGAGCAGCGTGCAACGTTCTTGCCTCCATGCCTCGTAAAGCACCCACTCACTCCTCATCCACTGGCAAAATACCAGTAGCCCAGCTTGTAAAGGGTTACTGCTGCAGCACAGCCGCGCGCGCTCATGTGCATGGTTCCCATTGGCTGTTGACAGACCGGGCGCGCGCCTGGTTCAATCGCGCGGTGCAGTTAATCAGGAGCGAGGAATGGAAGAGCTGCACACCAGAGCACACACATACACACACGCACACACACACAAACTCATAGGCACACATATACACACACACATCCTACGGCAGCAGCACCTTCACTGGGAGCATTCATCCAGCAGCAGCAGCCTATCAATAAACAACCGCTGTACATCCCATTTAGGGTCTTTAGATAAAAAACACATTTGTGGAGTCCACACTAGCAGCAGCGCCGCGTGCAGACTGAGGAGAGAGGAGAGCAGGAGAGGACCCTCTCTAATACACCAGAACATCACCTGAACATCTCCAGAACATCAGCAGCACACAGCCAGCACAGCTGAGCAGCGCGATCCGAATACGTCATCCTTGTTAATTTGGACTTTGCCTCGCGTCCAGGCACATACATCTCTCTGTAGTCTAACCCGGTTTAAACTCAGTTTTAGAGTCGCTCTTAGCCTCCTGCAGGCTACTTTTCTTCCTGAAGCTCATCTGTAATGTTAGTTAACTCACTTTTCTTACAGTAGAGGACAGACGCTCCTTACATTTCTCTCCTCCTGAGGTGTGGGGGTGAACTTTGGACATGCACAGGTAAAGGATAGACATCATTTTGGGACACTTTTTTTGTAGACTTACATCACCATTAACCCGGGACGCTCAGCAAATATATGATCGTTTAGCTTGTCTTTAACAGTCTTTTTTAAATAAAAGATAAGAAAAGTTCATTCTTGACAAGTTTTTTTTATTAGTCTGTATATCTTCTTTGGGTTCGTATACGAACTTTAAAAGAAGGTAAAGTGTATGTTTTGTGGTTATTATGGCTAGCGAGTAGTTGTAGTGTTTACACTGAGAAGAGACTCAAAGTTTTAGCAGAACACTCGCGCACGAGCCGCTTAAAAAAGGAAAACAACAACAAATATCAGCAGGAGCAGCAGCAGCAGTGCTCGTCTTCCTTCTTTTTTCCCACTCCTGACCCCCACAAAACTCTCCCACTCGTAGCATGGCCGGAGAGCTGGTTGTGAGCGTCACTGATGGGATTGTGTTGTGACTCCCTGTGCCGGACTGCACGCTCCTCTCTCATACACGCACACGGACTCGCCTCCTGCTCCACTCCCACGCGCGGGGATGATCAGGATCTTCCCGGATTTCAGCGTTCAGGTGACGGCGGCTGCAGGTGGCGCGGCCGGGGGGATGCCGGCAGCCTCGGCCGTGGGGAGAGTCCCCGGCGCAGCTAACGGGAACCCTCAAAACGTCCAGGGCTTGGCCACGTACCAACAAAGGTATGTTTACATCCACAGCAATCACCATCACCATGACAACAAAAGGGTTTCTCATTCTCTTCCATCCGCATTGACTTTACATTCATTTTTAACTCACACCACATGGTATCTGTTTTTTTGCCCACTGCCACGGGTCCGGTCCATTTGATCAGGCGCCACACTTAAAACCAGCTGCTGTGAGCCTATCAAATTACAACCGGTGCATAACCACAAAAAGTTCTGTCTAACTTCTTTTTTACTTTTATCTGGTCAGCCGCTCGTGATCAGATGATCAGCTCCTGTTAATTAAAGCATTTATCAGCCTGTACGGCTCACTGCTCGGTCTATTTGATAAAAAGGTAATTGGCCATGCAAAAACTGCACCGTTATTTTGCAGCATACCGTTCAAGGAAAGTGGGCAGACGACCTCAGTTAAATGCGTTGAAGAGGAATCCCATTATTATAATGTGCCATTGAATTTCCATAGGAAAACTGCACTTTGTTTTACAAAGGACACACATTAGAGCTGCAGACTGACCGTGTATTGATGATGAGTCCAGTGAAGTCTGAGCCCAATCCTGAGACAGGGCTGCATTACTCAGAAAGGTTCCAGAGGTTTCCAAGGTTAAGGCTATTACATGTTTCCACATTAGAGTGTCTGTAAGATTATGAGTGGCCTAAAGATGGTTTGGACATTCACTTTAACTACATCACTATAGTGTGTTCTTCACATTGTGGAATGTGTTAAACCCTGATGACATTAGAATACATCTCAGACTGTTCCCTAAACTTGGTAGGTCAACTAATATGTAGGTGACATCTCCAAAAATGTAAAGAAAGTTTACTGTGAAAGCAGTACAAGCTGTCTGACCTGAGTGTCCTGCCCTGTTGTTAATAGTATATATTCTAGATTGTAGTGTCCGAGTAAAGTGGACAATGGGCGCACCCCTTTAAGTTCAGCTATTTCTTATTTACTTCAGCGGTACAGCATCGTAACAGGAGCTCCCGACCTTGACGGGTCACATGTTAAAACGCACCGTTCTTAGCTGTTTCAAAAAAGGACACACTGATTAGGAAAGTTGGGCCATTTAACATACTTTATTCAGTCATTTATTATGCACAATGAACCATAATCATTACAACTGGTTTTCATTAAAAGCCTGACTTTGCATGATGCATTGAGCAAGGCAGGCCTAGTGGGATAATTTTCTGATGCTGTTACCAGATTCAACTTTTCTTCAGTTTCTTCAACGAAGATGTCATTTTTTATTTAGACTATAATTTGATGAGAATGATCTGATATTTTATGTTATGCAGTATTTAACAGAAATGTCACCAAATGAAAACAGTACAGAGAAAAGTAAAATCTTTATTTCACGTATTGATAGGTTGTTCACCACAGTTTGGGGCATTCTTTAGGTCCCTCTATGGCACTCAGCCTCACTTACACGTAGTCTCAATACATTTATAGGCAAAGGAGTTTCACATGAACAGTCGGTTTGACATGAACATTAATTATTTTATTACACTGTACTTAACAGAGAAATGCCAAAAAATAATAAAATACTACCGAGCAAAATAAAATCTTTATTTCAGGTTTTGATAGGTTGTTCACCAGATTTTGGGGTATTCTTCAGGTCCCTCTATGGCACTAAAGCTTCACTTGCAGTTAGTCCCAGTACATTTGAACGCAAAGGAGTTTGACATGAACAGTCAGTCAGACATGAACAGTCTGTCAGATGACATGAACATTAGTTATTTTTATTACACTGTACTTAACAGAGAGATGCCACAGAATAAGAAATGAGTACAGGGCAAAATAAAATCTTTGTTTCAGGTTTTGATAGGTTGTTTACCACAATTTGGGGCATTCTTTAAGTCCCTCTATGGCACCTACAATTAGTCCCAGTACATTTGAACGCAAATGAGTCTGTCAGTTTGACATGAAGAGTTAACCCGTATTCAGAGTAAAAGAGTTTAAAAAAAAAAAAGAAAAGGAAAGAAAGAAACACACCGCTGTTTCCAGCTGCAACTGAGTGGCGTTGTTGCGCCGGGGGGAGAGAAGATGAGTCCGTGCAGAGCGAGCGGCGCAGGGCGGCGCAGGGCCACGCAGAGCGGCGCGCAAGGCGCAGGGGCTCCAGCAGCGCGGGGCAGCGGCGAGCCGTGACGGGGCCCGGGTCCCCCCGCTCCCCTCCTCCAGACCCCCTCGCGCGGAAGCAGGCAGCAGCGTCCCCGGGCTCGCGCTCTCCTCCCTCGGCATGCGCGCCGTCCTTTTCCGCCCCCCTTCCTCCCTTCTTCTTCCCGGCTCGTCCGCAGCGGCAGAGCCGCCATGGCGCTGACTGAACGCTCCTAGTTTTTCCCCACACGCCGTCGCTTCTGCTGCCACGACTGAATCAAAAAACCTGAAGCGAGAAAAAAAGGAAAAAAAAGTAAGAAATCAAATAATTGCAGGAAGATGGCGCCCACCAAGCCTAGCGTTCAGCAGGACCCTTCGCGGAGAGAACGGTAAACGCTCGGTTTGTTCTTTTGCGTGCACGGCTTCATTAGATGCTGTTGCTTGATTTTGAAGGCGGTAGAGGGGGGTGGTGGTGGTGGTGGAGATGTCAGAAGTTTCCACGTTTCCACGCGAGCGTGTGTTTTGGCCAGTCTGGCACCGTGGCGGTGCGGCTAACAGGTCCCGCGCACCGAGCCGCTCCGTGTCCGAGACGCGTGCACTCTCTGTCGGGTCAGGTTCCGAGGGGCTGACGGTGCTGCTCTGTGCGGGAATCGGAGGGGGGTCGTCTCTCTGACATCGCCGCTGCCTGGCTCTGGGCTCTGAGCTCTCGGCTGGGCTGTTGCAGCTTGCTCCGAGCTCTAGGCCGAGCTGTTCTGTTTTGCTGCCCGTCTGCACGCGTGCTAGAAGGCGAGAGGAATTAGCCTGAAGCGGCAGGCGGCTGCTGGGAGGGGGGGTTGAATGTAGCGCATGGATCAGTCAGGCTGCCCACCGGAGCCGAGCCCCTCTGCCAGGTAACCCTCACACACACACGCGCACGGGCAGTGAAGGGCTGGTGGTGGCCACAGCTTTCTACTAGACGACTTTCAGCAGCTGTTCATCTCAGAGGGAGCATGTGGATGAGTGCAGTAGTTCAGTCATAGCCTGGAAGACTTTGAGCTGTTGCTGCTCTTATGCATATCTCGTAGTACTGGATTCTTTTCTTCCTACATGACTTCCACCTCTGAAGATGTTGTCTCCCCACATCATAATGTTTCTCACTTTGACAGAACACGTTATAGCCTATAATATACAATGCTCTATAATGCTGGGGATGGTGCATGGATGCAGTTCACGACTATTTGTTTACTCTGTTGAGGTCAGAAAAGTGAAACTCAACTGACCTGTGGGGAAAAGGTGTGCCGCACCTGTAGCATAAGTGTGCCGATATCAGGCCAAAACAAGGCATGCTTTTTTGTCTACTGCAATGTGTTTTTGTCCTCGTTTCGAAGCTGTTGCTTTACACTGACTATCCTGTATGAATTAAAGAAACCCCAAGCACTGAGAGATCACTCTTTCCCAAGATATTACACAGCTAGATTTCAATAGCACTTCTGAAAGTCCTGGCATCCAGTCATAATATAGGGTCACAGCTTTGGTGTAACATCCTGCACACTTCCTGGCACAGCAGCAGGAAATGTTTATGCTAAGGCAGTCTGCAGTAATCTTAGTGGCGGGAGCATATTTGTGTGCCATTCTGAGCATATCACAGAGATAGGAATCTGGAAGATGGAATTAATTTTGAGGGGAGAAACTTCATAGCTTGTGCATGAGTGCTCTCTTTATCACCTGTCTCCTATTGGCATTCAGAGGGGCTAAATCGCACTCTATGATTTGCTGTGTGGCTACTCTTGAGAGCTGAACCGAATAACGCTCTGCCTGAAATTCTGATTGAAGGTGTGGGAGTCTGTATTTAATGTAATGCCTCTTAATAGCATCTGTGTGTTTGAAAGCGTGGCAGACTGCAGGAATAGAGTCTGGATGCAAGGGTTGTGTTCTCAGGCTAAGCAGCTCCGAAGGAGTAGGAGGAGAATTTGCGGAGAGAGAGAGAAATGGCTTGGCATGAGTTCATACACAACAGTTACCACAAAGTTGGCTTTGTGGCGAAGAAAAGCACCCTCCCTCACCCCGGGGGCAAACAAATGTGCTAAACTGTCCCATTTCCTATTCTATTAGTGAAGTGGAGTTATAGCAAAATGAAAGGATTTGGAGGCAGAACTAGCAAAGCTGTGGTGTGGCCGCTTGATATGTCAGTTTTGTAGAGTAGCAGACAGTCACTTATTGCATTATTTTAGTGCATATTCATCACCAGGCATAAAGGTTTGTATGTGACCATCAACAGGTATTTTACAAGACTGTTTTTTCTCGGTTAGAAAAGAGAAGAGAATAGTTATTGTGATGTTATAAATACATATTTCAGATTTTACCTTTACAACCAAGGGTTTCTGGTATTTGAAAATGCAGTGTATGTTTGCTCTGATGCTGTTATTAATTTTATAAGCAAACCGTCAAAAGCTGAAACTTGACAGTGTACACTTGTAATGGACTTTTAACCCAAAAGAAAAAAGAAAATTGACCAACTGCACTTGCATCCTTAGGATAACATGTTTATTAGTAACAAAGCAGCAACATACCCTGCATGCTATAGAGCTGGACTGATAGCACTGTGCTGTACCACTGAACAAAGGATGTTTTCTTCCTTGCAGCGATTGGCCAGTGGCATGCACAGTATGGATTGGAAGCGAGTACACCATTCTGATACGTATTTATCACAATTAAGAGGGATTTCCAGCCCCCATCTGTGGCTGTTTGTGCGGCGTGTGGCGCGGTGATTACGGTGGTTCTCTCCCCTCCACCCGCTGCCGTCGCTCTGAAGGTCAGTGTAGAGAGGCAGACATAAAGAAGATGCATCCCGCAAAGGTAATAGTGCAGGCACGGCACACGCTGCACTACTGCACATTGCTTCACATTGCGAGCTGCTTTATCGCAGCCTTTGTGATGCACACACCACTCCATCAGGCGGGGGATTTTTCATTCTTCCGAAGCTTTGGTTTTCACATAGAGCTGAACCCCTTTATATTTGTATCAGTGGTATCAGAGGCGGGAGAATCGGCCGTATTAGCACTGGGGAGAAGCCAGAATGTAGCCCGAAGAAAGGCACCTGTGAATAGAATAACCAGCCACAGATATTTGTCTCTGCTCTCTTATATTTAAGGACACAGAACATGCAGTGTAATGGCATTCAGTTTTTTATGCTGCTAAATGAAACGTCTTTTAATTTTCTTTCATTTGGAGTTTTATGATACTTGCTCCAGTGATGCAGCATGTCTTGTTCAGAGGATGGACGCATGGCAGTTTTTTCTTTATATATTAAAATACGTATTTAATGACACATTATTTATAGCTGTCATGAATAAATATTAGTTTCTGTGAATTCTCATCACCAGTGGGATTGTGTAGCCACTTTGCTGATTGTGCACCTTTCAGGATCCTGTCCTTGAATATCGTGCTGTATATATTATCTCAGATCAGTTGAATACATGCGAGTGAATGAAGAGCAGGCAGTGCCTGCTTTTCTTGCTTAACTGTGGTGAAAAGATGAGAGTGGATCTTGATCCTGGGGGTTAGGAGTGGCCTCACAGGTTTTGTTATGGTTTGGGGCTGAGGTAAAAACCAGGCCCTCCTCCTAAGCGTTTAATGTCCACAGTAGATGCAAGACCTTCATTTAGCATCTGGTTCCAAAGACAGATGTTCTGCCCGCTGACTCCCATCTGCTTTTTTCCGTTTAGGCGTGCAGCTCTCATCCAGTGCTTGCAGCGAGCACTGCCCTTTAGCTGTCTCCTCTCGCCTCCTGCTGCCGTGTTCCGTCTCCTCAGCCCCGTGCCTTGGCTTCTTCTCCAGCTTTTGGTTCTGATAACTCCAGAGGCTGCTGTGAAACACAGTGGCAGCTCACTGGCAGGCGGGGAACTGATAAACCTGGTGTTTGAACACTGGGATGGAACACATGAAATGTAGGGTTGACTTGTATCTATTCAGCATATTTCCCTAGTTTACAGCATACACAAGGATATTTGGTTGAAATATGCTTCAGAGTTTTCTTCCCAGCCTAGTGTAACCTAGTGTTTTTTTCATGCTCTTTGCCATGCCTTGAAATCTCTGGGTACTTTCTAAACCAGCAGTGTTCTCCTCCTCATCCACACATCTGTCTCTCAGAATTACTCTCCCGCATCAGCCATATGGCTATGGATTGACATTACTCCTCTGTACTGTTGGATGGCCCTACAACTCGACATTAAAAGCAATGACCCCTAGGAAGCTCAACCTAATGCTGTGGAATTTCATGCATGTCATTGCTGAATTTTGTTTTTCTTTTGTGAAAATATGGTTCTGTCTGATCAGTAGTGATGTGTGGTTCAGTAAGCTCTGGGTCCTGTGGGTTGACCAGTGGGTTGGGTGAGTTCGGGTCAACTGTGTGGCTAGCATCATAAAGCGAAAAGCAGGATCGCAACAAAGTTGTAAATAACTTACAAAAACATCAGGGTCAGGTTAGATTTTGGTAATTGATTATTAATTTTTAAAGCAAAAACCTTTGTGGGTTGGCTCTCATAATGAGTTGGGCAGCCATCGCTATTGGTCAGTATTACTTCAGTGCTGTGTAAGGTTCCATTTGTCTTTTAAAGGCAAAAGCATTAACATTGAAAGAAGCTTATAAACATAACACAGAGTAGCGTTACACAGAAGCATGGATTCCTTTAATATTCTTGCTAATTTGAACATATTCTAATACTACGATACCATGAAATATTGAGTATGATGCTGGAAAATATTATGATATTGAATTTCATCAGTATCACCCCCCCACACACACACACACACCACCAGCACTGGCACCGTATCATACTGCAATCTGACCGTACACACCTGCACAGTCTTTGCCGGCGATCCGAAGGTTCCGTGTGTGAAATTGCAATTGATTATTCCGGTTAGGCAGAGCAGGAGGTAGGACATGGCCCGATTAACTCCCCACACCCGCATACCTCCCAATGACACCCACTGCACAAGTTGTATAAATGGATTGAGTGGTGCATATGCATGGCAGCCCACCTGTCACTTTAATAACCAAATGTCATAGCATTGACTTGGCTGAGAATGGAGGTAAGCTGGCTTCAGCCTCATGTCACAGAGGAGCTGCAGCACGCAGAGGTATTTTCTGTAAAGCATTCCTTAAGCATGGCGTCATCTGAAGAAGGCCACCCGTGCTTGGCTTTATTTGCTGGCTTTGTGCTGGCATTTTCCCATGGTTATTGCAGGGTGCGCTTTTCCAAAGCCGCACTACAGGGAGCTGTGTTCAGCTCTTACCGTGTGTTTTGCCACTGCGTCAGCACAGGCTTGCAGAAGCCAGACTTGACTGTTGATAACATGGTTGCTGTCCACAAGAAGATATGCGTGACTTGTAATTGGCAGAGTGATAGTGTTTCTTTCATCTAATAAAGTCCAAAATTCACTGCAATTCCTGACAAATAGGGCTTTTCTCTTGAGGCAGTTGCAGCAGGCTGTGGGAAAGGTCATATTGCTATTGATATGTCAGAATAGCCAGAAGCTAAAGTAAACACACTCACAAACTTCACAGTACTTCACAGTACTCCCACAGTCTCAAAGAAATCAGCTCTGCTTTTATAAACAATTTGAGTTTGAAATATATTTATTTGAGTTTGAAATATATTTAGAATTTTTCTCTGACAGAGATTTTTCATCAAACATGGTATCTTAATTTGTGCTTTTTAACATTTCAAATTTAAGTACTCTGCTGGTAACAGTGCTTATTGACAGTTCTCAGCTGAACTCAAATAAACATTAGACATGAATTATTAAATGTGTACTGCTGGGGTGGAGCTACCCAGAGTTTTATGTGGTTTCTGTTTTTTGTTTTATATATCATTTGTTCTTTTAAAAAGTGTTTCATCTTCTCACTTTATTCCCATTCTGTGTTTTCATAACGTTTATCAGGATGCTGTTTTTTTACCAGTTCAACCTGATTTACTGTCATATAGTTAAACAGCAATGACTCCAGTGATGAAACTGTTTAAGATGAACAGGGTGGACTGTTCATTCCCCACTTATCCTTAGGCCAAGTCATTACTAAATGAGTTGTCAGTATCGTCTGATGTGTTGTCAGTATCATCCGATATCTTTGACCAACTGATATATCTATTGAGGTCTATGTCACAGTTTTCTGTCATCATCATACATAAACAGTACCAGCCTAGACCTGTACCTGATGATTAGGAACCAAGTTATAAAACTTTTGGTTCAAAGAAGTCATTTATGAATTCATTTATGCCTACATGTGACCATAACTGTACTTTTGTACATATAGGGTCATATGATATCCTACATCAATACCATATTTATTATAGCTAACCTTGAAAAGACTGCTCTAGAAGCATAGCTGTTGAGCTTCACTGGTTGAACAAGCCAGGCAAATATTATGCCTGTACAAAAAGCAGCCTATGTTATTATTTCAGCACATCTTCAAACCTCACCGTCAGGTTTCAGACATCAGGCAAAACGGCTTCTGGTCTATGCACTATATGACTTAAGGTGAAACAGCTTTAGATCATATAACATCAGGCTAAGATAAGCTGCCTTACGCACCATAGCCTTGCACAGGAGTGTTTGTGTGACATTAACAATTCTGTTCATTGTTACTAGATTAATTATTAATTACTAGATTAATTGCCCATTAAAAGATGAGATTACACTAACTCTTGTGCAATATACAAAACGCAAGCTATTTTGCTTTAGTAATATACTAGCTGTTATGTTCTTTTATTTTAATAAATCATACTCCTTTTCACATGCTACCACTGTTTTTTCCATGTCAACTTCAGTGTAAGGGATGGCCGCAAAATTAGAGGAAGAACTTTAGAGTGGTTATTTTCCACTGTTAAGCAAATAAGAAGATTCTGATACTGTGTTAGAGATTTTTCTGCATTTTATTTTAGACCTATTAATCATATTTAGTTTTGTTTGAAATTATACGTTCGACATTATGAAACTGTAAAAGTCACCAGTTTGAGAAACCTGTAAATGCGGCTGAGTTTAAGCGGACTCATCTAGACAGTGCAGTGTAGGTATAACCAGATAGTTAATTTTCAACAGAATATAAATGTTTTATTTATGGTATATAAGTACACCTGAAAGCCACAAACAGCCTGTTTCATTGCCTCTTAAAGATTTACAGACTCTGCTTAGGAGCTCACATTTGAAAGATTAGTTTGGCAGGAGTGATAGAAATACAGTTTTGTTCATAAACGGCCAATCCCTGTTTACAAGATAACCGTCTTTTCCAGCACCTCAAGAGCTCTCCTTCAGCTTTCAGGCAGCACTCAAAGATGGGAAAAAAATATATATAGTAAACTTTTTCAATTGAATAGAAAACAACTTTCTAGAGAGTGCACTTGAAGTAGGCGAGGGTTTGTGAGGTCACATCTATTTTTTTTTTAAGACATTATTTCATGGCTGTGCGGCTCCCTTCTCTTTAATTCCTTTCATCTCATTGTAGCCCTCTGTGTTTGAAAGTGTAGGTCAATAAGGATGGGCACATTGCGAATTTCATGATCTGTGTAGTGGAACAAATTGAAAGCAAAGCCTATATCAATCACGCTGAAGGCAGGGTTAATTGTTCCTGCTTCCCTAGAACAGTGGACAGATAAAGCAGTAATGAAGCACTTATGTCTTCAATGTGGGCACCGCTTAGGATAGAATGATAGAAAACTGGTCTTGGTTACCCATATTATACGTACTACTGATGCTAATGCTTATGAATAAGGATGCTTATGAATGTTTATATGGTATGATTGTAACAAGGCAGTAGAAGCAAACCATAATGATAAGCTGCCTCTAGCATGCAACAGACTAAATAGAAGAGATCCTCGCTCCTGAATCTCGCATGCTTTCTTTAGACAGGGGGCCCCCCTAAAGGGTATTGTTCCCCCTGACTTGTAGTTGTTGAATCCATTAATTTTCACAAAAAGCTTGTATTGGCAGTTCATGTGAATTTGCATATTTATCTCAAGGCTTAGCCTTCTGCTCCTGAGAAATTGTAAATTGCAGAATTTTAAAAGAAAATGCTTTTTTTTTTCTACAGACACACTACACATATGCATACACAACTGTATGCCAACTCACACACACACACACACACAAACTCATCTATGCTCTCTCTCTCACACACACACACACACCTGCACACATTTACACGTATATTATATATACTATGTAGTATTTAGTTAATTGAAGTCTGAAGTCCATGACAGCTATCACAACACAGTGGGTAATTCTGAAAATTAATGAGAATGATAATGCTTAAAAGACTGTTCCAGAGTTTGCCCAAACTCATTAACTAAATCTCTCATTTAAATACATCCTAAAGACTTTCAAATAGAAAAGAAACACATTATTGCTATATAAACATTAACCCAATTTGAAAATGCTGAAGTGCAGAATTTTCTGGAAGTTCTGAAAATCAGTTTGTATTCAAGCCTGCCATCCTCTCCCAAATAGAGGTCCTCTGTCATAATACTCATAGATAAACTATTAAAAGGCAAAGGAAAACAATCTATTTTGGAATGAATCATGCATTTTTAGCTTTGTTGATTTTAGTTCTTTTCAGTGTCCTAACCTAAAATACTTTTAAAGGCTTGATTTTGTTGAAAGTTTAATCGGATCACTATGACCCGTGTACGTTCACAGACTTTTTTTTATATGTATTTTCCACTATAAATATTTTTCTCTTTTTTGCAGGATTTCCAACATTTGGCTATGTTGAAATTTGAATGCAAACATTAAAAAGAAACTTCACCGTCAGACCTGAAGGAAAAGTCAAAGCCGCTCATGCATCATTTAGACCTATGATGTAATATGTAAAGACAAGAAGAGTTTATTTAGTTTATTTGAATGAAGTTCAAATAACACAGAACAGGGTTTACTTCAGAATCCATAACTGGTTCGGTATGGTTCCTTTTTTTATATTTTCTTTTGCAATTTTCTGAAGCCTCTTGACATGAAACCCCAAATAACCTTGCAGAGGGTTTCATTGGAGCCTGTGTTGACACTGCAGGTAGCTGTGTTCTCTCTCTGCTGTCTTTGGCAGAGAGACACAGGACCTATGCCAGCCCTGTCATTCTGCTCGTGCTGACGCTGTTTTGAAGTGCTGCTGTCGTTATCTCGTGTGAACCATTTCGCAGCTTCATAGAGGCTCTGATAGCTCAAGTTAATCCACCCCCCACCCCCCTTTATCGCCACCTTCTGACTGTGCCAATTAGATTTGAACATATCATATCTAATTCTGTTTTTCCTTGTTACAAACCAGCAGCAATTACAGTTCAGGCTGCCTTTCTTCTTGCTAAGCTGGAAGTCTCTGTACAGTTTTTAGCCTTTGCTGCACCTCAGTGATCTACAGCCTCAAGGTGTGGCCAGAAAGAAATACTCTGCCGCTCCAAGGATTTGTATATTACTGCTGCGGCGATGAGAACTGCTGTGGAACTTTATACGTGCTATGTAAGAACAGACCCACACAAAGACTTATTAACTCCTTAACCTTTTCATTCATAGTTATAGATATTAAGAGATACTTTTTTTGAAGTTCAGTGAAGTTTATTTGAGTTCAGTGAAACCTTGAGTTCAGTGAAAAATCAGAATCAAAAGATTTATTGATCCCAGAAGAAACTGCTGATGCTATGACTGCAGACACACAGAGACACAAAGACAAAAACAATGTAAATATAGTCTGTATTAGTAGAGGTATATATCAGTACTATAAATAAATAACTGCTGAAGTAGTAACACAAATAGTGGTTTGGAGTTGTAAAAAACATTTTGCCATGTTTTTATTATTGCTTGGCATCAAAACAAGAAAACTCGCTAGACACAAACCTTTTATAGTAAATGGAATTTAATTTGATATGTAATTGTCTAATTACTTTCGAATAGGGATGAAAAAGAAAATAATAACCCTCAACATTTAAGGGTTAAAATATCATCAAATCCATACTGAGCACAAACCTCAGCTCCAAAATACAGTGGGCTTACTCTGATTAATCAGATCAATAAAGCACGGTGTTTTGTACTATTTTCTTTTTCTATTTATTTTTATCTTGTTTGTTTTTTTCTGCCCTTTAGCCCTTTCAGTTTCTGTTTCATTAAATGAATAATACTGTCAGACTTTACTTGGCCCTCGGTATATTATGGTGTGGATGAGAATGCGATGCCTCGCACTGTGTCTCTCTCTCTTTCTTTCACTTTCGCTCTTTCTCTCTCTCTCTCTCTCTCTCTCTCACTAATGCTCTGCAGTCAAGGCTGAGTGTTTGGTTCATATGTTCTGTGGTTTGGCTCTCTTTCGAGCCCAAGAGGAGAGAATGTGTGTATGTGTATGTGTGTGTGTGTGTGTGTGAGTGAGAGAGCACATGAGCAAGTGAGGTTAGAGACTATATGCTTCAGGCCAGGAGTGAATGGGCCTCTGGCAATTGTGTGTGTACTCAGACTCGTGCTCAAGTCAGAAGCATGCCTGGCCCAGAAGCCCTGACGTACCCATTGAAGTGGGCAGTATGGTGATATGTTATAGAGATCAATTGCACCATGATAAACTTATATGTCATGGGTATTGTCCGTACTTCTGCAGCATTTATAAGCAAAAACAACTTAGAAGCAAAAACAGTGTATTGGAATGACATTGTAAAAAGTAACTGATTAGCTTTTGCAATCTACCCCTCCTTTTTATTTTTTTGTTGCAAACACTGAATTACATACACACACACACACACACCTACACACACACACACTATATATATATATATACACATACACACACACACATACACAATAGCTATGCAGACACAAACACAGTGGCCAAGTGGTGAAGGGTTAACAGAAAGCAGTGGGTGACGGAGCTGTGCATCAATATTTGGACAGTTACTGTGTAGCACACCAGATGAGCACAGCATCTGCTGTGTGAGGAAGGAGGGAGTGTGTGTGTGTGTGAGAAAGAGGAGGGCACTGTGAAGGCTGGCACATACTGTGCGCCCAGACTCATTGGCCCAGACACATTCCACAGGAAGTCCTACAAGTCGGCTGGCATGCTCTCCGCAATATTCATCATAAATATTTGAGTAATACCATAACCCAAACCATGCCCCATTCATTATTCTACTGTGAGGGAAACATTTAGTGCTCTCTCACCCCCCCCCCCCCCACCCCTCTCTTTTTTTCGGAGAGGCCTCCTAAATTGTTTTTCATGCCGCAAATGTCAGTGTGTTTATTTTTCGATGAACTGCATCATTAGATATAACAAGAATAATCTTAAAAATCTCACTTCAGCTCTGTATAATCTGGTGCTTCACTTCAAAGCCAGCCTGTTTACCATATCAAGGCGATGCTGTCAGAAGATATTTCTCCCTGCTTGTTTACGATGAAACCAGCAAAATTGCTGGGAATGGAAATGGAGAACATTTTTGTTAAGTTGTGACACTCATTAAAATGGATACTCTCTCTCCCCTATGGCCCTCTCCTCTACTAATGTTCTATCGGGACCATTTGCAGACATTTGCAGACAGAACATTTTGTTTTCTTCTGTCTTGCTTTGTCTCAGCTCAGCGCTGTTTAACTCTTTGCACTGTACGCATTGTCCTCTCTGATGTGGATCCTTTAATGAGCGCACAGCCAAACACTGTAGAGGCCTTTCAGCTTTGTGTTTGGAACCTGGGAAGAACCTGTCTGTCAGAATTATGTTCTACATTCTGTGGAGAGAGCATGCTTCAGATCCTCAAAGTTAAAGACATGACAACAGGGCTACAGGTACATTTACTGTTGTGAGGAGGCACCGGAAATGGCGCCGGTAAAACACTTTGATATTCCTACATGTGCCAGACAACAGACAGACATCACATATCGAAAATTGAAAGGTTGCTGTTACGTCAATCCACCCTCATGGCAAAATGTGTAATTGTGTAAATGTGTAGATGAATCTTCAAACATGATTATTACACGCATTCTGACAATAAAATAATCTCTGGATTTTGTTTATAGTAAATTATTGTCAGTATCATGTCAGCCACCTAACAGAAGTATCTATTCCCTCTTATAAATAAAGGTTCCTAAATGGTTCTTGGCTTGTATGGTGCTAAGAAAGCTATAATAGGAGATAACCTTTACATTAAGGTTCTTTACATCTTAAGGTTCTTTTAGCTTTTTTCCCCCCAAATTTTAACATCTCTTTTAAAAAGTTATTCGAAGCATGATCTATTGAAAGGGTGTCTAGGGCAACACTTCTCCAAACCACTCCCCGTGGGCCCCCAGACAGGTCATATTTTTGCTTGATCCCAACTTCGAACACGAATATGGGGCACCTGGTCAGAAAAAGGACTTATCCTTAGCAAACCGTGGCCGGAACAGCTTTGTAGCACTTTTTCCTCTCAGGGTCTGTGCTTCGACTTACTTTAACAGCACCAGTGTCGCCTTCTCCTCTCCAGCAGTCCAGGAGCACAGAGACACGCCACCTATGATGAATGGGGCACCTTGTCAGTTAAAATGAAAATTCTTAGCCGGGTGATAGCTTCATATTAATGCCTGTTTTATGGATTGGAGCAAGTTGTCTGAGCAAGATGAATGTGGTTGATGGGAACAGAGATAGGGAATGAAATGGCTCCTCCACCTTCCTGTGGAGCGCAGGGCCCCTGGGTGTGGCCTGTCATACAGTACCGTCCTCTCTCTCCTGTCCGCCTGCACTGGCAGCAAGACATTTCCTAATCCGCTCATTCACTTAATGCACCATTGTGTGCCAGAGTTGGGTATGGCAAGTCTCATTTCATGTGCCCATTCCATCAGACCTTTTATTCTGGTTAGAAGTCCATCTTCCGCTTCCTTTCTCTGCCTCACTCTGTCTTCTGCTCTCTTTCTTTCTTGTGCTGTCTGTCTCCATCTGTCTGTCTCTCCCCTTTTTCTCCTCTGAGCCCATGTGCCTGCTTCCTCATCTCTCTCTGTCTTTTGCTCTCTATCTATCTCCCTCTCCTCCCTCTCTCTTTTCTCTCTCTCTATTTCTCTCTCTGTCCTTCCCTCCCTCCCTGCCCGAACCCCTCCACCCACCCCCCACCCCCCACCTCGCGCTTGGCTGTGGCTGAATGCTTTAAGTGTTGTTCAGTCAGAGCCCTGTTCCCGACTGGCTGGCAGGCTCACACTCAAAGCTTAGTGATCTGTTCAGACACATTCAATTCACACCCAGCTCAGTGGGCTCACCCACAGCAGTCAAAGCAATGATATTGATTCAGGAAAAGGGAAAAAAAAAACATTTTTTTTTTCCTTTTTAATTTTAATGTTTACATCTCGTTTTTAATCCTCGTGTCCAACTGTCTTTTTAAATGAAATCCATCCCATCCCTAGCACTTTGAAAAAAAAGCCCCAAAAAACAAACCTGTAATTACAAGGGACGTGACATGGAATGGACCTGAACCAGCAGAACACATGAAAGAGTAAGTGCAATGGGAGCTGAGGGCTTGGACATGGCCACAGCGAGGGGTCTTTGAGCGACAGAAAAAGGGGATGACTTGAATGTGGAGAGGGGTGGGGGTGTATAGAGGGTGAGGGAAATAGTGGGGCATAACAGAGAGAGGGGGAAAGAGGAGTGAAGCTGAAGCCCTGGTTTAGAGCTGGAAGCTGTGAACAGATGAATGGCAACATCATAGAGCAGTGAAATGCTGGCTTTTAGAGCGCGCCTTACATCAGGCCAAAAGCTGGAAGCGGGAGATGTAAATATCGGCCATGTCCTCTGCATTGTTCTGGCCCAGCATGGACCCCATCCCTCTGTCTCACAAGCTGGAAATGGCAGTCCATACGAGCAGCTCATGGAGAGCACCACTGGTGCCATGTTTGTGGTCATGTTTAATACTCTGCATAAGGTATGCACCCAGGATGCTCTCTGTTGCTATGCTGGTTTACAACGTATAGCAGAATCAGAATCCCCCAGTACATTATGTGAACATATATAGCAATATGGCATGCACTGGAATTTTAGACAGAACAAATCACAAAAAAATCTGAATATATTTGCTTTTTGTTGGTTTAATAGCGGGACGTTAATATTGTGCATTAATTTAGCGAGATTATGTTCCAAGCAGTTTGGTTCATTGGTCTATTGGTCCATTTACCATGAAGTCTTCTTGCAATGTAAAGGACAGGTAGCACATTCAGAAGTTGAAGGTTGAAAGTTGAAGAGTTACAAGGTTTTGATACGACTAATTAAATATAATTTTACATACAGAAGACTAGTAATTCATATTCTTTTGCTATGTCATTTATATTCACATTTGTAAATTTAGTATTTATAATTTCTGTGAGATCTGGTGCACGTATCCTCTTATAGTGACCGTATGTGTATGTATTGATGAGAATTGAATGGTATGACGGTATATTGGGGTGTGTAGAAATACTGGAGGTCTTCTTCTTGATCTTCTCCTTTTTCTTAGCCGATGAGAGGAAATTCTCTACTAATGTGTCTTGGTACTTCACTCTATTGTAAAGCCCTAGTATCGTTTGCAGATGAGGAGACCAGTGTTTTTTCTCTTTTGTTGCTTATCATTGTTTATCATTATGTATACTTATATACATTTTGTTCAAATTTATGGTGTACAGTCAAAAATAATGTGTATGTACCTTTAAAATGAATTTCAGTACAAAGCCATATTACATTCTTATTATTATATAAGAAATATGTGGTTTATACGTAAAACAATAGGTGTTGGTCCCACATAATCAGGACACTATATTCACTGTTCAAGTATCCAGAATAATTCTTGCAGCAGTAGTGTGTTTAATTAAAGCTGTAAAAGAGAGTGGTGTTAAAGGGAAGTGCACTTTAAAAAGCATTCGGCTCTTGTCTTTATGGCCGTTCTCTCAGAGAGAGTGGGGAATAGTTCCTTGCGCTCCAGAGGCCCCTAGATTTATATCAGTGGGGTGCTCAAAGGGCCATCCTGCTCATTGCCTTATTAATGACAGTTGTGCTGACTGAGTTTCAGGAATGATGGGAAAGACCTCGGTTGGCTTTATTCGGGCCTGTATGGGAATGTACACTGGTGGCTAATTCTATTTCTTGGTGAACAGATTTTGATAGATGATATGATTGAAGTAAAGGTTTTTCACAGTAAAGCTTGTGTGGTCTCCAGGGGTAAGTCTGTTTTGGATGGAAAACAGAAGTGACGGATGGCGTTTATGGAGTTGCTTTGGCTCATATACTATTCATTTCTAACCTCTGACACTTTACCTGATTCAGTAGCTTGTATCTGAGCTGTTCTCAGATACAAGGTGAACAGGGACTGCAGTGGACAGGGGCTCCTGGGCCCATATTGCAGTAATGGGAGCACTATGAGATGGCAGTATAACCATGTCTGGCGCTATGGGGCTTTTTTGTGGGAGGCCAGGTCACGGGATCACTCTGGCTGGAGGGAATGAGGATAGCAGCAGGGGCACCACTCTCCGCAGAGCAGCAAACGAGTGCTAAATGACTCCGACATGCTGTCCTTCTACATCTCATAATCACGTCCACTGTGTCCCACTGTTGCCCAAGGGCAGTATCACTGAAGAAAAATAATGATATCATAGTCACCCTTTAAAACCTTGGTGGGTTTTTTCTTCGAAGAAGTTCGACTGAATTTATATCAAACATTTTCAATTGTAGCTATTGCAGCTATTTCACAAACAAAGTAATCTAGAGTCAAAAGTGTTAGAATATGATTGGCTCCTTCAGACTCCAGTGGCACAAAAAGGCTTGGATAACAGGACTACCACCTGTAATGCCTTCCTTTCAATTTTACATCATGCCTGTGCAGTTATGTCATTCTCTGAAATAAAATGGCTTGCCTTTGGAGCAAACTAGCCCATAGTCTCCTCTCTCTTTCTACAAAGGTCAGGGCTTATGTCAGTTCGGTGCATCTAATAGCTTGAAAATTGTGACTTTCCTAAAACTGAACATGGCTTTGGTCTACCCCACAATTTTCTGTCAGCATCACCCACATCTACATCAGGATGTGCTTTCCTGCACTTAGCCATCAGACTGGAAGCAGATTATTTCATCATATGTCAGATGATCAATTCCTTTTCTCATGATGCAATGGCCTGCTTGCCTCTCTCATCGTTATTAACCGTGGCTTTGGTGATGGAGCTTGTGTCCTAAACCCAGTTTCTGAAAGCTTTTACATCTGTGTTTCTGCCATCCATATTCCACCCCCTTTCCTTTCATAGCCCCCCCCCCATCCCCCCTTGCTCTTTCACATACTCTTGTATCACACCCATCTGTAGTCTAATAATACCTTGGGAAGGATATCTCATTGAATTACAGGTTCTCCTGTCTTTCATGTTTCATGTTGTCCTGCCTCATGGTTTGTATAGCTAATGTCCATTATGTATTTTCTTTCAGCTTTCTTTCATGGTGCATTAGCCTGGATAGTGACACGTCAGGGGGAAAAAAACCTGGAACCCTTCCTCCCTAAAGTATTCTTTAAGTGGGGGCTACATGTAGTTGACAAACATTAAGATGCCGGCTGTTTGCAGACAGAACCAAAACAGAATCAGACGCAGACCCAGTGTGAAACCTGCATGCAAACACCCAAACAGCGTTTGCATAAAACAAAACTTCTTCAGAAAGGCTTTTTGTCACAGTATGCAGAGCAGACAACTGCTTGCTATCGGTGATCAACTAGCATTTGGCTTAAAAGTTTGTTTCCAGACGCACTGATAAAAAAGGCACACACAAGTGCATACACAAGTGAGCTGACAACCAATCATAACTGAACTGAAAATTCTGATGATTGTGAGTATCTTATTATGCAATAGCAGAGGTCAGTGTACCTCTGTGGGCGGGGCATCTAAGGCATCATGTCCTCTGTAGTTTCTTGTTCTTGTAATGAGAGGAGAGCAATGCATTACTGAGATGGATTGCTGATGTCGGATCAGCTTCACTGAATCTTTGTATTTGCGTTATTAGCAAAAGGAAAGGCCAAAACTGGCCTCAAATCAGCAGCTCCTCCGGAGTCTTTGCATGAGTGTGGCTTTTGGCATATCTGGCAGTGCTTCACTGTTCTGGGCAGGCTGCTGTGGCAACCAGGCTGTCAGGAGTGTGAGGCCTGTCAGGGACATCGCCTCTGCGCTCATCTGTCTGCCTGAGCGTTATGTATATAGGTCAAAGACAATGGACTGGTGAGAAAGAGAGAGAGAAGTCAGGGCGCTGATAAAGTGCAGCAGAAAATTAAATGTTGGTGTACTGTGGTATCATACAAATGACAAATGACATGTGGTAATGGTCTTAAGCTGATAGCAATGCTGCTGCCAGCCTAGTCTTCAACCACATTAATTCCGGCAGGCAGGTCTGGGCCGTGGACACCCGCTCTTGTGCTGTCCGCCATGACCCGCAGCACAGGCTGGGTAATAGACTGGGCTACTGCAGAGAGAAAAGCCAGAGGAGTTCTAAGATAAAGCAGCCAAACTTTAAGAGGAACCAGAGAAGATAAAGTTCCTATTTATTTACATTTAAATAACTTTTTCTAGGTCCTCTCTTGGGTTTCAGCATGTTTTCCTCTTTCCCCTATTTTTCATCACATTTATTATTGTTATTATTATTTTTTTTTCTCTTAAGGAATATCTATCATTTGAGAGTTGGAATGGAAATTCATCACTGGTGGGAGATTGATATTGGCTTTTTGTGGCTGGAGGGGCCACTGTATGACCACACTCTCCAGTGGGTTAATAAAGTGCAGATTTTTTCCCTCTGGTTTCGCTAATGAAACTTTATTTCTAATTCCCTTATAGAGAAGAGAGAGTGAAAGGAGAAATAGAGGGAAAAGAATTATAGGAGCGAAACAATTTTAGGATTAAAAAATAACAAAATGTCCATTTGCACCACTGTCAGTGATCAAAAAAAGGTATCTGGGTGTATCGTGTCACAGTAAAGTGGAAAGGGGAGTGGTCTATTTTATGCACACACCTACGCTCAGAGAGAGAGAGAGAAAGATGGGTGCAGATACAGAGAGATGGACAGAAAGCACTGTCTGGGGGAATGTGGCTCCTCCAGAAAGTCTGCCCCACGAAAGAACACCACTGTGTGGGCAACAGGTTTATCAATTTGAGCTGGCCAAGTGCACAGCTAAATGTATGTGAAAGTTAACAAATCCCTGAGGTAAATTGAGTCAGATTTCAGCCGTCTGTGTGGAACTACTGAGGTGCGACATGGCGGATTGAACCTAATGCCTCAGGCAAGAGCAATCAAACCGACAGCTGAAGACTCTCCAGCTCCCAACTGGGGAGAATCTCACTGCAATGGAAAATGACTCACCTCAGAGTAGGAGTAAGGGGAGGTGGCACTGACACTGTTTTTTGTCAAATGATGAAGCACGGTGTTGGTGACAGTACCGATGTACAGATGGGTTTAAGTTGAATGGCAAACAGTATTCCCACCATTCTCGTTGCTGTGCATAGGTTATGCTGAACATAGTCCTTACTTAAAGAGGTACAGTCTCCGCGGTAGTTAGCAGCAGCACCTCCAGTAGCAAAGCTTTTACACTGGACAGTGCAAATTCAGTGACAAATTAGTGTAGTTACAAATTCACAAACCATACATTTGGTCATCACTCCCACCTTCTGAGTACTGCGGTTACTCTTCTTGTCAAGGTGCCAAGTGTGCTGAATCAGAATAATCTAGATGGAGCTAAAAATAATGCGGACCATTGATTAGTCTGTCACAGTTGTTACAAAATAACAATAGGTAGCCAGAGTCATTGTGACTTGAAGCTTCTTGAAGGTCTACCGGGGTACATTTAGTTCTGGATTCTGTTCAGTTCTGGATTTAGTTAACAGTGAACATAAACATTTTATGACTAGCATCACTACTACCGTTACATTACCTCACTGCTATTATAGAATAAATCAGTGATATTGTAATGTAAATATACCTCAGTCATATTGTCTGCTACCATAAATGACCCCACAAATTAGCAGTTGAGATTCTGAGCAGTACTGTACACATGTACTGTAAGAGACATACATAACAGTGTGTTGGAAACAAAATCTAATACAGTAGAGCACAGGACAGTTTGTAAGTTTCTAAATGGATCACACCCAGACAAGCTATATCCGCAGGAAATGAAACCAATTCAGAAATTATGGTATTCAGTGATATTGAATCAGACCACAGTCTTCTGTCAGCTCAATAATCAGATCAATATGTATGCATGAGCCAGGGCTTTACACTGGACTTGGTCAGTCAGACGGAGAAATGGACAGACAGCGTGTCCTCCACTAATGCCCCTCCTGCTTTAGCAGCAGGTTTAGTGGCAGGGAGAACGAGCCCTCTCTAATCCCTCCACGTCAGCGTGGGATATTTATCTTAGTTGCTAAATAAATTGATTAGAGGGAGAGAGGGGGAGACTCGTCCATCAGAGCACTGCTTCACCAGCAACTGCATTATAGAACCATCTAGAGGACGAGACCCCCCCCAGCCTGCCTTCCTTCTCCCCTCTCTCTCTCTCTCTCTCTCTCTCTCCTTCTCTCCCTTTTTCTCTTTCTTTTTTCTACCCCAATTTTGTTTCATCTTTTCCTTTTTTTGCTTTTTTTCCTTCTACTCTGCTGCATGCTGTCTTTCTATCTGCCTCTGCCTCTCCCTTACTTTTTACTTTCTCTCTTTTCCACTCTCTATTTCTCTTTTCTTCTTTCTCTCTCTCCTTTCCCTCCTCCTCCCCTCCCCTCCCCTCCAGCCACTTCTCTTTTTCTGTCCTTCTTTATTTGCTTTCTCTCTCTCTCTCTCTCTCGCTCTCTCTCTCTCTCTCTCACTCTTTTTCTCTCCTTCTCTGTGATGCTTTTCTTTCTCTCACATGCATACTCTTCTCTCGTGCTCTTTCTCTTTTTCTCTTTCTATCTTTCTCTCTGTCTCTTTGTCTCTTTCTCTCTGTTCATTCACATATCTTTCTCATGCTCTTACTCTCGCTTTCTTTCTTCCTCGATTGCTCTCTCTCATATGCTCATTCTCTCTCCTACTCATGCCTTTTCCTCTCCTTCTCTTTGTAATGCTTTTTCTTCCCTTTCTCCCTCTCTCCCTCTCCCTCATTCTTGCTCTATTCATTTCTCTCTCACATGCTCATGCTCTTTTTTCTCTCTTGCTCTTTCTCTCTGTCATGCTTTGTCTTGCCGTTCTCTCTCTGCTCTCTTGTAGGGATGGAACAGGAGTAACATAGCTCCAGTGTTTTCCGGACACCTGCCTGCCTCCCTTTTGCATATGTACACAATATAGTTAATGGGTCAGTAGCTGAAGCAGAAAGAGCTGTTTGAAGGCAGGCTGGCAATGTACGCAGGGTTCAGCCGAGGCGCAGACCTGAGTTAGCTGGGCTCTTTTCAGATAATTCACAGACAAAAGAGACTGATTTCAGCCTGTTTCACACTCATCCAGCCAGTATGCATTTCCATTTTTTATGCCTACACAAATGGCTCTTCGCACACACACACATACACACACAGGCACAAACACACAGTCTCTCTCTCTCGAATCAGCCCTTCTCTCTCTCTTTCCATGTCTCTCTGGAGACACAGAAAAGAGCCTCTGTTGCTTCTGCTTGTTTTGGGCTGAGTGAAAAGTTTTTTTTTTCCAACTTTTATCACTATCTGTCCTCGATGACGTGGAGTAAAGCATGAAAGGGTGTCGGTGCTGGATGGAATCTGTACGCGTCCGCTGCCTGCTAGAAATACGACCATGAGGATCAAAACAAACGCTGACACGATTTTTATTTTGTTGTAAATGTTGTAAATACCTCTGGTCTGCTTGAGCTTTTAGTTTGGTCTTAAATTTCTGCCTGACATAAATTCATTCAAGCTAAAATCCAATAACTCTATGTTTAGGACACTGTTCCCTCCTGTGTGAATGGAGAAAAATGGAGAAGTAAAGGCATTTATGTATTGTACAGCTAAGCACAAACACACACTAACAATGGCAGAACAAGTGTACCTGTCCAATAAATATCTTCAACACAGTACAGGCTAGTGTGATGCTTCTAAGCTTCTTTAACCTTGTTTATACAAGTGGTACATGTTTCTTGCATTAGGATAAGCAGAGAGGACAATAGGTACAGTGAAATGTAAAAATATTTAAATAGTCAGATACTATATTGTTTTGTCTTTGTTTTCAGGCAGAGAATATGTGGATAGGTGTCGTTGTGTGTAGACCGCACACTCTTATGAAACATCGTAGGCATGCCCAGATCTAATAGCCTAGCCTAGTCTCGCACATATTTTGCTTGTAAGATTTTTATTAAGGCTGAAATCTAATTTATCATAATTCAAACACGTTTCAAAGCACATGTCTCGCAGTCGTCTAAGCCATCCGTTTCATTCAAATATTTGCTTTGCTCGAGTTAATCCCAGCTCCAGTAAATCAAATTTCAAAGCCCTCCAATGTTTGAGATTGATATAATGATGAATGAAGACTGCACGCTGTATCTCAGTCAGGGGAGGCTGTTTTAAACAGGTGCCGCAATAGATTTTTAACTGGAAAGCCGTTCATCCTGATTGACTTCACAAGCCTGTGCTGCTGCAACTTTAGCAAAGGGAAGAATGGTTAAGAGTGGAAATACCCGCTTCTAGCTGTTCAACATGCTCACATGTTCCTGGTATAGACATTCTATTTTCGCTCATTGCATTTTGCATTTCATTAGGATTCTCCTAGGAAGTACAATTTATCGTATCCTTGTTATGAATGAATCTGATGTAGGAATTACTGTATTTGTTTTTTTTCCCTAATTGCTTTTTTAATGGGCTACCTGTGAATATCACATATGAGGCCCATGTTAAATCATCTCATGTTAAATACCTCCCATTCTCCATTCTCCTTGGAGCACACAGGAGGGGAGAATGTACCAAACATATATTGCTGGGCTTTGGTGCTCATTTGTATGCAGTGCCACGCATTACAGTTTAAAAAGCAAAAAATGTTAAATGAAATGGTGCTCCCTTATATGTAAGGACACCATACTACCATAGTAAAAGCAGTCATTGAAGATGAGTGTCCCAGACCACATAACAGTGTCTGTGTGTAATACAGGATTACCAGAACAAAGTGTAACATAGCATCTCTCTCTCTGTCTGTCTGTCTCTCTGTCTCTCTGTCTCTGTCTCTCTCTGTCTCTCTCTCTCTCTCTTTCTCTCTCTCTCTTTCTCTTTCTGTGTGTGTGTGTGACTCTAGAGTCAAGGATTTTCCCGCTCTGTCATGGGAAAGTGTTGCTGGAGAGAGAGGAGAGTTTGCCACTCCAAATCTCCTTTTGTCTGAGAGCTCTTAATTGGGCCCTGTATTCCAAGGGAAGGTGCTAAAGGAGGGACTTGAAATTTATTTTTCCCTGTCAATTAAACAAAATGAACAATATGTTCTCAGAGTGAGAAAACCTCCACTCCTTCTCGAACACCTGAAAAAAAGAGCTCCCTGTGCGGAGGCAGTGAAGCTGTGGGAATTCTCTGGTCTCTCCTCAGCGGTGTAGATACTGAGGCAGGAGTGAGAAGGGGCTGTATTTACAAGGCTTAGTCTTGTCAGTGCGGCTGTGGACTGTGCAGATAACCTGACTATTACAAGCTTTGTGTCTGTGTGCGGAGATGGCAGTCAGCTGCTTTATATTAGGCCAATTTAATTAGATTCGTTTCAATAGAATTAATTAGTGAAGTGCCACAAGATTTAAATAGGAAGGTGATTGAAGTCATATTTTTTTTCTGGTCTCTATAAAAAGCATTGTTTCATAATTTAATTTCAGAAATACTTTAATGGGATCTTGGATCTTTCAGCTGTGCAGAAAAGCCATCAGAGCCGTTTTTGAAACCAGTTTAAAGCTTTTGCTTGTGCATTATTCTCGTAATTGCCCAGCATGTCAGTATAAATGTCTGAAGTCGGTTTTTAATATGGAACACTTTTAGACAGGCATTCTTTAGTACAGTACAAGGAGTGGGGGCAATTATAATTACAGTTAAAATCATTACCATTTCTAATGAGATTTGCATTGGCGGTTTAACAGGAAATTCATGTAACAAAAAATCATACGTCAGATTCACTGCAATGAATCTTCACCTTTCTAAAAGACAAATGTCGAGTATTTAAAGTGTGGTATTGTGTTTGAGACACTATGGTTTGTTCTAGTCCTGAGTAACATGGAATTGCTCAGAGTATGTGTGCTGTGGTTTTTAGCTCTAGGACTATACAAATGTGATGGTGTTAAGCTCCAGAACTACTGCTGTGCTATTAATGTGTGTGTGTGTGTGTGTGTGTGTGTGTGAGTGAGAGAGAGAGAGAGACTGTTACAGTAGTTGTCATTTTTGAATATAGTATTTATTTTTGTTTGACTGCCCATTTATGTTTACATTATCTCTGTTTTAAAAGCTAATTTTTGCATTCTAGTGTAAGATTGTTTCTCTGTGTGGTTCTTGCAAATAGATAGATAGACAGAAAGTGATAGTCAGGACCAATGCTATTCACTAACAAAACACATTTATTTTCCTTTTAATAATTCTTTTCTTTCGGTTTCTGATCCAAATGTTTTTTTATTTATTTCAGTTAATGAAAATGAATCCATTTTTCATTTTGGTTTTAGTTGATTTAATAATCTCTAGCATGTGTGTACGTGTGCATGCATGTGTGTGTGAAGTGTTTGGATATGGCATGTTCTCCCTTTACATGATTTGTTCTGCCTGATTTAGCACTACAAGGCTGTCCACTGCTCTCTCAGATATAAATGTTGCTCTTTGATAATCATGAGAGCCTAAAAGATGCTGGTATTTGCACTTGTACTCGGACTGTAAAATGCTGAGATTTCTTCTACATCGCGGCACATTAGCTTTATTTCTGAAGTATACATCTCTAGAACATTTGATATGGAGATAAGTGTGGAAAATGGAAGAGATTTACATATTTCTCTGTTACTCCGCTGCATGTGGTAGGTAAATTTTTAATCAGTACAGAGGAAAAATTAATTTGCTATCCCAGAAAGGAGGAGTGGGACCAGAGGGATGCTTACTGTTTCATTAGCAGTGTTTTGTCAAAACAGCACCAACTGGCAGAGGGTAAGTGAGAGAGAGAGAGGAGGGAAGAAAGAGAAGGGGGGGCAGGGGGGGGAGAGAGAGAAGGATACAGACAGACGGAGAAAGAAGAATATAGCGCAAAAGTAAGACAGATGGAGAGAAGATGGAGCTTTACATGTTGCTTGTCTAGGTTTTAAATTGAATAATATATGCATTCTCATGCATCTCTAACACCTGCGCCTGTGACATTTGCTCTAACAATCAGATTTTGCTTAAGGAAAAGCTGGAGATGATATAGCAGGCAGAGTCTACAGAACAAATGAATGTGAGTGCTCTCAGATTCTGTGTTTCTAACCCTCAGCAGGGTGCACATAGTCTCTGGAACAATCCTAGCGTGTGCTGCACTCTCTCTGTTCTCTTGTTGCTTTAAGGCAAAACCTCGCCTGGAGAATTTTAGATGTTCAGTCCATCGATATCCTCTCGGCGAGGTTGATTAATTATATAAGGCAGCGTGCAGGGATGCGTTTCTGCCTGCAACCTGTTTTTGTTCTGAGGGGAGCTGGGATGCGGGCAGATGGAGGGAGTGAAAGGAGCGCAGGAGGAACGAAAGGCGTTCTTGCCAAGTTCTCCGCTGAGGGGGAAACAATTTAGAATGTTAGCAACTGTTTGATAAGAGGTTAACAACAGTGCAAAGCCTTCCTCCTACTTTCACAGAACAGTGCAGGGCCGGTGGGAAAGGAGCCGCAGCAGAGCCTGGCAATCACCCGCATTAATGTATTCATATAGGCAGGCATAGCGGTGTTAGCATGCTGCTTTATAGAAGAGTGTTTTGTGGAAGAGTTGGTTTCTAGGGAGAGGAGGAACATGGCGGAGTAAAGTACAAATCAAATGTGTCTTAATACTCTTTCGATCTTTGCCAGTGCATTTGTACTATTTAACATTGGGCTATGTAACATAGGACATTCATGTAATAAAAGGTTTTTAAGAGTTTGGTTATTTTGCAGGTAGCAGACAAAGCCCTAAAATGAACTGATCTGTTATAGCATCGTAACTTACAAGTAGCATGTCTTTCCTAAACAGGATTTGTTTTGCTCACTTTAATGTATTTATAATTTATAATACCACTATAGAGTATAATGCAGTATGTACTTTAATTGACTGTGTATCTGTTTTATCCTAGACATAACAGCCAGTCAGATGTTTAATATTAAATCACTAGGATGTACTGATCAGAAATACTGATTTGAGACATTTCTAACAAATACACACAGTCTATGAACGATAATCTGCAAAAAGACAGCAAATAGGCCCAAAGTGTCCCTTGAAGTACAGATTGGGTAGCACAAATGTGCAGCCTCACTGTGTAGTGTGATGAAGCGTGACCTTTTTGTCCCACAACTCCACTCTCCCTGACCCTGCACTACAGATGGAGTTAAAAGTGGACTTCGAGCCTCTAGCCTAGGCTCTTACAGTGGGGGGCCTGCAGTTCATTAGTGGAGCTCTCATGGCTGCCTAAAAAAGAGGACCTACGAACCATCCATTCATTTTCGGTCTCTGTGATAGTCATTGAGTAAAGTGTATCTGTTCAGTGCTGTCAGGAATGCAGTACAGTGGAATGCACTTTCATATGCCAGAAAAAATGGTCACTGGGTTAAAAAAAGTTTGGTTCACAAGCCTGCTGTATATTTCCTAAAGCTAATGCATTTCTTTGCATATATATTTTCCTCAGTCCGCACTCATTCATTCTACTGCATCCAGCTGGGTGGATTGGGCTTTGCAGTAAAAGGTGTTTCTAGAACTCTCGTGCTTGGAAAAGGTAGCAACAGGAAGACACCCATGTGTGATGCTGACAGCTCATTGGCTGGCAGACTGATGCATCCATTCTCATTCTTTCCTGGTGGGCTTTAGAGGGATATAGGCTCTGTGCATTTGGCTGGGGGATTTGGACCTGCCTTTCATAAAGGAAAAGAGAATCCTCCTCCCCAGATAAAGAGGTTCACTGGTAGACTATGAAAACTACACATGCGGTCAGTGAGGTTCGGTGTGTTTTGATAGTGTGCTTTTAATAAGGCCGTGTTCAGTCTCTATTGGAATTGCGTTATCTTGATATCAGGTGTTATATGTAAGAAAAAAGTATTGGTACATTTCAAGCAAATAGTACAATAGTACATAGTACAGTTCTTTTGGTTAGTCCTGCCTGTAGGGGTTGGTGCTATAGCAAAAATATAATATTTCAGTACTTCAGGAAATTTTAACAATCCATGACATGCAACAATATATATGGTTTTTTATCCAAATAAATTGAAATGGCCAAAAAGAAACAGTGGGGTCACATGTAAGAATGCTATGAAAACTGTTAAGAATAAGAGATTTGTATTTAACATTTCACACACTGCCCTAAATCATTTAAACAAATTATGCTGTCTTTGTTATGAAACACGCAGTTGGTCGGTCTTCTTTAAGTAGTGATGATATCCATGATATGCCCATAAAACAAAATTGATTAAGATAAAAATAAATGTTATCACTCTACTTGTGTCACCCTATTTTCCACTAGAGATGGCAAATCACAATTGATAGGTATTAATATTGGCCTTCTCTTAGCAGAAAATGCTGGATCAGAGATCTGTGGGGGAAAAAGTGTCTGATTAAATCCTGTAACAAATCTTGCCAGAAATGCCACACATATTGTGTCATGTCGTGTTGTAAGCTATAGGGCGGGACAATCAACATCATGATCACTGTCAGCCAGATACACTAGGCCCACTAACTTCTTATTGTGCAGTAGTGGAATGTTTGAGTAGTCTGAGGATGATAGCATGATACCCTACTTGTAAGTGAATTACTGAAAGTATAACTAGCTCGTTTCAAAGCTTTGTAGTTTTTAAAGAACTAATATTGAATCAGTGTAAGTATTCAGAAATCAAGTATTCAGGATAGTGTGACTGGCAGTATAGTGAGGTATTGTGACAGAAAAACATGCTGTCATACCACCTGTACTCTTGACTCATATGATAACCATGGGCACATACCAACAGCAGGACAGAATATCAGACAAAATGTACAAAATGTATTGAATCCGATTCTGCAGTGTAACCTCAAATATACAGATTACATGAAACATGACATGCAGAATTGTATATCATGTAAAACAGAGCAGCTCACTTGATAACAACAGTAGCATAATGTTTACTTAAGAACGCATTGCTAAATATATTCAGTATGGCTCTGAATATAAGAAAAGAAAAAGTGACTTGTCCATCTAGAAGAAGACTGCCATATAGAGGGATTGTTTCTTATCTCTTTCTAAAGTTGTCAGTATGGGCCGCATTCGCTGTGATATTGTCGAGGAGTGAGAGAGACAGAGAAAAACTCCACGATCTTTGTTAGAGCAGTGTGTTGCTAGAACAGTTCCAGTACTGACTGTTTTTCTCTTCTTTTCAAGTGCAGCAGGATCTGCTGGCTGAAGCATTGCTCATTCATTTCATTCTTTCTGTTGTTGCTGGAAGGTTGTTCTCTTGCCCGCTTTTGGACACTTACCCACTGCTCTGTGCCAAAGTGCATTCGTCTGCGAAACTCTCTGAGCACCCTTTAACACATTTTACTTACCTTCGGCTACCTTAAATATGTTCTCTTAAAGAAAATGTGTCACATTTCACAAGCTATGCAATTGTGATTTATCTCCATACTTTAGAGAGAAAAGTAGTTGAAAGCCAGACAGCCAGAAGCAGCAGCAGTTCCTGCATTGTAAGGTTTATACAGTACCCAGTCTAGTTTGTTTGTGTTTAGTGGTCCATTGACACCCATTTATCCTCTTTTCTAGTGAAAAGTAAAAGAGCTGCATAAGCTAATAAGCAGAAACATGCAGCGGAATCCTGATTTACAGTGCAACTAGCTGCCGGCAGCATGTTAGTCATACAGAAAGAGAACCTCCTGACCTGTCCCCCCACACTGAGAATGAGGTTAAAGCCCAATACATAAATAAAAGCCTGGAGTCCCGCCTTACTCACACACTGAGTGTGCTGTCAGAGCCCACAAACAGCTCTATGATCAGACAGGTTCTGGAGATGTCCCGGCGCAGTGCTGTGGGGGCGTTAATTGTGGGATTGGTAAGGCACTCAGAAAAGGAGTGTTGATGGAAGAGGCATTTGGTGCTGCACCGTCATTTGTCATACAATTATGAGTTTAAAACTTGTGTGTTATTCTCTGGGAATAGAATTTATAATATGAAACAGCAGTGTTCCCAGTGGAGACATTTTTTAAAAGGGAACCTTGCAGCTAAGACATGTCAGACATATTACTCTTATCTTATGTGAGAGTGTATATTATTATTATCAATAATTACATCTTTTAATAGAGAGAGAATGGTTCAGTTCTGGGTGATAAGGACATATTCACAGTCAAAGGATTCAGTTAAGCAGTTCATCATGAAAGACATTGATTTATGCTGCTTGTTCCAAATAGGTCCACACATTTCCCCATACATTAAACGGCTATATCCTACATTCTTTTTATGTTTCATTTTTCTCTCAATGCCTGTTCCTGATACTTATGTGGTTTTTATATAACAAACACGGTCATAATTTACACATTTTCAGCCATTTTCACAACTCTTAAGACTGATTTATCTAACTTTCTTATATTTAAAAAAGCAGTCTGGGGTTAAACACTCCTTATAACTTCAACATGCATAAACAGACTGAACTGCAGTGGAGTGAATAGATGAATATATGTAAATACACTGGATTTTGTGACATCACAGAAACAGTGCATTGTTGACTGTTGAAGCTTAGTTTCTATATATGCACTGTATGAGCCAGGGAGTGAATGCAATGTTTTGAATCTTTAACATTGTTTACATACTACATCAAACTATTTTTATTTTTTAAAAAGAGAGAAAAATTTGGTTTTCAATGATATGGGCCTTTTAATTCAAAATGGAAGAGAATGGAGCCTTTCTACCAGTGAACGTTTTTTTTTTTTCTTTGTGAATGTATTGTTAGGCTGTGCTTACCAGGAGGAGCACATTTTTTTTTTCTTTTTTCAAAAGCCCTCTTTTGTTTCCCGAGCTTTCACCCCTGCTTCTTGGAAGGGTGTGTGAGTTGTTTTTATGTTTGTGCTGAGCTGCAGTGGGGCGACATGTTTACCTGTTGTGTAATCTCTCTCAGTAGCCGTGTCCCGCGCGCCAAGGGGCCGCTACAGTGGGGTCACGCAGTTGAATCCAACAGCGCCCAATTCATCATGACTGGGTGCGAAACGGGCTTGACCCCTGACCCCTGGCTCTCTGATTGGAGTGAGGCAGAGGCGCAGGCTGCTGCACCCCTGCAGCGCCGGGACCCGACACGGGCCGCCGCAGCCCCCGCCGTGAAATCGATACACTATATCTTTCCTCCTGACCCACGCACTGACCCCGATTGCCGCTCTCACGTTGAAGCGCAATTGGTTTGAACAGCAGGTCCTGGGAATAAAACAAGCCGGCACTGACGCAGCACAGCTCACCACCGCTCCAGTTCTGAAAGAGCCACTCTTACCTTGGCTTTGGTTATAATTATACATCACATGAAAGGACAAATGCCTTTTATTATTGATCAGTGCAAGTGAGGTCACGGTCCATTCTCATGCCCTGGGGCTTGTAAATAAGCACTTGTGACAGGCTGTTCTAGCTTCATCCCAAACCTGTACGCACGCTGGCAGAGGGACAGTTGTGTGTTACATTGTAGTGTAAATGGAACACACACTGAGATTCCAGCTGAAGACTTCAGAAGGGCAAGGATGAGAATTTATAGACACATCTTTTAAAAAGATTGTTTTTATTCATGATATTTTCCACCTTATTTATCATCAACTCAGTTGCATTCTGCCCTCAAGTTATAGGTCACAATACACCACACTTGGTCATCTTTGTTTAAGAAGAAAAGAGGCAGACAGAACAGTTATATCAGCTTAATAAGTGTTTAGTGACCGTTTTCAATCTAGCATCTGAAGGAATCTAATTATTTTTTGAGCACTAATTTAAGACTGTCAAATGTTCTTCCAGCTGGTTTAAAATAGGCATGTTGAAAAGCACTAAACTGAAAAAATGTTAGTGGTAGTTAGTGATAATGTTACTGCTGCTTACCTTAGGATTTATTTTGGGTTTCAGTCTATTCTAAATATTAAAATAAGAATTCTTTTCAACTATATGCAAACCTAAGTTGAGCATCAAGCTGTAGACTGTCACCAGAGCCTCAGACCTTTCAAGGTGACATGTATCAGGTTGAATCAAAGACTTCACAGGTAATGAACGTATTTTAGGTCAAAATGTGTTTGTGCTAGCCTTGGCTGTGAAAGAAAAAATTGATGTTACCTGAAAATTAGATATATCAGTCGGTAGGCAGTATCATCAAGTATTGACAGACCACAGTTGAATCTGTATTGGCAAAAATATTGCCAGTAATTGCTGACTTTTGGTATTACTGGGTTCAAACCTGTGATCACTTGATGATGACACACAGTCATAAATTGCCAAGCTATTACAGAACCCAGCATAAGTTCCTTTGTTTACCTATATGAGAGTGAAAGTCACAAAATTCCTTATTCAGTTTGATATAATGCATTTTTCCAAACAGATAAGATGGTGAGTGGTTAGTAAAGTCCCCTACATTAATATATTAATTTTTCATTCTAGGGCTCTAGCTTCAAATTAGTATTTTAGCACCAAACTAACCATGTGATACAATGCGACATACTGTGATATACTGTATGTTGCATCCTTTCATCCTTAGAACTAATATAGGCTGAAAACACAGTCATGATTAAAAATGTGTAACCTTTACGTACCCTAACCTGCAACACACAAAACCTTTGTGTAATTAAGAAGAGACATGAAAAAAGTGAACAGACCACAAATCTGTAAAGAATTATAGGTAGCTCCTCTGCCTAAGCTACAGTGCTTAATCATATATTATTTAAAACGTTTTAATTCTACCCTTTATTTTATGAGGTATGAGATTTGAGTACTGATCACTCATGACGGTAAAGCGCTGGTTAAAATGAAATTTGGTCAGTATTATCAGTTTTTTTGCACTTTGAAATCAGTATCAGAATTGTTCATACCTGGATCCTGCTGTAAATGTAGAACATTCCAGAAATTGCTGTAAATGTAGAACATTCCAGAAACATACCGAATGTATTATCTGTTTCTGCTCAGAATGCAGCTGAAACCAAAAGCATGGAATGGGAAGTAATTAACTTTACCCTTTCTAAAGGTACTCCGGCTTCTGTTACACTACAAACTGCTTTGAACACGGCTCAAAACCTCAAAAACAACAAGAGGCCAGGGGGCTAGAATAACAGTAAATTAAAATCTGCTCCTGTCCATTTCCTTAGAATTTTATTTGCCAATTTAATGTTGTGAGAATCGTTCCATTTCCAAAAGGAGATGGACAAGATAAATAGTTAACAGTCCCCTCTTTGATTGTGCTCAGTAGCGATTGAAATCTCGCATAAAGAAGCGCTTTCATAGGCCAAGAGGCCGTTAGTTCCACAGCAAAGCTGCTTGGCTTTGATCCTGAAACCACATCCAAGGCCAGTAAACTACGTGCTTTGTTACCCTGTCGCAACAGCAACATAAAAAAGCCCCACACAGCGCCTCCTATCTCCCTCCTCCCTCTTCCGCGAGGATGCTTTGCATTTGTTGTACTTATCACTGAACAGCAGAACCCAAGTTGGTTTTGGTTACGCATGAAAGTGAAATGTGACTTCGCAGCTTGTCATGTATCAAAATGTTTGCTAGCAATTGTTTAAAAAAAATCATTTTGCTATGAAGTAGCCTGCTTTCAGCAAGAGCTGTAGAGAGATGGATTGCTTTCTGGAGTTTTTGACAGGTGTAATTGTTAAGGCGTCATCTGTTCTTGTTTGCACAAAATACATTTTAGCCAACTGTAGGACTTGCCTGCTAATCTTTCTCCCATCATTCCTTTCTTTGCTTGCCACTAGACAAATCCCCTGTTATTTGACCAGATGGTGGAAAATCCATTCTCATGATAAGTTGCTTCTAGTTTGCATTTAGATTACCTGCAAAAATGGAACAATTTACTACCCTGCCTCTAACCATAACTTGCTTTTTTCTTAGTATAGATTTGACTGACTTGTTACAAATTATATAAATCTTGATGAGTGCGAGGCAAGGCCAGCAGGGAGGAGAAACAGAGAGAGTCGTAATGGGAGATAATGCTGCAGAAGCACCTTGCAGCAAACATCAGGTCTGTGTGCTTCTGCTTCTTCATTACTCCAATAGAGTGCTTCTGAACCTGGTTTGCATGTTTTAGTACAGTAGTATCTATTGTCAGCCTTTTAAAACTAATGAAGTATTTTCTGCAATAGTCAATCCACTGCTGCATCTTTGCTCACCTTCCTGCTGGATCACACGTGACTTACTCATTTTATTTATAACAGAGAGCACAATCTTAAGCGTACTGTGTGCTTATAATTTTATTTTTGATGGCCTTTATACTCTGCAAAATTGTAACCAGTATACAAAACGCATTCTCACATTACACTCTATTCTTACATTTTCTTTTAGTATATATTTATGTAATGAGATTTTATTCCCAGTAATTTTGTATACGTTGGTCCATTCACTGTGAAATGTTCACATGATATAAAGGGCAGCTGCAGGTAAAAAGGAAGGGTGGCAGCGACAATATACTAGTCTATGAAAATGTTCAGTCAGGTATAGTGATTAAAGGAAGTGCCAAAGCGCTCTGCTAACTAAATAAGCTAAGTAAATCACAGTTTGCAAATAAAGATCGATTTGTGGATCAGACAGCAGGTAAACATACTTTTAGGTATGCCAGCGAAGTAAGACTGCTTGGCCCAGCTGCACTGCCTGCAGATACCCATGGAAGGTGTATTATGGATAAATTATCTGTCACCTTTCTCAGTCTTCCCGTACTGTGATGAGGACTAATTTGCATAATCCTTTTAAGGAGTCAAATTATACTGTCATGTAGCAGATTTAACATGCTAGCCAGGATTCCATTGCTCTGCCGCTAATTAGCATGTACATTGCGGTGCATTTAAATTTACTGCTTGGTTCCCTGCCACAGACAGTTGAATACATCTGTCCATTTCTTGGCCCAAAGTACAATTTGGCTGTCATAATGAGTGGCTATTTTCACATTCCTCGAGTTTTATTCACTTAAGTCATCTTAGATCAGTCGGAACGGAGGCAGGGAATAGAAAGAACGATGAGAGGTGATTGAATGCTGAAAGAAGGATACATTGTGAGCTCTTTTTTATCTTCTTACAATTTGGAAACATCAGTGGTTAAGCTTGTCTTTCTGTCAGTGGACTTTTCTCTGTTACCTTAATCTGCTACTTTTGTAATATAATTATGGCATATTTAACAAAAGAACTTTTTATGGCAAATGGGGATGTGTGTTATTCCAGGTCATGTCGCATCTTATGAAGAAGCAGACATCACTGTAATGATTATAATATAAAGCTCCTGTCCCGTGTTGGTTGTATATGTCTACAATGTAGTTCTCAGCTACTACATTGAGTTTGACTGATTGATTGTATAGTAATATGGTGGCTGTGGATGTTTCACTCTTTGCGAAAGTGGATGTGGTCGGTACTTTTTATCCTGAGAAGGCATCGCTTTCAGAGAGAGAAATGCAAAAGCCGACTGTTGATACAGTAGCTCATCTCATCCTGCTGCAGGAGTGGTCAGTAGAGCAGCGATGGCCCAGTAGATTGAAGCAGCGCACTAGGCAGGACGGTGGCCACCTCATTCCTCCTGGCAGTGGCTGTGTCACCTGATAACAGGATGTGGTTGTTACCTATCAACACTCTTGTTTTCCCCCCAAACCCTCCAAACCAACAGGAAATTAAAGTAGGACCTAACGCCGGGCACTTGGACTTTTCATTTCAAAACAACATTTTTATTGATATCTCTAATGAAAATCAGAGGGGTCAGCATGATAAAGCTCTGGTGAGAGACCTCTCCAGGCAAACACGTTCTAATCATCTGATTTCAAAGTTTGGGGAGGTTTGCAGTTGATTCGGTATTTGCTCAACATAAGTGGTGTGGCGTGTCTCAAGATCGCGATCTTCAATCAAGAACAAATTGGCAGTCCGACTGAACGTGCAGATTGGAGGACGGACAGGGCGAAATTTTAATACTTTCAGACTAATTGCGATTTGAATCACATTACTTTAATTCGGCTGTGATGTGATGAAAGAGAAGGCGCGGTCCTGAGCTCGGTCATCATTAACCGCTCGTCCACTGCTCCTTTTCCCAGCCTACTCTCCTCGTGTCGCCCTCCATCTTCCCTCCATCCTTGTGGATTCATTTCCTCAGTGTTTTACTGTGACATTCAGCGAAGGTCACAGGCGCTCGCTCGCTCTCTCTCTCTCTTGCTCGCTCTCACTCTCCCATAGTGCCTGGTGTTCTGCAGGGCCTTCAGCCAAGCCAGCCCTCACCGCATGATCCAGACTGCATGTTTTGTACGCCTTCCAAGCAAGAACAGCACTGCTGACAAATGCTGTAATGATTCTGGCCCTGGCATCAATCTCACCACCTGAGTGAGGGCCTCTGCACCCATTTGTTCTCAGACACTCACTCTTTCAGTGCATCTTTTTCACACTGATGCTGCTTTCCTCAGTGTAAGTTCCATGTAGTTGACCTGCAGGCTGCGTGAACCTGTGCTCTCTGGTCCTGTGTTGAAATATTTTTCCAAATGACCACAGAGAGCTTGGATTGAAACATTATAGCCCTCCTGCACATTGTGTCTGTTACCAGGTTGTCTTATTACATCAGTTCAGTTTTAACTACCATTACTGTTGAAGCCCTCTGGGTTCAGCCAATTACAGAAGATAATTTACGGCGCAATTATTGCTGTCAAACTCAGAAAATCTGCAGATATTGCGGATTCATACTTGATTAAAATCACAACGGTAAAATCTCATCAGTAATTGTGCTTTCCCAGTAAAACTAGTTTGGCTTCATTAGGGCTACAGCAATCTACGGTAACAAATGTTGTCTCTTAGCTGGCCCAAATCTGACAGAAAAAAGCATTGCAAGTCTGTATGCTGTTATATATCAAGCCCTTTTTTTGTTTTCATCATTATTGAAAGGTCACTTCACTGCCTCAAGTGTCCGAAACAGGAAATGTTTGATGCATGCGTTAGTGTGAACATTAAACAGATGCAGTGATTTCATCCTTGCTCAGGACATGGACAACCCTGTTTTTCATTCCCCTCTGGTCTCTGGCCTTGTAGTGGTCATTTCCCCCAGAGGAGGACCCTCTCTGGCAGCATTACTGCCACCTTCACATACCCCCCCCCCAGCTGACTGGCCACACTTAGCTTAGTACTACCCCCTGTCTGCCGCATGCCTGGCCTGCCTTTCGCTGTCTGAGCGCCAGAACTAGCCACAGCCAGCAAATCATTACATAGGGAGCCCTGCCAAAGTTTTAAATACCAGAAAATAACACCATTTACCACATGCAGGGCAATTATTTCTGTGAAAAATTACCCAGGGGTTTTTATTTGTGATAAACCCCCTCCTCCTTTCTTAACAGAGAAAGACGATGCACAGCCGGCTCTTTCAGGTCCGCACGAAACCCCTCATTAATATTTATGGCCTGCTTTGCAAAGAAACAGTGATAAGCTCTGGTTGAATATTAAGTTTGACTTTATTTAAAAACGCATTAAAAATATTCACTAAATTAAAGAAAGAAAGGGGGGGGGGACCTTTAAAGAAAGGTAAAGAAAAGCAGCAGCCTCTTTGTGAAGGGGTTAAACAGTTCATTTTTGAGTAAGCATGGGGGAGGCTGCTAACTCTGAGCTCTGCAGAAATAGACAGTTCTCAGTAATTTAGTGGCCAAGTGGGCCTTTTGAAAGGCTATGGAAATGTATAGGCCTCTGGTGGCTGGGTGGCCTTCCTGTCACATCACGGCTAAGTCGACTCCTCTCTGTTCAGGTATGGCAGGCGAGCCTTGAGTTGTCTGAGTGCAGGCTGACAAAGCTGACTCTGTTTGGGCCATAAATATGAATTAGTGTCTTCATATATATAGTGTCTCTATGTGGGGGAATGGCGAGCTGTAATGGCCTGTGGAGTGAGATATCTGCCTCATGTCTGTGCGATCGAGACTGCTCCGCACAGAATACTATAATTTAACTCAAGTTATAATATTGTTACTGTATATGGAACATTACTGTGCTTTATGATACATGACTCATATCCTCCTTTAATTAAAGTCATGGCTGAACTGCAGAATGTGACTGTAACATATAGATGGATGCTGAGATTTGTAAGTACATTTGCTGTTGTACTCCTGTGAGAAAAATACAACCGATATTTTCCAGAAGTAGATAGGATACATCAGAAAAATGCCTAGTGTGACCCCTTCCAGGTATCATCATAAACAGTTAAGCTTGTTTGATTATTACACCCCAGCCTGTTTGATTGATCCTCACAGGCCTGGGTTCATTCTTACAAAACAGTATGAGGAAGTGTGGCAGGGCTAAACCCTCAGCAGGGGAGAGGGATGGGTCTTGCAGTCAGTGTTTTATTTTTCTAGTTTTTTTTGTCACTCTACAAGCGGCCTCATTACGGCATACAAATCTCATCCTGACATTCTATATTCCTGCAAGAGATTTAGAGAACAGGGGTGTGTGAGCAAGAGCAGTTCCCTGTGCATAAGGTACGATTTACTGTACCCTCACCAAAAGCCTGATTATTCCAGCCACAGAGAGTCAGCAGTTAGAGTAGGTTTTGCACCACAGGCCGTGAGGCATGAGCAATGGCACTCGTATACACGTTGGTTAATGGCTGGGTGGACGGTGTGATGTTATTGTAGGATGGTTCTCCCAGTGGAGGATTGGGAAGTTCCCTACTGTGAAAGGAGGATAAAGAGGGATGCTCACTGTCCCTACCCCTCAGAGAAGCTTTGCCCTGCTGCTGGATCTTCCTCTTTTCTTACAGCACTCAGATTAACTGCCATTATAAAACCATACCATGCAGAGAACACTTTATACGACTCAGACTGCAAAATGCCACAGCAGTGCCGCTTTGCTCTGCAGGCACTGTGTACAGCGGAGGCTGCAGTTGGGGACACTATTTATCGAACATGTTATGCTCTTTCTTTACTACAGTGTGGTAAACAATTAAATACTCTTAACTTTTTGGTTCTTTATTTAAATAGGCTAATTATTTAAGTATTCATTTATTTTAATTCGCTACTACGTTGGTTAGGGAACTCAGTAATAAGATGCTATTTCATGATATTATGGCAAGAGTACTGTTGCTTAATGGAAACAGTGTTCACTTATGGCTGTGGCCTCTTTCAGCAGGATAATGCATCTTGTCACACAGCAAAAATTGTTCAGGTGATCTTGCTGTTGACTTGGCTTTTAAATTCACTTGATTTCAGTCTGATCAATAATCTGGGAAGTTTTGGACAAAACTAGTCTGATCCATTGATACACCACCTTTGAACTTAAGATACCACAGCACACCTTCAGGGATCTTGTAGAGTCCATGTCTCAACAAGTATTCAGTATTAGGCAGAGGATTTTAATGTAATGATTGATCAGTGTATTTTCTTTGTCTGTAGACTTTATATTTCTATGTAGATCTACCAAAACAAATAAATTGATATGAATTCCTTATTAAGGTCATTACAGTGTTATAAGCTTATTGTGAAAGTAGCCATTACTGCTTTGTACATTTTACTCACAGTACTGGGAAATGAAAATAACCATCATAATTGAGGCATTTTTACAGGGTAGTAGTCTGAGCAGTGCATGTTCACTGCACAGCAGTGGGGTCTGCTATTGCAAGATGAACAGGACTTGACCAGTTTTTGTCATTCTTGTGCTGATCGCATGTAATAGAATACATTCATAGCTCTTTGTGATATAACAAATGATGACAAAAAATATAATTAAAATATCATGCATCTGTAGAAGAAGAAGTGGATTTTCTCAGACCACTCTATTCCACTATTGGAGGGTTCACATGATCTTGTTCTTCTTTTGCTGAATTTGGACAAAAAAGGCAAATTTGCCAAGATGGCTACAGAAACCCATATATAGCGCGCCATCTGCTTTCAGGTCAAAGAATTGCTGTAGTATTGTGTTATGGCCCAGATATCGTGATCATATCGTATTGTAGCCTCTGTGACCATTCCCCGACTGAGAACTGTTTGGGGAAAAAAACAATTCTGCAACACACACAGAGTTTTTCATTGTGCAGTGCTGTGCGTGATGTGAGATAATGGCAGTGTATGGAGGTGTGAGTGATGTAGAGCTGTAGCGTGAGTTTAGAGGTTTAATGGTCAGGGCTGTGATCAGTGCGTCTGTGCTGCAGTCTCTCAGGGCTGACTGTCAGGAGCCTGCCAGCCCACCTCATCACTGTGTCAACACTGAGATCTCTCTCTCTCTTTCTCTCTCTCTCTGTCTCTCTCTTTCACTCTCTCTGTATCTTTCTCTCTCTTTCTCTCTTTGTCTCTCTCTCTCTCTCTGTATCTTTCTTTCTGTCTTTTTCTTTCTCTTTCTCTTTCTCATTCTCTCTTTCTCTCTCTCTGTATCTTTCTTACTTGTTCTCTCTCTGTCTCTCTCTGTCTTTCTCTTTCTCTCTCTGTCTTTTTCTCTCGCTCTCTCATTCTCTGTCTTTCTCTCTCTCTTTCTCTCTCTCTCTCTTTGTCTCTCTCTCTCTCTCTTTCTCATTCTCTCTCTTTCTCTCTGTCTGTCTCTTTCTCTCTTTTTCTCTCTGTCTCTCTGTCTCTCTTTCTCTCTCTCTTTCTCATTCTCTCTCTTTCTCTCTAGCTGTATCTTTCTCTCTCTCTCTTTCTCTCTCTCTTTCTCTCTCTCTCTTTCTCTCTCTGTCTCTCTCTCTCTCTTTCTCTGTCTCTCTCTTTCTCTCTCTGTCTCTCTGTTTCTCTCTCTCTCTTTCTCATTCTCTCTCTGTCTCTCTATCTCTGTATCTTTCTCTGTCTCTCTTTCTCTTTCTCATTCTCTCTCTTTTCTTTCTCTCGGTCTCTCTCACACTCACACAAAAGTATACATGTTGCGCTTCTTGTTATTTATTTTGTACAACTTATAACAGTGTAGTTTTAAATATTAGAGACTGAAAATTAAAATGTATTTTCTATGTTTCATCCATTGTTTACTGTGCTTTGAGTGCAGGGACTTATTGATAAATAAATAAAATATTGTAAATATCTTTTTACAGTTATTTCTATTTTACTGCCACAAAATACAAGGCAGTCTAGATATGAAGCTTTACTGTCTACAGTCAAAAAACTTTATTGATCCCGGAGGAACTTTTATACATTTATCTACAACCTGGATTGAGTCTAAATACACATAGACCCCTCTCTATATTCAGACAATTACAAGTACAGTTGTTCAGCCCCACCGCAAAATACACACACAGTCTGTCACTAATGCCTTTTGCAACCAAACTCACACGGTTCTTAGTCCCTCCCATATACCTAAAATGTGCACACTAACAGTCACACTACATCACACACACACACACTCATGGCTCTTTGGGGAAGCATAGGCGTGGCAGCTCATTCCCATTAGAGCCCCGCTCCACCCTGCACCAGAGGGCAGGCAGTACTTGCCAAACACTGAAGCTTCCCTCACTAGCGGCTACATCTAGCGCACACTCGCTAATTGATTGCAGCTGTGCCATTTAGCGCTTAAAACATGATTGGAGGTGTCAAAGATCAAACATGCAGAGGTTTGCTAATAGCCCCAAGGATGTGTGTGTGTGTGTGTATGTGTGTGTGTGTGTGTGTGTCTGTGTCTGTGTGTCTGTATCTGTTTGTGTGTCCACCTAAGTGTGGTTTACAATT
>JBBPCY010000001.1:33120405-33137708 GCA_037974405.1 Brachyalestes nurse | reverse complement strand
TGTTCTGGGCCACCAGCTCTCTCTCTCTCTCTCTCTCTCTCTCTCTCTCTCTCTCTCTCTCTCTCTCTCTCTCTCTCTCTTTCTAAATCCTCTCCAACCCCCTTCCATATAATCCACAATTAAGGTGAACTGCAGACCTTGTGGTTAGCGCAGCTCTCGCCTGGCATATTTTTAGAAGTATAGCTACCAGCGATGCAAATGGGGGGGGGTAGGGTGGGTTGGGGTGGAGGTGGAAATTGTAGGTCTCAGAAGAATTTGAGGTGGCATGTTTTATTAAAAGGTTGTCAACAAAATGAGCAGAGAGACTTGTTCTGGACCTCTAGGCTACTTGTATTCTGCTGAGCCAGAACTAGTATTATCAGAAACCTGCAATTACATGTAAAATTTAAATTATTTGTTGTCAGCGTTGCTGTTTCACACCAATCCCCTGTGCAACATTTACATACGCAAATGGGTTAAGTAGCTTATAATAGATTTTTAACATCTTGCGTTTAGAAATCAATATTCTGCTGATATATCCAGTGCCCTTTTTTTTTTGTCTTTATCCTTCGAACATTTCAGTTAAAGGTAAACGAGGAACCACAAAACTAACTTTGAAACTTTCTCTCATAAGGAGTCAAGTCACCACATTTGTGGTCTGTTCTCGTTTCAGTAGTCACTTTTCTGAGTTTGTCTTTATTTATTGATTTATTTATTTATTAATTTGTTTATTCATTTGGGATGATAACATTCTCTACGTTACCCACCGTACTTGTATATGGCTCATTTAAGCTTGTTACTTGTCCTTCTGAAACTTCACCATCCCTAATAATCTTGCCTTTCACCACAATATGATTTTGAATGCGGTGACAGAAACGTTAGGCTACAAACATAAATGCATAAATATGAACGTTTTTGACTGATGTGCCCTGGGTGTTTCTAGCTGAAAGAAAAAATCCCTCTCCTTGATTGACATGCATAAACGCAGTAATGCATAAATACATACATAATATTGGAATTGCATTGCCAGATGTTTTACTTTATGTGTTGTTTATGTGGGCTCTCTTTCTAATCAATGCCGGTAAAATGACACCTCATGCAAATGGTGCGAGATGTTTGCCCTCAAATATTCACACAAAGCAATAGAAGATGATGCTCTAATTGGTGCAGGAGCTATTTGGCTAGGCTCCAGTGTATCAATTACTTTGGGTGCTTTTCTAAAGTAATAGAGCGTAATTGCTATTCTTTTGGTCTCATTAATAGGATGCTGAGGCTTTGGTGCAACAGCACAATGCCAACAACTATAGCGATGGAACGCTTGGAAGTCGTTTCAAAGACAAAAGTCTGTGCAGTCTGCCTCTGCAAATCTTTATTTCACTCTCTCTCCATCTCCATCTTTCTTGCTCTCGCTCGCTCTCTCTCTCCCCTGCTGTAAATGGCAGTCTCACAGATGCACTTACCCATGCTGCATCTTACTGCAAATCAAATATGACAGCGAGGACTGTAGACATAATGGAGAATGTGAGGAGACAGTGGTACTGTACAAACACACACAGACAGCCTTGAGCTTAATTGAACAGCACTCCCTGTGACCCATACCCATATGCATGGTTGTCAGGATTTCAGCAAGCCGGCTTTCCCCAAGGAAACTGTTAGCCTCTAGGGTGTATCTAGGGTGTTACGGGTCACACACACACACACACACACACACACACACACACACACACACACACACACACACACACACAAGCACACATTTCAAAACATGGTGATTTATTGATTCATAAGATTTGTCATCAGAAATTGTGTCCATTAAATGATCCATTGCCTAGTGGTGACTTCCATACTCTTCCTATTTTCATAAAATTCAAATGGAGAGAAAGGTTGTGTTAGTGTTGAAGTCTGGGACTTTTCCAGGCTGATATGGTAGTGGAGATCCAGGCTCAGTTACCTCTGAACAGTACAGTCTTGGTCCACACATTCTGCCCTAAACTGTGGGACAACAGGTTTTAAAAACATAAACTTACATTTCTGCACCTTTCTCATCTGGAGGGCATTGGATCAGCAGATTTTGAGCACGGCTTTGTCTCTCTGCCATGAATTTAAAAAATACGTTTTAGATCAAAACCTAATCCATCTCAGGCATGAGACAGTGCGTTTATACCCATGTATCATAGTTTTGTGTGAGGAAGCTTTTAGAAGCTTTAAGCGCTTCTGGTTGTAGTTATCTGACCCTTATTACCTCTGTTACGAACAACTGTGACTGAGTAAGTTAATCTAGAATTCAGCATTTCACATGAAATTATTCTGAATGTCTACAGTAATAATGGAGAAATTCTGAAAAAATAGTGGATTTTTTCCCTCCATCCAAATGAAAGTGCATGCACTTGTTGGGGTTTATTTACAGTATTAAGTCATTGTACCGTAAACTGAGGTTTGGCACTCTGGTCTGTGTCACCATTAATATCTAGGCATGGTTGTAGCCCTAGAAGCGAAGTGCTAAGTTTGTGTTAGGTACTTCTTCTTTGCTTACTTGATACTGACTAAAAGGCCTGCTCTTTATTTCAGCCTGCTGTCTGTGTTGAATAATGGTTGCTGATAATTTGCCCCACTCCAGTTAAAGAGAAGCGTTCATGCTGAGTAAATAGGCTGATTGGGGAGAAATGAAGGTCAGTCTGACTGCAGGTGACACAACACTGCATCCCAGCCACCCGCTCCAATCTATCCATCATTTGTTAGTCCTTTTACACAGGCCCACTCTCCCTTTTATCCCTCTGTCTTTAAAGAGTACAAATGAATCTCTACACCGAGTTATGCATTAAGCTCAGCGATGGTATCAGCTCCTCTACAAAGTGTTTAAGCAGAACTCATTTCTAGCTTAGTACTGGTTCCTTCTGTAGAGAGAAGGAATCTAAATTTGGAATCTTCCATTTTGGTCAGTGCTCCTTTTTAAAGTTCTGTACTTAAGACTTTTAACTAGTCCCAGCAAAGCTGTTTAGGTTCTATTATTTCATGAACACGATTAGGCTACATGTGCAAGGACATTTTGGTATCTGTCTAAAACACATCTGGTGCCATTTGAATGATTTTAATGAGAGTAATGCAAGGATGGACTACAAATACATGTCAGTGTGTGAAAATGTGTGTGAAAAATGTTTTTTAATGGTTCTATTTCTTAAAAAGTTTTACCAGAGTTTTACCAAATGCACTCTGATGTTAACATGCTTTAGCCAATAGATGGTGGGTGCAGGGCTTTGTTAAGAAGCATTACTGTTGAGAAAGATTTATAAACACACTCTAACTGCAAAATTTAACTGGAAACCAAAACCCAAAACAGCTGATTATGAACCAAAACGGTACATTATGTACATTATGTAGGCTAACTTGCTGTGAAATCCAGTGTCTTTGACAACAGATAATAGTTGGTCATTTAAGGCAATGAATTACTTCAGTTGTTTTACTGATTTTCAAGCTGTCTTTTAAGTTGGAGAAAACACTTAATTTGGTCTTTTCTGTTTTTTTTTCCTTCAAATTTATTTCACTTTTTTGATAATGTAAGCTCCGGTTATTTTTTTTGAACTTGATGACTTAAACACTGAACACAACACAAGTACAGATATTAGGTTACGTTAACTTAAGACTAGCTAAAAGGGAATTCCACCAATGTTTCTTCATTTCTGCATACTGAAATCATTAAGATGTAAAGAAAGTTCCATAGTGAAATGCTTTGTTCTGGAGAAACTAACAGAGTCTGAATTTTTCAGTGATGGTAGTGGGAATTGAGGGTTTCCAATAAAGTCCGATGAAGAGTGTCTCAAAGCTGCGAACAATTATTACATGCAGCGGTAATAAATGCATTGTATAAGAGGCATTATTTTATGAAAGTTTTAGACAGAGAAGTAGGCAGTCCTTCAAAAAAGACTTGTATAAATTGGCACATGTAAATTGGCTGGTGGTTTTGGATAGTAAATAAAAGGTCTGTATCTGTGTTGTAGACATCATGCCTCGTTGTTTCTACCGCCACCACTGTAAATAATTCACATTTCACAGTAAACCTCTCGGAATGACTCTGTTTACATCTCAGCCACTGAATTTTAGAGAAATTTTGGAAGCGGTGCTGGATGATGAATGTTAGTGGAGCCAATCAATATTGCTTTAGACTGTGACTGTGTCCTTAGCTATATGATGCAATGTTGCATTTGTTAAAAAGCTGGCATTAATATATGTTACTCTCAGGCGAACACACCTCCAAGATCTTCAATGTCTATTAGTGTGTTTCTTGACAGATACCTAAATGTACTTGTGAATGCCTCCTTAATGTGTGTGCATTTTAGTGGATATGCACTAGCTCATACACTGGCTGCTGCTGTTCTATTCTGCACTGTGCTTTCAAAGTGCATCAGAACAATGATATACTAAGTGCTCCAGCAGTGGATGAATTGATGTCATTAGTACTTCACTCAATTTCGTAATATCAGAGATGTTCCTCTCCATAGCCTACAGCAGAGAGTCAGTCTACAGGCCCACTGAGTCTCTGCCTTCTCACTGTACGCCCACCTACGCAGCGAACAGAGATCACACACACACACACACACACACACACACACACACACAGAAGCCTGAATCATTCACATTTCTCCTCTGGCACTTTCAGCAAAGCATATGCGTGAGTGTCATTCACATAATGTGAACTAAAACACAGGCTGGGATTTGACTGCTTGCTGCTGAAAGCAGAGACAGCGCTGCAGATTTGTGCCTGTGAGTACTGACTGCACGCCAGAGTCACCCTGTGCAAACTGAAACGAGATTAAACACAAAACAAGCAGATGCGTGAATAGTCTTCCAGTCTTAAATATGACCTTGGTTCAGTGATCTTTTCCACTAATGCTGCTCATCTTTGACATTGGAAATAGATTTAAATCTGTTACAATCTAATGGATTATATGTTTCTTTGCATCTAAGCAAATTAATTTTCTGCCTAGTGCTTTATAGAACTGTAGGAGGATTATTAGGGAAGTTATTGCTAACATTTGTCAGACAGGCAAAATACTTTCCAACGGTCTCCTTCCTTTTAAGGTCTGGAGCTGCACAATAGTTTGTTAACTGCTAATGCTATATAATTGCACGATGGTGTTATTAACACTGATTTTTGCAATGTCGTGCAGTGTCTAATTTATGCAAAAGAACCTCTAAGCTGTCACTGATTGTTTTATTACACCCTAAGAACAGTCGCAAATAATGCAGGATGATCTTTAACCATCAAGGGTAGGGCCGTGTTCGTAATGTCCACACACCAGTATATCATGGATAAGCTATTGGCAGTAAGCATATCGATACAGTGATGGCTGTATTGATATTTATGACTTGACTTTTCCATGGGGAATGAAACTGAGAATGCAGTAAGTGTACTGTAATAGTCCAGATTTTCTCTTCATTTATTATTTGCATGAAAAGCTATTGGGGAAGAAAGCATTTCACTCCAGTCCCTTTGTGGACAGGATAGAGCACAAGTTGAGCTTAATTTATTAGTTTATGCTGTACCCTTGTGTGCATGAATGAAGTGAGTTTTTACTAACTGTTGTTAAGGCGTAGATGATGTTAAGGCACTTGTTAGATGTATTCGTTTCAGTTTCAGTGACGTGGTTTGGTTTGCGGTTGCAGCTAGGATGCCAGCTGGTTGGTCACTTGTTTGTAGAGCTGATGGGTGGCAAGTGTTGGTGAACTTCCCTGTTTTAGTCATATCAAAATATTCCACTGTCCACTGTCTGACACCTGTACTTTCTGGCATTGTGCAGGGGAGAGAGGGTCCCATCCATCAAAAGAAAGCCATGCCAGTTATGCTGTCTTAGACAGACCACCAGACATTGAACTTTTGATCTCCCAATGGTAGAGTTAATGTTCAGACAGCTGTGCCACTCGGGAGCCCCTGTGTAGGTGAATATTTTATTGTTTGCTGTAAATTTTATGGCCATGGGTCCTCTCATGTTCACATACACCAATCAGCCACCTGTAGAGCTCATTCCTGGCCTCTAAAACTGCTCTGCTCCAAAACTGCTCATCGAGACATTGATTCCACAAGATCTCTGAAGGTTTGCTGTGGTATCAGGCACCTACACGTTATCAGCAGATCCTTTGAGGCCTGTAAGTTGCTCGGTGTGGCCACCGTGGATCGTACTGGTTTGTCCAGCACATTTAAGAGATCAGGATGAGATTTCATTACGGAATGCTATTGCCATGATGTGGGGGGGTACTTGTTCTGCAGCAATGTTTAGGTAGGTGGTATGTGTCAGAGTAATATCCACATAAATGCCAGGGACAATGGTTTCCCAGCGGAACATAGCCCAGAGCATCACACTGCCTCTGCTGACTTGGTACATCCTGGTGCCAACTTCTCCTCGGTTAAGTGATGTGATGCACACATGCCCAGCCATCCACATGACCAGGAGACCTTCTTATAGTGCTTCATGGTACAGTTCTGATGCTCACATGCCCATTGTAGGTGCTTTCAGTGGCAGACAGTGCTCAACATGGGCACTGTGACTGGTCTGTGGCTAAGAAGCCCCATCCTCAGTAAGCTGTGATGCACTGTCTGTTCTTAGACCTTTCTAGCATAGCCAGCAATAACTTTTTCATTAATTGGTGCTAAAGTAGCTCTCCTGTGTAATCAAACCCAAGTCTTCAGTTACTTCTCACAACAGTAAGCCATGACCTTGTTGGCCTTCCTTAGACCACTTTTCGTTGGTACTAACTACTGTATACTTGGAACTGTCTTGGGACCTACAAATTTAACTCTCTGTACTGCAACCAGCAGCTCCGAGTGGCTTGCACCTATAATATAGTTCTTAGGACCCCACCCCCTCCCGACAGATTAGTAAATATTGCCTCAGTTTTTTTGTTTGTTTCACATTTTTATCATGAAAACCCAACAAACACAGAGCACAAATACATTCTTCCGATATCTTTCAGTCCTACTTCTAATGTGTGTGTGTGTATGTACAGGTGTCATGACACTCTATCACTATGGTGCAGTGAATCTCTCAGTGTGTGTGTTTGATGTGGTGCAACAGTGTACGCTTAATAATTCATCCGCTTAGCAGCGCTGAACAATGGTGCCTCTAACCACTGCCCCCTCACGCCCCACACACAGACCCACACACAAACACAGATGAGTGCACACGCTACTAACTTTGAATGATGTGTCAGTGTCATGTCTAAACACCCAAACACACAGCTCAGTCGCAAGTGATGCATATATATATGCTGAATCTCTGTCAGCCTCTGTGGTGTGTGCCTCTGTGCTGCAGAACTGTGTGAAAGCCAATCACAAGCTCAGCTTTGAGCTTCCATTTACACACCTTCATGGCTTATCAAGTAATGTTAGCTACCCAGCCGAACAAGTACAGATCAGCCTGTGTGGCTTCTCCCTGGCAGTGCAAGAGCAACCTGATATCAAAACATTAGATATCTGGAATTATGGATTTTGGCTGTACTGTTTAAATGTATTTCATTATATGATTTATTACATTAGTTACATAATAAAATACATCCGTTACATATAGTATACTCTATATCAAGTCTGGACTTCTTTTTTCGTCTTTATAAGACTTTTTGTTTCGGTGTCAAAAATGCTAAAACACAAAGATGTAAGGGATATTTTTTCTTCTGCAGCGTAAGAATGCATGTGCAACAACTTTTAATTAAACTCAAACTGTAATGAAATATTTGCTTCTGCACTTAAACACAAATGTAGTATCTGTTGAAAGTTATCTGGTGAATCTGCACTTTCAGCAGAATTTCTTTAATTGTTTCAGTGAACCACAAGTGAGAAATGATGCTGAAACCTTGCATCTGCTTGTTGGTAGTGCATTTTATCTTCAATGAAGAAATCTTAAAGCTTTCTTATTCCTCTGGTGTCAGGTTTAGAGTGTTTATCGTCTGTAGAGGCCATTCTCACAGTGGTCGGTGTTGAGGCTATTGCAGAATTAAAAGTGTTGTGCGAGTGGCAGGCATGTGGGTGGTAGATTTACGGTGGGTGGCAGGGCGGTGGTCACCCTGGGCCTGGTGGACTGGGGGCTGAGGGTAGGCACCATGTTATTGTAATGGACTCTCACATGGGAGGATTTACCTGTAAATGTCAGTCACCCTGCTCCTCTAGATGACATCGATAAAAGCTGGCGTAAATCAGAGCACCCGGCCCCTCCACCCAATCCAGCAGTCAATATAGCAGGCCAATAAACATGCCTGCGGCTCAGGGCTGTGTGCTACCCCTCTTCAACATGACCACTCTTATTAAGCCACCGCTTAGGAGCTGAGCCTGGAGAGTTAACGTCCTGTCTCTTGTGTCTCCTCTGACACCAGCATGAGTTCAGTCTGTCTTCCTCTGCCACCTTTGTAGGTGTGTTTCTCAAACTAATTCTGTTTCATAAATTTTGAGTATCTCCCAACACCGCATCCTGGTCTGATGTTTGTATTTTACTAGATAACACAAATGCTTAACGCACACATGAAGTATGTGAAGATGCGCAGAATCAAGTACGTTTAGGTAAGATATGCCAGGCTTTATGCCTGAAAGATTCATTGGTTTTGAAGTTAAATTTGATATTATTTGATATTAATTTATAGTTATATTTAACTAAATGCATGGTCTTAATTTAAGTTAGTCTTAACACAGAAATCATGAACTGGAAGTCTGATACAGTAGCTTCAAGAACAAAAAAGTGCTCTTCTTGGAACAGATAAGCATCCGGAGCTTTAGTTAGATAAGAAAAAGAATAGTCATATTCATATTATGATGGTGTTAAAAATCGTTATTTGTTTTTCTTTTCACCAAATTCCTGAGTCCTGCGAAGATGCTAGTTGCTTTTAAATGCTACAGTATAATGGTTGCACAGTGACACATTTTTGGGTACTTTTTTTGACATATTCCAAATTAGTCTAATATGCAAAGAGCTCTTTATCTTGACTTCAAATGTGCTTGTGCTTGCTGTTAATTCCACCAAGTATGTGATATATTTATATATCTTTGATTAAAGGTTTTTTTTAAAGGATTGCAAGTAGCTGTTTCCACTTGAAAACTGTTGCACGTTGACATGTAAACAGTTCTAAAACTTCTAAAATTGACCCTCAATTCTGAATGTTGTGTATGAAGTTTATTTACTCCATGTTGTGTAAATGAAGTGCGAAATAGCCTTAATAAAGCATTTGATTTAGGTGCGGGTAATATGGAACAAATATAACATCGTGATACTTCAAGACAAAATGCAACATGGCATTAAATTATTTGAGAATTAATAAATAGGAAATAAAAAGAAAAGGGCATAATTTTTCTAAATAATAATAAATATTGTCACGTTGCCTACCCTCATCTGAATTGCTCTGAAAAATGCTCAGAACCTTACAAGTGGTGCTGATTCAGCTGCATCCTGTATTTTTACCAACTCACATAAGACCTGTGTTTGGGCACTGGAAGTATTTGGTTCCAGATTCTTGCACCTGACTGATGCTTTCATTTGTGAAGATGATTGAGACTTTGCCTGGCCTTTTGCTCACGATGACTCAGTGAAGGCCTAACGGAGCTGTGATCCAGCCCCAGTGAGCTCACACAGGTTTTGTTAGAGTGTGTGCTGAATGCTGTTAGAATAGCTGAGATGGAGAATATCCACTCCCATCTCCCCTGCAGACCTCATTCTCTCTCTCTCTCTCTCTCTCTCTCTCTCCATTTTTTTCCTTGCTCACCCCCCTTTCTCTCTGGTCTGCAGAGCAAGCCGCTCTGCTCAGAAACACATCCATCCTGTCGGATAACCATCCTCTAACGCTTATTAGTGAGCCGCTGAGCAGGGTGTGAGAGTGTATGTGTGCTCTGCTCGGCAATGAGTGTGTGGGGCAGCTGTGCTGTTGGGCCTCAGCGGCCCTGGCCTAGCTTCCTGAATTCGACTCAGTCCACATTCAGACCTTGTTGGGATGACTGCTGGAACAGCGCTGGGGTCAGCAAGCCTGTTTGTATGAGCAGGCCTAGCAGACCCTGCTGACATGTTTTCAATCACAGCACTCGATTCCCTGGAAATCGCAGGAAAGGCCACATCGGAGCGTTTTATGGAGTACAATGCACCAGGCGCGGATTAGTTCCCCCAACATGTGCGGGGGGAAAAAGGGTATGATTTCGAAAGAATGCCTGCTACAGGGGTAATGTAGTCAGCTTTGAAAAATGGACCAAATCTTCCGCCACTGTCTGCAATATACAGTGCCTCTTACAGCCTCACAAAAAAAAAAGCCCATATAGGGATGTGAAGGTTTATGTGTGTGTTGTGTGTCTGTGCGAACATATGCACGTGAGAGAGAGCGGGTGTGTTTATGGGCGCTTTCCTTCAGCATGGTGCTGGGGGAGAAGGCCCTAGCTACACACACTCTGTACCCAGAGGAGAACATGTCGTGCTAAATGACATGTAACGTTGCAAAAATTTGTAAATTGCAAAACATCAATCACAGGGGTGAAAGAGTGATCATATAGAAGAGCATTCCCTCAGACCAATATCAGTACGTCCCCATTAAAGCTTTCTTTCCCAACACATCAGCTTTCTGCTAACAGCCTCTGCTGTTTCATAGCTTCCCATGAAGGGCCCTTAACCAATAAAAGCTCTTTAGTGGGTGAGAGCAGAACTGAATACATGTAACAGAGACATGAGAGTGAGTTGAGATTAGAGCAGGCTCAGTAATTACACCGCTGCTATCAGCTCCACAGCAACAAAACAAAAAGAGTCCAGGCTGCTAATCATATGTCTCTAATGGAAAATTTGGCAAAGATATCTATTGCGGTTAAACCACAGATTTGAAAAAACAGCCTCTATTTCATTAACCAATAAAAATTGTAGTGGCCACCGTTAGTTCTGTGTGAACACCTACGCTGCAAACTTACTATAGAGCTTTGAAGTAGTTTTAATTGAAGTAATTACTTACAAGCACTTTGTACATTAGAAAATCAAACATATTTTACAAACTGGTTTATGCAAAATAGAAAGTCATTGTATTAAAACAAGAAAATTGCCGGATATATTGTGTACATTTACTTTGTTTTTGCCATTAAAAGAACATTTAGCATTTTGTAATTAAATATTTCACTTGTTCGTTTTAGTCCTGTTCACCTGTGATAGATAATTCAGTCAGTCCTCTCTTGCTCGCAGTTACACATACAATCCATCATTTTTTTAATATTATCTCATATACACACAAACTATTCCCACATACTATTTCCATCACCTCTCATTCCATGTTTTATGAAGTAACCCTAGACTGTCTATTTAATCATTTTCCATAACTTTAAACATGTTATCTTTTACCAGTATTCCTGCACATTATTGTTGCTGTGTGTTGAAGAAATACTCCTCTGTGTTTTTCAGCCTAATCTCTATTCATCTACAGCATGCAATTCATAAACCATATTTATAATAGAAGCCAAATGGAAGGTATTTACCACCTAGAGAGGTGTTTCAGCCCCTCCAAAATAGCCTTTTGTATAGCTAAGCTTTGAGTCAGCGTTTTTTCCCATTTTTTTCTGCAGCCGACAGAGATTAGGTAAAAAAAAAAAAGTTGGAATATTTTTTAAACACACATGCAGGATTATTGCTGATTGAATTCTTTGAAGACAAACATTCCATCATCATTCATGACTGTGAATTGCACTACTTGATAAATAAGATGTACCATATGCTTTCTGATGTGCTGAAGTTTGTGTGGTTGTGTGAAGGTTTGAAGGGTCGGGGCCGACTCTTCATTGCAGTATAGCGTTTAAGAGCTTTTCCACATTTCTCCACAGCGACCCTTACTGGGAGAGGCCAGCTAATGCCAGCTCCTGTTCAGCCACTAGGCCCAAGACACTTCACCTTGGAGGGCAACAACATACCTCATCACCATGGTAACTCCTCCCCTTCTCCCCCTCTCTCTGCCCTGCCCTGTGGCCAATTAGAGCCAATAGGGGACTCATCTTGGCCACTCGTCACGCCAGCCGTGACATCCAGCACGGTCTGCCGTGAGCTCCGTTCCTCTACACTGACCACCCTGACCACACACACACACACACACACACACACACACACACACACACACACACACTACACAATCTACTCCATATAATCTCAGAATTGTCACAAAGAAGCAGACGTTAATTGTAACAGAATTGATACTGATCATACATTCTTATACTGCTCTCATACATAATGAACAATACTGTTAAACTAATCTTGAGTTCGCAAAATATTCTCAAATTAGTTATACATTGCTTTCATAGACCTGTGGCCTGAATGGCCGTCTGTCCCAACTTGATGCTAGCATTTAATCCAGTGGATATTCATTCATCAGTTTGTTTGCTTTAGAATATGAGTCATTTTCAGATTTTGCACGGACGAGACCACAGATAGATTTCCTGTTTCAAATATAACATGCAGCGTGAGAGTAATTTTTATTTTAATGGACTGATTTGGCATAAATCTGAGAGGCAGAACTGCATCAGAGGCATTTTTAAACCAGAGTGAATAATTCTCTTCACATTTCACAAGGACATAGTTAATTGATGAAAAACAAGTATTATTGCTTCTGAGCAACAGCAGTTCAAATGACTTATTTCATGCCAAGAGAAATCCAATATGTAATAGGCTTATTAAGGCTAGGCTTATTGCTTAGAGAGCTGATAAACGATGGCCCTCTGCAGAAAGAGGCAGCCCTTTATGGTCTTGAAACCTGCGCACTGATCTCAAACTCGTAATTATTATAGCGAGTGGGCATTGTGGGAAGTGGAGTCTTGTCCTATTCCACTGAGAGTTATTCTGACGGTTTTGCAAGCCATGTTTCATTTATGGCATGTTTCAAGTTCTCAGTGCCTTTGCAGTATAGTAGAATGAAAAAGATTTTGGAATATGTAGTGCTGCTAATACCCTGGTGCCGTTTGATGGATTGGTGAGGAATGAAAGCACAGGGGCGTTGGGATTACTGTCACACTGACTAAAGAGGATTTATTTATCACTTTCACAAAAAGCCTCCTCTAATAGCTCATCATGTGGTGTATTTAGTACTATTAGTACTACCACCCTCCGCTGCTGATACACTAACTGCCACAATGCATAACAGAGGATCTGCCTGTACTGTCATCAGTGCCTAACCCATTCTATCATCTCTTTCTCTCTCTGTTTCTGTCTCTCTCTCTCGGCCTCGCTCTCTCCACCTAGTTCACTAAACAGATTTTCACCTTTTATCCCTCTCTGAAAGCATTCCAGCTTACAAAAGCACAATGCCAACATGGCTGAGCCAACCTGTAACATGCTGGCATCAACTTCTTCCACTGTTCATTCAAAGGGACATTAGACACTTCTAAAACATTCACCAAAACATTTTTGACTAGACAGTGCCATTTACCCATTTCATTACAGTCACCTATCCTTTACAAACATATTGTGCTGTCAGTATAACTGCGTTATTTATGTAATCTTTAACTAAATTTGACGCATAATATCTAGTTTTAAATCTACACAGTTTTGTGTGCAGTATTGTCTTTTGCAGTACTGACTCATAGAAGCCATCTAACAGATGATGTGGGCATCCTGACCAGTTTCAGATGTTCCAGATGATGTCTTGTGGCTGCTTTCATGAGACAAGGCATTCACGCGATCCAACCAATGAAAATAAGGTCAAACAATGAAAGCCAGCCTTTAATCATGCTGGATCAAGAATTCACCAATGTAAACACATTGCAAGACACTGTGCCATTGCATATATGTAGCAATAGTATTGCACTGTAATGAGAAGGGCATGTACATTTGTTTTGCTTTTATTTTTATGCACCATTTGAAAACACTAGCTGCTCTTTAGAGTGTGTGCATATTTCATTACCTACAGATGTAAATTTTACAACTGAAAAAATTATACCTACTGACATGATTACATTGTTATATGAAAACAAAATCTTTTTTGTTTCAGTTTTTAGATAATTCAGTTTAGACCATCCACCACCCTTTTACACTGAATAGCACATCACATTTCATTACTTTATAAGTTACATGAATGAATACTAAGCTCTGAATTTTCTTCCATCTCTTCTTAAGGTATCGTTTCAGAGGGATCTTCCTGCAGCGCTGTCAGTGTGCTATATTGTGTTTTGTCTGTATTGTACCTACACTGTATCAAACAGTATTATTCTTGTCCCTTGAGGCGGTGAAAACACACAGCCCCGCTGTCAGGCTGGGGAAGCGAACGTGGGCTGGCCGGTGTGCTGTGGTGTCCCGCTCTGATGAGAGAGGGGCTGAATTCCAGCAGGGTTATTTAGTTTAAGTGCTGTTTGAGCAGGCTGTGCGGGGCAGGCTGAAATGGAGATAAATGGCCGTGTGGACAGAGCTATGGAGGGACGGCCACCTCTCCTGCAGCGAAGGGCCAGCATGGGGCCTCAGCGGGGCTGAGGGACTGCCGCACACCTGTCTCTCCTGGTTACTGAGCCCAGCGCTTACGCATACGCACACACGCACCAGTCCAGCCCTCTCAGGCCTGATGGGACCTCTGGCCCTACACACAACCAGACATGCACTAGGATTAAGCCGTCTGCCTCCATCAGACACACACGCCCCCTACACACACATTATACATATGCTCCTTCTCTCTCTCTCTCTCTCTCTCTCTCTCTCACTTTCCTCTTCTCTCCTCTCATCTCTCTTTTTCAGCTGATTAGAATAAACAGTATGGCCTGGCCCCGGTATGGTGGTGTAGCCACATACAGTGTTCACCTTTTAAAATCTACTTTTGTTATTTCTGTTGTGATATTAAAATGGACTTAAACATTTAATTACATAATAAGCTACACTGTTAACCGTATTTTCACAATGAGCTACACAGCGAATTGCATTACATTCTGTATTGACAACTTTGGATCTTTCCTTTCATTTCAATGACAACAAATAATAATGTGGCAATAATAAACAAAGCTGTATATGCAGCAATAAAATGTGGCGTGCATACAGCTCTTTAATTAAGATTCCTGTCAATTGGAAGTTCACAAATTGCACTTACGAGCTGGGTTTAAATAATGAATATTAAACTAATGGTGATATGTATATATATATCTGCTGAGCATAATTATTTAACGGCAACAATTATTTTGTTGTGCATTAACGCAGTTAAATTACTCTTATTTTGAAAGTTTGCTTTGTCTTATCGATTCATGCTACCCTGCCGAAAAATGCTCTCTTTATGATTTATACAGTCCAGACCATTTATAGTCAGTTTATAACACAGAAAAATACATTTTATTTAAAATACTTACTTATAAGCAGTGTACCGATTTATGCTGCCTTGTCGAAAAATGCTACCTTATTCAGTTTCTAACACTGATAATGATGAAAATATATTGTACTTAAAAAATATATTTTATAAGCAGTCTATCCATGCTGTGGAACTGCACATGTGCAGAAGGGCACAGTAGCACATCTCGATCGGTAGCATGTTTTGACAGCATGATTAATGGGGGGGGTTATAATGGCTATGAAGCTAAAATGGTTCCAGCGCCCATGCTCTGGACTCTGAGGGTACCTTGTTTTTCTATGACAAACTAGATAAACCGTGAACGCCCTGCAGTGGCAAATAGCTTTGGTTTTATATTTAATTTGATTACATAAATGTTTGAGTTGAGATTTACAGAAATATTTGAACTGCAGCTGTATAACTGTGTTAAATTGAATACTGCTGTTCAAAAGCTCCTTATTTGTTTATTATTAATATTATTAATATTATTGCACTTTTGTTCATATAGCAGTACTTTTAAAATAAAAGTGCACAATACACTTTTGTGTGTGTGTGTGTGTGTGTGTGTGTGTGTGTGTGTGTGTGTGTGTGTGTGTGTATGTATGTATAGAGAGAGAGAGAGAGAGCGCTACAATAAAGTAAATTCATTTCAAATTGCTGCTGAGTTTTGCAGATGTTTAGATGATTAGGACCATTGTAACTTAACCCATAGCTCTGGTGGTTTATTATTAGCTTAGGTCTCCATCACCTCAGGTCTTTCCTTCTTTTAGTGTTTTTTGTTATGACAAGGCTAAACCACTGGATAAAAGAATTTCTCCTCTGCTCTTTATAAAAGCATGTCTCTATCCTAGACCAGCGACTGCATGTTTGTGTTCTGGAAGAAAAGAACCAGCCTATTAGAGAAAGAGGGTGAGAGAGAGATACAGAGGGAGGGTGAGAGAGAGATTCAGAGAGAGGGAGAAAGAGATACAGAGAGAGGGTGAAAGAGATACAGAGGGTGGGTGAGAGAGATATAGAGAGAGAGGGAGAGACACAGGCAAGGCTGAAGACTTTGGTTTAATATAGTGTGTGGCAGGTGGCCTGCTTTGCCTGAGGAGGCTCTTTAGGGCATGACAGCTCAGAAAACGCATAAATCCTCCCCTCTCTCTTATCTCCATCCACATTTAGTTGCCATGGGGATTTTATTTATGCAGCTGCAAACTTCCATACTTCAGGTTAGACGCCAGCATTTCAGCCGTCGCCTCACTGTCGCTCAGAAGAGCAGGAGCTGCAGCTCACACAGGAGAGCATGCTTCATTCCCCACTCACACACACACACACACACACACACACACACACAAACACACACAAGCAGAGAGACAGAGAAAGAGAGGGCCTGATGTAATAGCATGAAAGGAAAGCTGTTTGTGTTTACAGTGACTGGACGTAGGTATTGAGTGGTCAGTGCAGGTTCTGGGCTGATGAACAGTAGGACAGTATTGTCCTCTAGACCATCTCCGAGATACCAAACTCAACTGAAGCAGAAGAGAGTGGGAGAGAAACTAATCAACAGCCAGTGGGAGTTGTTAAATATATATATACAGTAAACACCCACTTCAATGCAGATCAGCAGGTTTCAGTCCAACGCAGATTTTTTCTGAATCAAACTAATAATTGTTCGCGTCTTGGGATGGTGAGATATCGCTGTACTCAGAGGCGGGAAGTTTGAATGTAGCCAATCCGAGAAAGCTATTTATTTCTCCTGGCTGCTTATTGGCTGCTGCCCTTTGACGCAGCTGCAGTCCAGAATTTCCCCTTTTTAAAGCCGTGTATTTTTATTACTGTAAATTAAATACATTTATTACTGCATTTACCCTGCTTATACCAAAGAAAACAACAGCGCATACCAAAGAAAACTTGTGTGCATGAATGAGTACAGTCTATACAGGGGTAACATCGGTATTTTACATTCAAGCACTGCGGGAGTTTAGTGTAAACTGTACAGTACGAATACAGGTTTACATTTACATTTTCTTTCAGGGTAATGTATTAATAATGTATTTTCACTATAC
>JBBPCY010000001.1:33104982-33119222 GCA_037974405.1 Brachyalestes nurse | reverse complement strand
TATTTAATGTGTGTTTGTGTGCGTGTGATAGAATATGTTCTTGGGATTATGCTTGCAACCTTTGTGATATTTAAAGTTACTTCTTCTTGTGTAAAATCCTCCTAACAAATAGCACTGGCTTTATAATGACAGCAGGTGCCATTTGCACAAAAGCATTACTGTCTAGAAGTTAATATCTAGATTTATTTTTATGTAACCTTTATACATATAGGTCAGTTTTAATATAGTCTCTGAATACTTTTTTTCTAGAAATTCCTTTTTAGTATGTATTTCTTAGTTTATTCTTATGTATACATATTTTCTTGTTCAGTGCAAGTAAACACAAAAGTAATTCTCCTTCAACAGTGTTCTCTCATTCTCTCTATTTCTCTCTCTCTCCCGTTCTCTCTCGCCCTCTCTCTCTTTCTCTCCCGTTCTCTCTCTCTCTCTCTCTCTCTCTGTTAAACCACTCTCATTTCAGCTGGCTGGAATATAGCGTGATTCAGACTTTATTTTAGTGAGAGTATGGCTGTATGGTTTGAATTGGATGAGGATGGTGGGTGTGGGGGGTTACAGGGTGCTTTATAAACCCTCCCTGCTGTGTGCTGGACTCATTGCACTTAACCTCAGTCAGAGCAGCAGGATTGCTTTAACCAAATGAGCAGGGCACAAAAAGACGGTGCCACTAAGCACGTACTCACGCGCCCAGCTAACATGCTAATGGCTTGAATATGGAGCACATTAGTACGAAATGTCAGTGACTATGAAGCTGGTTGTTAAGTGCGTTTGTATTGATTTGTGATGACTATATTATGATGGCTAGTCCTGTTAGATTTCAGCTCACCTAGCAGTGAAGTTTGCGGAGAGTGTCTGTGTCTGTCTTGGATTAGATTTTTTTTCCCCCTTCTTTCTTTTTTCTTTTTCTGAGGGGGCGGGAATGATGTGTGCGTGTTCTGAGTGATATGTTTTGAACATTGTATGAACTTACTCTTGGTATATATGACTTTGTTGCAAGTTTCTCTCTTTGATGTTTTCTCTTTTTCTGACCTACTTTTTCTCTCTCCCAGAATGGTGAGCTATATGAATTCTGTTCTGTTTTTTTTAGTAAAGGTGCCTAGCATTCAATTATTTAACTGATTTCTTTTTTATTTTTTTTTTATCTACCTGTTTCTTTTGTCTGTGCGTGTGTAAATTATGAATGGTATAGATTTCCTGGAGAGCAGAGGATGGGTGGTGGTGGTTGAGGTGTTGGGGGTAGGGGTCTTGCTGCTGTGGGGTGGATGTGCGTGCTGGAACAGCAGGGCTTAGCTTTCCCATCCTGACCCCGTCTGCCCCCTGTCTGTGGGACAGGCCTACAACCCGTCCCCCCCCTGCTTTTACCCGCCAGTCTTGGGACGCTGGTGACAGCTTTTGAAGTGTAGGTTGCCCATTGATGCAGGCGTTGGGCGGGCAGTGGTAGAGGGGTTTTGATCCCACCCTCGCCCTCCCCCTCGCCGCCGGCTCACACCCCTCGCCTTCTCAATATCACGGCCCAGTGACACCGAGAACAGACGCCGGAGCGCCTGCGATCTCTCAATCGCTAAACCCTCCGTCTGGCAGACTGCAGCATCGCACTGCTAACAGCGCTGCCTTGCAGCCTGACTTGCTTGGTTGATACTTCTGGGCTTGACTGTCAATTAATGTTAGGAAGCACATTCACACTTCTTTAATTCCACATATTTAATAACGACTGCATTGAGCCAAAAAATTATACGTCTAGTAACGTGCTTGCTTTATTTATTTGTTGCCTCTTTTTTTAACTGAGAAATTTAGTCATACACAAATTCTAGTTTGCTTGGCTCCCTTTCTGTGGCACACGATGCTGAAATCAATTGGCTCTACAGTGCATATTCTGTCTGAGATGGGGGAATATGTAGTTAGCTAGAAAGGAAACAGAGCAGACAGGGAAAGAGAGAGAGACAGCAAGAGAAACAGAGTGAGCAGTTATCACCATAAGCAGAGTCTCTAGACCTGCTGTGCATAGTCTTCCCCTCTGAGCCTTAACAGTAAATAGATACACACCAACAATACACACAAACTAGCATTTCAGACCTTCCTGCTGCACTGATTCAGAGAACTTCATAAGGGGAGTCGCTTTCTTACATGATATAGGTGGCTTTATTGTAAGTGTGATAGAGACTTTTGTGCTGTGTTATGAGTCTAATTCTTAAATGAGCATGCACATTCTTTAATAACGCATTTACTCTTACTCGCTCCTACTGCACACAGGATGTGCCCACTAGCCCCCAAAAATCAATTAATAGAAGGTAAACTATTTGTCCTTCCATGCTCCAGACACACATTACTGTATATTATTAATTTCTCTGTCCAGAACGAGGGAACCTGGGAAAACTTTTAATTTAATGTTTTTGAAAAATTAAGATCAAAGTCAAATTAAGTTCATCCAGGTCCATGTAATCTGTAATTCGTAAGCCTGGAGCAACAACATTCTTTGAGTGTGGCACTGCAGCCGTCTTTAGATGTGGACGACAGTAATTACCCAGCTGTTGCTGTGCTGTGATTGACATGTGTATTTGGCACAGTCCATGTGCACTATTCATGAGCTGCATAGCAGCTATAATTAATTGATTCATATGCCTGTAAGCTTTTTCTAAAATATTAACAAGATAAGATTAAAAAGGCAGCGAGTCGTCAGAGCTGGGTGGGTTTGACCGTGCTGTTGGCTGGGACTCTATCACCTGGAGGAAAGTGCTGCATTTCAGGTCTGTCTGTTGTTCGTTGTGATTAAGTCGTGGCAGCTCTGTATGTTATTGGTTATAGCATTCTTATTTACAGAGAGCAATGCTTCAGACATTTTTTCAGTCAGTATTTACCATGAGATCAAGTATTATTTTGCTTAGGAAATGCTTCTTTCGGAGTCGTATTTGCTCTACATGTCAAGTCAAACTTTGCCATTCTTCACACACTTTTTTGAGTGAGGAACAAAATGCAGTTCTCCTGGAACATGGTGCCATTATTAACTTGACCACTGCAGATCGGTGTAAACAACACAGAAACCAGTAAATACAAAGTTTTTAATAAACACTATTGATGCACCAATACATTATACCAGGTTACTGTGAGCACTTTACAATTCACACTTACCAATACTGACCCTGTAGATTTATTTGAGCCAAGAAGTTATAAAGAACAACTTTGCAAAATCGAACAGTATATATTTATGGTGGTAGAACATTTTTTTAAAATCAATAATTGCAAAGAAAAAAATACAGACACAAGAAATTAATAAAAGGTGCAGTAAATTCTTAGCATACTTGTTGTTTATCATTTGGCCATGTGTTCTTATCTATCACACAAAACAGTATCCTCTCTTACTTATACACAATGTCTACAAAATAACTCCAGAAGTGGCCTGTTTCTGTAGATGGTAAGCCCATGCTTTCAATCAGCAGTAGCCATTATAATTTTAGGAAACTGGATTTTTGTCCAAAATACTGTCAATGAAGACATGACCAATCCATATTTAAACATTATAAAACAACATAATTAAATTACAGAAAAAAAAACAAATTAAAGAAAGTTGCATTATGACTGGAAGATGAAGATGGAAGTTAGATCACTATTAAAAACTGTTTGTTAGTCATATTTTCCAGTTCTTTGAATGTACAGATAAGCAGTGGAATTGAATGAAGCTGTACTTAACCCTTTATTTCAACACATAGCTTGCACAATGCTGGCAACTGCAGGTTCTCCGATCAGTCCTGATACCTGTATGAGTGAACCTGGTACTCCTCACCATGAACACTATGCTTAAACAGTACAGCATGTTCTCCATAATATCTGTGAATTAGCCCCAGATCGCTCCTCTCCCCCTCTGTTTCCACACACACACACACACACACACACACACACACACACACACACACTTTTACGTGTAGCAGCCAGCCCCTCTCATCTATCAGATGGAATCATAGCAGAGTGTGTTGGGCGAGGCTGCCAGCTCCTGACAGGTAGTCACCTTGCAGGTCTCGCTGCTTGTGTCATGAATAAACATGGCGGCTAGCAGTGCTCTGCTTGGAGAAGCACGCTGGCTCAGGTAATGGCCTCTCGAGCTGCGAGAGCAGTCTCCTCCTCCGCTATTATGCACAGAGCCAAAGCGCCTTGGCTTAGCAACGTCCACAGCAAGCTACGCTTATTAAAGCCTGAGGACACCTCAGCCACCGTGGCCTGCAGCGTGAAGGCTTTGGTGTCTGGTTCTCGCTACGCTGATAGGCTCTCATTATCAGGGCTGGCCCAAGCAGCAGAACTTGTAGTGTTATTAGTCAATAACTGAATCTGAGCAAGACTTAAGTACCTGTTGAGGCCAAAGGTAAACTGCATTATTTATTATTCATCAGCTGTGGCCACAAAGATTTTATTATACATTATATATATCTGTACGGTCAGACCAAAACGGTTACTTTATGGGCAATAATGTTCTTTCAATGTAAACTAAAGTAAAAAGATTTTGTTGGCAGTAAGGTCTGTGTTTGGGGGAGGGAGGTTGTGTGTGGGTAAAATTGTAAAAGGCAGTACACGTTGTTATAAGGTTATTCATAATAAATGTATTACCTTTAAGTAACTTTATTTATTCCTATTACATATTTTATTTATAACGTGAACACGTGATGTAGAGTGCATACAAGCATAATGGAAATTTCCTCCAGTAATATATAAATTTAAGATAAGGGTCTGCAACTTGCCATCTTTTTTAGCGGTGCATAATTCCCATATATGAAGTGTAATTTGTTTGTAAATTTTTGTTTGTTTAAGTTTGCTATTTTGGATGCTGATACTGAGCAGCTATATTACCATACACAACCTGCCTATGCAGCAAGAAGCGTGTACACAAGCACAGCCCTTCGAACAGGCATGTAATGTTACTTCACTTTCAGCCAAAGACAAGAAATGGTAAATTGTTCTTTGCTTGACAGCATGAATTGATGTATATGAGATGTTGAATGCAGTCAGCTATGTCAAAACATTATTTTCCATGCATTAGCTGTTTGCTTTTGCTTTTGCTTGACTATTCGGGTTGATGTAATTATCTGTCAGTCTTGCTAACTAAATCGCTGTGTAAACAGGAGGTCTGCTATCAGAAAAGGGGAGTGAGGTTAGGCAAAATTGAGCCTGGAATAGTGTTGACAAAGAGGGCCTCTCGCTTTTTTGGAGAAGGAAAGCTATTAGATCATTCATAAACAATCATACATATATTTCTTTGTGGAGCTTTTCAAAGGACTTTAAATTGTTAGACTAGCCCAGTGGTTCCCAAACTGGGGGGCGCAGAGGTATTGCAGAGGGGCGCACGAATGGGATAACCTGTGTCATTTGAATGGGGGGGGGCTCATTAATGTTCTTATCTAGAAAAGGGGGGCCCTGCAGAGAAAGTTTGGGGACCACTGGACTAGCCCAACACAGGCTTATACATCATTTTCATTTTCTGTCATAATTAATTTACACCCTATAAAGTTCCGCTGACTAACTTTTAAAAGTTGCCCTGGTCCGGCTCCATCTGTAGACGTCCACGTTATTTGATGTATGAAAGTGTCTCTTCTCTAATCACACGCCGGAATCCATCCTGGGGCTACACTAAGCAATCTAATGTACTTGAGACTGAGGACATTACCCAGCCTTCTAAGAAGCCCACAGTACATGGGCTCTCAGCTCTAATTAAAAGTTAGAAATCATCTTGTTATGATGATTAAAGTCGGAATGCAACTTTGGAGAAATCCAAATGTGTCATCATTGTAAAGGGAATCAAAATCAAACCTCTTATTTTGTCCAGCAAATGAGTTACCTTGTCCGACTACTCAGAGCTCCTCTAATGGCCGTGTCCATTAGCGAGGCCCATCGGCGTAGATACAGGGATTAATCATGCTTTCATTCCGAATGGAACATCACGGCAAGTGGCTGCAGTAAAGTCAGACTTCACAGGCTTCAGATAAATGGAGATTAACCAGCAGTCTGAACTGACCACAGCTTATTCTTTTAAAGAAATGGTTTTATTTCAAGAAATGATGGGCCTGACCTATAGCAAAGCACATATATTTTGCTATTGGCAATCCTCTCACTCTGGTTAGCAGGTATACAAAAGATGTCTGTTTTCTATTTCATAGCAGTGAAATATTTGATTTGTGTTTCATCTCAATGAAACTACCTGTTGTCCCATTCTATCTAGTTACCCAATAGACATAACGAATGTGTTGCTCACCAAAGGCCTGCCAGCAGAGCTGTGTGGTTCCAGCAATCTGCCGATCACCGCATTTAGTATACCGTTTTATCTGTGTGTGCTGTATTCCGGCACTGTTTTGTGAGGGGAGTGCTGAAGGAATGGGCCTGTAGGAAATAAAAGGCAGGAGTCGAATCTGGCGGAAAGATTACACTGTGAAAGCGTCTCTTAGATTGCTTTGGGTGCAGGCTGAACCCTGTCATTGTAGGCTGCTGGGAGATACGCTACGTTTACGTGGGCTACGCCTTCCCCTCCGTCCTCACACGTTCGCTATCTCCCACTTTCTCGCCATCTTGGAAGATTTCAGGCAATTTCCTCTCCCAGCCTTTCACATCATTTTGTCCAATATGGCTGGCTCCTGTCTCAATAGTCGAGAACCATTAGCGGTATTAGTTTTGTAAAGACCCTCATTGTGCACAGCTTTAGATGGATAGAGCGATTTCAGGTGACTTCTGAAAAGAAGCTGTGTGTGTTGCGTCCACATGCCCCTTTTCCACAGTCAATCTCAGTCATATGCTTCGGACAATCTAACCTGGACGGTCACCAAGTCATTTCAGATAAGTCAAGCAAGTAAGAAAAATAAAGCAGCACAGTATGTAATTTAGCCAGTGTGATTAGCAGTTCAACTGGCCATGCTGTCCTCATCTGCACCGCACAGACGCTGAGTCACTTCAGTGCTAGCCCTTTCTCCTTCCCGTCTTTCCAGTCCATCCAGAGAGCTCATTCTCATGTGCACCAAGACCGCCTTAATGTTGAAATCATGTTTACAGTTTAATTTGACTTCTTAATCACTTCAAGGCCCTAAGGTTTTAAACCTTCAGCAGGCCACCTGTCTCGCACATTACCAAGTTCCACAGGACAGATGGGAGAGGTCTGTTCATGGACTAAATATTCAGTCAGGCTGTCTGGCCAGCTTTGGACCTTCTTTACTACACCACACACCGCACTGGACTTCACTGCAAGTGCCACCTCTGTGAATATTCCCACCATAAGTCTACGCATCAAAGGGGAATTCCACCAGATTTTTCAACATTTTTACTAGTTAGTTCTACAGAAATTAAATATTTTATATGTAAACAGTATCATTCAGAGTAGTCATTCTCATTGCTGTCTTAAGGGGCTATAGTCTACATCAGTCTCGTATTTTACTTTTTCACGGATTTGAAGGTTTGTGAGTTTGTATCTATCAGTAACAATCATCATTTGTTTTCAAACCTTTCTTTTCCCCTTATATATAAACAAGCAATTTTTTACTGTGCCTTGAAGACTGCATCGTGGCTCACTCATGAAGCAGTCCAGGCTGAAACTCTTCTTATAACTTCAGTGTGAGTGGATGGGGTGAACTGCTGTAAAAGGCATTGGTTATTGCGTTTTCAACATGATAATCATTACAAAATTCAAAGTTTACATACCACCTTAACGATAATACATTAAGGATGGCCTTTTACAACAGTGTAGTGAGTTGTTCTCTGTTTTATTTTAGTTTAGAACTACCCACTAGAGCTTCATAAAGCTGCTTCCAGTGCATGAAGGCTCAGAGACAAACAAGCTCTGTGTATAATTCCAGAGCATTACTGATCCACCTTAGCATGGCTTCACTCCACAGCCCGTGTGTGCAGCCAAACACACCCAGATAAGAAATGCACCTGTGCATAATTACAGTCCATTCCATTTTTCATGCATCTGGATTATCAGCAATCCTAATAATATATTACATTCTCAAATGTTTTTCACCTTTCCCCAGTGTGAAGTACCACCTGTGTTGCAGAGCTAACATTGTTATTTTTAGAAACATTTTAGGCCTACAAATAAAAAAAAAACAACTTTTTTTTCATTTTTCTTTCCACCCTAGCTCCTCACAGTTGTGCTGAAAGATCCATTAGAGTAAATGATACTGTCCTCTAGTGGGGACTTTCCTGTTTGATGGCTGTCCATCACAGTGATATGGGCCTGGTCAGAAAAGCAATAATGCCACATTCCTGCAGAGCAGCGCTCTCCATAGCAAGCAATATCCTTTATGGCAGCAATATGATAATAATATGGGTGATATTGTAGGGTCCCTGGAAGTGCTGGCAGTGTGTTAACAATATGAATTCTGATTAGAGTTCAGATAACTGCCATTCCTGTCCCTACTCTTTTATCAGTCTCAAAGCAGCCTGTGCACCGTCTGCCCTGGTGGTTTATGGATACATTATACAAATTGCACATGCAAGAAACCTCATAAATAACACAGAACACCGGTAAACAAACACACACGGGAGGTGTACATGCCACTCAGATAAATAAAGAACAATGTGTGAAGATGGTAAATTGAAAAGTGTTTGCTTGTGCAAAATGTTCCTCGGTCAGCAAAAAATGCCTGAGTTGGCTGTTTTCTTCTCTCGCATGCTCTGATCCTCAGTTTCAGGGTTGATTCTTACACACAGCTTCTCTGCAAACTTACCATGACCACCGCCTAAATAGGGAGAAAAATGCAGGTGGGAGCAATTTTATAGACATATGGAACATCAGAGGCAGGGCCTAATCTGGAAAAAGAACAGCCATCAAAGAAGGCAACTTCAGTGGCAAGTTGTCCAGGGTGCATTTTTCATGATTATTGTTGTTGTGGAGCAGAGACCTTCATGAATCAGTAGTCAGGTCATCTCCGCTTCGGCTGAAAAGCTGCGATGAAAGATTCTCTCTCTCTTTCTCTCTCTCTCTTTCTCTATCTCTCTTCTCTCGCTCTCTCTCTCACTCTTCCTTGCCCTCTTCCCACCGCAATCTCCCTCTTCCACTTTTTTGTTTTCCTAAACAATGATTATCATCAGCAGCATCAACACAACAGTTGAAGTCGTGCATGTTCCAAATCAAGGCAATCTGAGGAAAGCTCTGCATTGAGCATCAATTATTTAGCTTCTGTTGCTTTGTACAAACAAGCTCCCCTGGTGGAGAGACGCGTGCCGCTGCACAGCCAATTACTTCCAAATGTTTCTCTCATTTATTATTGAGGGTGTAAATCTTGTACAGGTTGTTGTGTGGCTGATCCGGTGTGGAGTCCATTGTGCAGTACTTTGATCAGGACGCAGCTGAGTGGCGCAGGGGGGTGGTCTGCGCTCCCCTGCTGCAGCAGGCAGGTGCGGAGGGTCCGGCGTGAGGAGAGGAAGGGCAGTGTTCAAGCCTGTACACTTCCAGGAGCCTTGCTGGATAATTAGAGAGGCAGTCCTGCATGGGTTTGCCTCTCAACATACTCTTCACCGGCCATTCCGGCCCTTCCTGAAGGCCTTACCGACACCCGCTGACCTCTACCATGCTATTTGTTTTCTGGCTATGGCTGTAGAATGGTGGGATGTGTGTATGAACTGTGGAAGGGTGTACATGTTTTACCTCATCATGATCTAGTTTATTTAGTGCATTGTGAGGTCACAAATGCTATTACAATACATTTCAATTTGATTTTAGTTTGATTTGGAATTGTTTTTTTCTTAATTAAATATTTATTTAGAAAGACAAACACAAATGTGACCATGAACACAGTAGAGCCATTCATACAGCAGTTAATTCTGACCCCCTAATCATATTGACCATTCTAGTAGTTTTTCACTATAACTGCCTCATTCTGCCAAGTGTGGCTGCTTAGTAATGGCATGCTTTATGCGGTTGCTAAGTCTTAGTAATTTTCTGCTTATCACATATAAAACTGAAAATTAATTAGACAAGTTTTAGAAGATAAAATTGGAGTTGCAGCTCGTTTAGTTGGATTTTAAAGAAGAGTGTGACAGCAGGTCTCCATGAAATTCTGAGCCAGCAAATGAGCAGACAGTATGGACTGTGAAATGCGTTGCAGTCTTGCTGGAACAAATGATATTCAGGTTGTTTTGGCAAATGTTAAAAAAGCTGAACTGAGCATGATATCTTGGCAGTTTTATGGCTCTATCCGAAATACAAAAGGCAAACCTTACAGCAGCTTTAACGTTCTTAGACTATGCACAGACCTCAGTAGTTATCGTAACAAACCTCCACTTAATTGTTCCTTTTCTTTAAAGAACACGCTTTCTTTATTTGCAGAACTGTTGTATAAAAGCAGTGAAACATTCAAGATTAAATCACAGTGCAAAGGTCTACAGCAACCAAATCGCAGCTGGGAGATTGATTGTGATAACATCTGTTCTATTCTATATTCAGACAATACATTCTGTATTTAGACAATAAAAACAACACACAGAGTGTTTTTTGCTTTTTAAAATAGCCTGAATTTTGCAGTTTAGATGATGGGTTGAAAGCACCGACAGTCTTTGCAGCCTTGTAATGGTTTGGCTCTTGTCTGTGATGTAGGATATCGGTGGCAGTAGAACAAGCCTCTCTGATTTCCCAAACACAAAACTTATTTAACCAGCGCTGTCACATGTCACTATTGAGAAGCGCTTTAAATTTCCCTTTTAATTAAGCCTGTCTGCTTGACAAATAAAAATGTTGCCAATCAAAATTTCTACTTGAAAAGAGTTGAAAGTTGACTTAATTCAGTGAACAAAGAGGCCTTTTCATGCCATGATTATACACTGCCATCTGTGTCACAACAACATCCATGAGTCAAAAATCTTTTTACTTATTAAACATATAATTAACTCTCTTTTCATTGGAGTCTGTAGCGCACGGCAGCCTCGATTCTGTTGCGCTCTGACGTGGCTGACAGTGGAGGTGTGATTTAGAGCAACATGGGGGGCGAGAGAGAGAGAGAGAGAGAGAGGGAGAGAGAAAAAAGAGAGATCTCATTCTCTGTCTCTCCTGGTTTGGCCAGAGGCCAAGGGGAGAGAAGTGAGCTGTCTGAAAGATTTGGGGTGTGCGTGTGGTGTGTGGATGTGTGTGTGTGTGTGTGTGTGTGTGTGTGTGTGTGTGTGTGTATTACTGGAGGAGATGTGGTGAGCGCAAGTCTTGGCTCAAGTAATTGTGTGGCTCCCAGGTGATGGAGGCTTTTATGCCATTAACAGTGTCTGTCCTGGTGTGGAGCGTGCCAGCTCTTTAACGAGCCAGTGCTGCTAATTTCACAGCTAATACTGAGCCGTTCCACCTCACCGGGCCGCACACAGCAGGTGCTGCAGGGACACAGTGAGAGGATGGACAGAGAGAGACGCAGAAACACACAGAGAGAATTACCAGCATACCTTTTCCTGTCAGGGACTTTTTTCCTCCTCTGTTTTTGATTGACTTCCATGATTAGAGGTAGGGAGTGGGTTTAGAGAGAGAGAAATAAAGAAAGAGGAGATGGGGGAGAGAAAGAGAAAAGGAGAGGAAGGGATGGTGAGTGAGGCTGGAGAGAAAGCTGGAATGGTAAGAAAGAGAGGGAGCTGGGAGGAGAGAGAGCTGTAATTCAAATAACCAGTAATATCAGCTGATATTTTATATGGTGAAAAATTGACAGTTGGCAGACAGTTGCTTTCAGTTGACATAACTCTTAAACTAATAAGCATTCAAAGCTCACAGAGCAGCTGCTGTCTTGCTAGAACACGTAGTTTCATATTTTTCAGATGCTAGCCAGACGAAGCCCTGAATTCATGAAGTGAGTTATTAGTACCTTTTGCTCCTGTTCAAAATTGGTTATTGTTCAAAATAACGTCACATTTCAGACATTATTTTTTTATATATATGTAACAATGAACGAGACATTATCTTTGCTTTATCAGCTGAAAGATCTGCAGAACCTCAAAAATGACTGATTTTATCTTCCAAGCAAGTGCATGGAGTGCTGTGAATAAAGCAGTGTTGCACACCACCGTTGCTCAGTTGTTGGGTGTGTGCAGTTATCAGCTCTTGAAATGTTGGAAACTTTGTTCTAGTCCTTCCCGCTTCTCTTTCTATTATTGGATGTTAAGAGCTGCCTTTTACTCAATGTTCCAGTTCTGAGAGAGCTCTTCCACTGTCCTTGAGTTTGTGTTATTTGTGATATACAGATTCATGAGCACATGTATTTCTTTTAACCCTGCCAAAGCTAATATGTCATTGTCAGAGGCTTTAACTTTGTCCCTTTGTTAAAATCTGGCCTCGCTGTGTTTGCATACCTCCCCATATTGGGCACAGTGAAGTGGATCAGCAGGTAGAACTTGGGCTCTCAGTGTGTTACCAGGTTTTGCATCAAGAAAAAAACAGAAGTACCGTGCTTTCTCTGTTGTTGGATTCACTGTAAACATCTTTGAGCTACACAGAACAGAGTTCAGATAATGAATTCAGATCATTTAGAAAAGCCATACAGATTATTACGGATTTGTTTAATAGTAAAAAGCAACTGCTGTGTAAAGCACTTGCTCAATATTTTTGTTTCTGACCAGTTAAAATCAGCAAATGATTTTTCTTTAGTTCACATTCATTGTAATAACAACCTTCTGACACGTTCTTAAATGAGGAGAGAGGAAATGTCTGTTTTTGTAATATAATGTATACAAATAAAGGGTTAACAGTCTCTTTGCATTACCAAGTCCTATAAAATGTCCCACAGCGTCCTGTTTGTCCACTAGCTGTTGCTGTTATGCCTTAGGTGAGAGGCAGCAAACCGGATTTTGCTCAGTGCTCTTCTGTGCTGCTAACACAGGGGAGGAGAGGGGGTTTGTGTTGGCGATTCGGCTTTTCAGGCATCGCTCTTGCCATGTAATCGCATTGCGTCTGGCTTACCTGTGCCACCCCCAATGGGTTTATTCACAGCTAACGGGATTTGCTGCGCTGCAGAGCTCCAGAGAGATGCGCCGCCGCCACCGCTCTCCTCTGCGCTCTTAATTACACCCTGACAGGACATCAGCATTGACAAACCCTCCCTCTGATCACACCACAGAGAAGCCCCCCTGCTCCTGCCTCCACCCGCCATATGACACAAACACGCACCCAGCTCGCCCATGCTTTCATTTCATCAGCTTGCTTGGTTAGGTTATTGGTGGTGTTGTTTTGTGTCACCACTGCTGTGAATCCATAGCCTGCTGCTTAAAATAGTCTGGTGAGGTGGGATATATATGTAGTATGACTTTTTGACATTGGTTGGAATCCTAGTACTGTGATTGTAAATAGTGTACATATTTTGATCATAATAATAAAAAAAAAATCCCTAGTCACTGGGACACGGCACAGCATGCAGTAAAACAGGGGTGCAAATATGTCTAACAGATATGTGCATCGGGAGGCTGTTGTCATGTTTTGGATGGTACATGGAAGCTGACACACTTGCAGGAGTAGATCGATAATGTTGTATGTTTAAACAATGGCAGGAAAACAAAGAAACATGTATAACGAGCTCGTAAGTACAGTTCAGAAAAACAACAAAGGAACTTCTCCGGACTAATCAGAGATGTGAGAGTAAATCCAAAGGCTTCTGTAGAGAAAAATGTGCAACGATTGGGATGGTGGCTCAGGTCTGAAACAGTGGTCATCTTGGTATGTGGAAACGGAGCCAGGCGCATGTGGTTTGGCCATGTCATGACTAGAAACAGAGACAAAGACAGAGACAAGACGGAGACAGAAATGAAGACAGAGACAAAAGCAGCCAGTCAGACTCTGGGTTGAACTGGACTTAAGTAGGACATTGAGATAAGGTACAGATGAGAGTGATCAGTGATGAGGGAGAAGCCAAAACAAAAGCAAAAGCGAAGGAGACGGGGAGGGCCAGGGGCGTGGCACACGAGAGCCAGCCTTGACAGCTATAAAATATATACAGCAGTTAACACACAGAGTCATTGTTTTGTCATGATACCTAAATGCTTTATATGTCAGGAGTAAGATTGTCAGCACAGACTTACTGTTTTATTGCCTATTACAATGACAGTGTAGTCATTTTTTTATTATTAGTATAAGTATCAATAGTAGTGTGTTCTGTATGTAGTTCAAACAATTTAGAAAATACCTCAATAAAGACAGATGCGATGATAAGGAATAAAGATGGTTTAGTGTTATCTTCTCCTGTGGACTATATAATATAATCTTGGATTGGATGAATTATAAAATAACCACTTATTGGCAAAGTTTACAGGTAATATTGCAG
>JBBPCY010000001.1:33069541-33104882 GCA_037974405.1 Brachyalestes nurse | reverse complement strand
ACAGTTATACTGAGTGATGGGGAGAGGGAGGACCACCCTACCCACCCAGAGAGAGAGAGACAGGACAGTTATACTGAATGATGAGGGAGCGGGAGGACCACCCTACCCACCTAGAGAGAGAGAGACAGGACAGTTATACTGAATGATGAGGGAGAGGGAGGACCACTCTACTCACTGCTGCCATCGTCATGGTGCATTTGAGTAACCATGGCAGGGTTGGGGATGCAGTCGATGATGCCCAGAAGAGTTCTCGTCAGTCTCAGCAGCTCAAAGAAGCTGTAGAAGCCGAAGTAGATCAGATGCCTGGCCAGACTCACCACCTGACCGGAGCAACAGGACAACAACAATTTTATAAGCATTTAATCCCTTTAATACTCCATCAGTTTGTTTAGTTTTGCATATAATTATAGAATAAGTTTTAGGATGTAAAATGGAATTTAAGGAGTTACAGTAAATACGTGCAAATTAAACAAGCAAATTAAACAAGTGTACAGAGTCCCACAATCAGTCAGTTTTTACAGCTCACACTCTGTTAGATGTTCTCGGTAGTCAGTGGAGAAACGTTTCATCACACTCTGTATGTATTCATAGCTTCTACTGACAATAATGTAAGATTGAGCCTTGAATGATCGACTGATCTGGGGTCAGTGGAGGACATTAGATTCTTTGCCATCAGGGCATGAATGTGAACAGTCCATGGTGCTGCAGAAATGTTATTAGCTCTGTGGTGTTTGTACCTCATATGTTAGTTTGTTTTTCTCCTCATCAGCGAACGGTAAGTCATCATGAAGAACAAGGTTGAGATAATCCTCCATGAAAGCCATGGTATTGGCAAACTTGTTCTTCTTGTTGTCTCTTGAGTAGTCCATATGAGAATCATAACTGGAAGAAAAAGTGTCTTTAATGTAACTACAGTGCAGTTATATGGCTATACAGCCAAGAACCACAGATTTATAAATTCATAATCCACTGTAACAGAATAATCCCTGCTGGGGGACCATGTAAAGGTCATCATACTCTTTGATGGTGATGGAGGTGGGGATCTCAGTCCAGAGCCGAGCAAACTTGACAGGCGTGACCAGCTCCTGAGGGTCTCGGTCCACATGGGCGTGCAGCATGAGTCTGCAGAAAGAGGCCCGCAGGTCGTACGGAAGTATCTCGTCCATCATGCACAGCGAGATAAGCTCCACGTCCAGCTGCTTGGAGATCTCGTCTATAGCCAGATACTGACGGTCCAGACACATGCGTGCATAGAGCTTCAGCTGGTACCTGGAAGAGAGAGAAAAAAGGAGACAGGTGGTCCAGAGTGGGGTCCAAAAACGGCTAAGAATAAACATAATATAAATCTAAAACACATCTTGTGAAGTATGAGTTATACTGAGCATCATTCCTGAGCGTGAGCACTAGGGGGCAGTGTCCTAATCAAAATGTACAGAAAATGTCCTCTCTCTCCCATAGTGTTTGTGTTAAATTATAAGGGCTGTTTAAATGTGTGATGTCACTCTTAGGACTAGCTCTCTTTCAGCTGGTCTTGTCCCGTCCCCAGCGCTCCCAGAGAGCCAATCAGCAATAGCTGGATGTACTGGGAAAGAAAAGTGGCAGGTGGCAGACGCCCTTATCCAGAGCGACTTACAATTAATTACAGAGACTGTCCCCCCAGAGACACTGAGGGTTAAGTGTCTTGCTGTGATAGAAAGTGGGGGGTTTGAACCAGCAACTTGGTGGTCATCAGGTTCACAGGCAGGTGTTTTCCCCACCAAGCTACTACCACCCTCGTACGGCACTGCAGGCGTGTACATGAGAGGGTCCTCAGAGATCTAGACCACCTTTGTTCAGGTCAGTCTTCAGATTATGGTCTTGTTTACAATCCATCACACAGTAAACAAAAAACACTAAGCTCTGTTTGTACCTGTAGTAGGTGAGAACGTTCTCGTCGTGGGCGTTCCCCTGACGGGCCTCCTGTGCGAGGGCGCGGATACTTTTCTCCTGGGTCTCGTTGGTTTTGTCCATCCACATCAACCAGACCTCATCCTCCTCATTGTACTCTTCATGGAACTCAGAACTGTGATTCTCCTTAGGGGTACGTCTCCTACACACACACACACACACACACACACACACTAAACATTAGTTAAATTACATTTTTAAGACCTTTTTAAGCAATTTTTTAAGCAAGTCCACATGCACTCTCATGATGATTATGAAGATGATTATGAATGGTGATGGTGGTGATGATGATGATGGTGATGATCATAATGACAGTGATGATGATGGTTACGGTGATGATGATGATGATGATGGTGATGGTAGTGATGATGATGGTAATGATGGTGATGATTATGACGGCAATGATGGTGATGGTAGTGATACTGATGGTGATGGTAGTGATAATGATGGTGATGGTAGTGATAATGATGGTGATGATAGTGATGATGGTGATGGTGATGGTTACGGTGATGATGATGGTTACGGTGATGATGATGATGTGATGGTAATGATCGTGATGATTATGACGGTAATGAAGGTGATGATGATGATGGTGGTGATGGTGATGATGGTGGTGATGATGACGATGGTGATGATCACAACGACTGTTAGTGTTGTGCCAGTTCACACTGAAAAAGAACTAGCTAAAAATACAGTTCATTCAAATAAAACTAGTTCACGTTCATAGTTCATTTTTTTAAATTTTGAACGACGTTCACAGCTCAAAAACTGAACTCGTTCACGTTCGTTTTTATTTTTAATCTCTTCTATCTGAACCTCCTTTAATCTTCTCATATCTGTCATACGACTGAACAATCGCAGACATAAGTTACATTAAAAACAATTTTGAGGTTGAGAACAGATCTTACCACTTAAGCAACGCATCATGTTATGGTTTAAGTGGGAAAAATGAGGTGCAGGTTTACTGTATATGGATTTTTTATTCAGAAAACATTAACACCAAGACATATCTTTTAAAGTTCCCTAAAAATAAACTAACAGCCGTTGTCTGTTTTAAAAGTTTATCAAACTAGTAAAAATGTACAGCTCTAAAACACAAACATCCAGTATTTAGCTGTACTAAACATAAATGTCCTCCTTTTGTAAACTTATTTGGGAGCTGTGCCACAAGAGCCGGCTCTCTGAAAAGAGTCGAACTTCGCATCACTATCGCCTGCGAACCAACAGTGTGAACTGCGATTAGTCTCATGAGAGTCACTCACGGTTGCGTTCATAATTTGTAAACCAACTCGTTCACAAAAAATAGGAACGCTGTACATTGAACGCGTTCATGCACAACACTGAGGTGATGGTAACGACCAAGATGTTGATGGTAGTGATGGAGGTGATGATGATTATGATAGTGATAGTGATAATAATGGTGATGGTGAAGAGGGTGACAGTGATGATGATGATGATGATGATGATGTGATGGTAATGATAGTGTTGATTATGACAGTAATAATTAGGGCTGGGTTCAAAAAAATCGATTCACAGATCAATATCGATTCTCGTTTAAAAAATACGATATCGATTCAAAAATTAGCGGATCGATCTTCTCCTGTCGACTATATATTATAATCTTGGATTGGATGAATTATAAAATAACCACTTATTGGCAAGGTTTACAGTTAATATTGCAGTACAGTCCATCAACAGAGGAATATCCTCCACTCAAGTCAATTTATAACCAAGCCAGACTAGTATTAACACAAAGAAATCTGTAAATAAATCGATATGGAATCGAATAGAATCGGATCGAGAATTGAATCGGATCGAGAATTGAATTGGATCATGACCTTGTGAATCGGAATCGGATCGATTCAGGAAATCGGCAACAATACCCAGCCCTAGTAAATTGTTTCAAAATGTCTGTTCATATGGCCTATATATGGAAACAAATCTATACAATCAGCCCATTTTCAAATCATGGAGTTTATGAAGTCACTAAATCAACACATTTAAATATATCTCTTTATTTAGCATACAGAAGTTTAGCCCCGCCCAATCGTGCACCAATTCACCAGCTGCTTAAATCATTAAAGACTGGCCAAAATTATTTGACTTTTGTTTATTTATCTTCATGTGCCTTCATGAATATCAAAACACCCAATAACACTCATCCTGTGCTGTGCTTGGTCACCCTGTCAGTGATTGGTTAGAGGCTCACTTGCGATTGCAGCCTTCTGCAGTGTCAGTTTTGCAGAGAGACTGACTGATACTGCGATAATAATAGATGGTTTATTGTGGATCTCTACCTATCAATTAAACAGACTGTTTGCTTTTTTTGACAGCTATCCTGTGAGCCTCTACTCGCTCCTAAATTTGTACCAATCCTGTGCAAATCAATTGAATTGTTTGGATGGCTAGTTTGCATAGTGCAGCCTTCTGTGATGTCAATATTTTGGAAGATAATATGATAATGGTTAACAAACTATAATCTGTGCAACTCTAATTTTTATTAGTGCACTGATGTGACCAGCTAAAAAAATGAATGTAAAAAAAGGTTTGAGGCGGTGTGAAAAAGCTGAACATGTTCCAGTGCTTGTTATTGAATTATTGTGATTCCTCCCTTCCTCAAGTTTTCTCCGTCCAACTTTGAGAGCTCACATTTTAATAGCCAGTGCTTTAGGGCTTTGAAGCATACAGGATGAAGCCTATTAATCAAGACACTGGCGTTAAAAAAATCTGAAGAATCTGATTCTGGACTAGGTCTGGTCAGTAGGTGTTATTATATTTGTGAGTATGTATACAGAAAATATCTGAAACACCAGGCGGTGAATGGATTTTTCAGGTAATAAGGAGCTTTGCTGTCTTTGTCTTCAGAGCAACTTCACTCATTCCTGGAAAACAGTTAGACACGTTTTGAACAATTTCTTGTGGGGAATTGGACCATTCCTCAAGAAGAACAAACATGCTATCATATTGAGCAGCTGGGAGCAGGCTTCCATTGACTTTTTAAAAAGTAAAATGCATCCAGATGTATAATGGACAGTAAAAAAGATCTCAACAGACTGTATTGCTTTCTTCTGGCTCTCTGTGGTCTAAGGACAGCATTGTGTGAGAACAGAAGATTTCTATCATAATAGACTCACCACATTGACATTTTTCGTTTTCTTTGACCTGCTTGCTTGAATGTTGGGTGCTGAGCAATTTTTGTCCTCTCAAACAATCTGTTAATAGTGTTCGAGTGCTTTAGGAACAAAAATATTTAAATATCTTCATACAGATTTTGCTGTAGCAATAAAAAAACATGTACATTGCTTTTTATTTGAGATTTCTGAACCGTTTTTAAAATGCATATGTATTTTTTTTCATCCCTTCCACCATTTTTTCCACATTAACCCCTTAAAATCCCAGACTTAGAACACCTAAGACTTATTCAGTCAATGCAGGGATAACTGGCAGAGCTATACTTAAGTTATAGTAGTGTTATAATCTCCCCTTAAATGACATTTCCACTTTCTGTATTCCCACAACACAGTTGTAACTTAACAGCTCCCTATCACTGAAGCTTTGCCATCACTTTGTACAAGGAACAGAGTGACCTTTTCCTCTCACAGCCTTTCTTTTGTCTGGCCAATCAGACCGCCTCTATGTTGTTAACAGCCAATCACATTCACAACAGATCCACTGACACTACACACAAGTGTGCGGCCCTCAGAACTGATTGAGTGATCATGTATGAGGACGTGCTATGGGCTTAACACATTTAGAACTATTCCAAGCTCATGCAGTCAAACGATAGGTACAGTCAAACATGGTTTTCTGCTGTGTCGTGGCTATCCATTCAGTAAACTGACTATAAAAACACATCACTAAAAGAGTTTGTCTAGAACGTCTGTTCCATACCTGAAATCTAGGTGTACTAAAATCAGGTCAGACTCAGCTGTATCATGATCTAACAGGTTGCAGCACGTGTCTCTTGGCATGTTTGGAACATACATTGTGAAAAGGGACAATTGTATAAGGTATAAATAGAAAAGGTATAAACATGGAAAACTGTTTGTTACTAAGTGAGGACCAGAATATGAAAAAAGCAATCTAAAATGAACTGACATACATAAAATGATGGTTAAATATGAAATATACATTTTATTGCATTTAGATTAGATATTCAAGTATTCTTCTGGAGGCACTACCGGGTATGCAGAGCCTGCAAAAACATATTCCTACCTTCCTACAGCAGTCTTTCGTTTTGGTGGTTTGTGTTTTCTCCACATTTAATGACCTTTAAGTAATATGGTTTTCTTATAAAAATCGGATAAATAGCCCTGCAATTTAAAGATTAGTTTTGTATCTGGAGGTTTTATTACTCATGAAAGTTTAAAATTCAGAAAATTGCTAATCTCTCATCCAAACAACATGCTGTAGTGTATAGTTTTGAGATTGTGTGTGTAGTAATTTTCCTTCCTTTGAATCTCGGTAAGTTGAATGTAGGTGGGTGAAGGGTCTTGCTTTTGCAGAAAAGCAGGGGGTAAAGGTTTATATTTTGTGTTTCAGCTGGCAAGAGCCCTTTTGTCATACCATGACGCGAGTAAGGGCTCTAGAAATGTGTTTCGGTGTGGATATAAAAATGTTTTAACATTTATTTTAGACACCTTTTCAGACCTGCCGCTATGTTCGCTTCTTATTTTTGCAACCTCTTCAGCAAAACAAAAGAGACACAAAATTGCTTTCAGCCAGGAGAGGCTGGTATGTGTAAGTATTCAGTAAATTGTATTCAGAGCTATTGGAGAGTATATGCCACTCTAAGCTATTGGGGAAGACAAGAGGACAATTTACTCCCAATGTGGCCTTCTGGAGAGCCTTCAGTAGAGCTTACAAGGCCACTGCAGCAAAGAGAAAGAGAGAGAGGGAGAAATAGAGAGGGGGGGAAGAAGGATGTGTTTCAGGGAAAAGGGAGGATTATTCACCTCCAGCAGGGCTTTTGCATAATTTGTTGGTATTATTTTTCAAATTGACCTCATGATTGTAGTCATAATCAATACGTACCACAGGCAGGCTGATTAAGGCTCTCTGTTCTCCTCCCTCCCCTCGTCTTTATTTTACCCCCATTGTGCTTCAGCAGGTATTGCTTTTAATATCCTCAACCCCACAGCGAGAGGTAGAACAACAACATGAATGCAGCGGCGCAGAGCCTGAACTCGTATTGTTTTCTTCTCTTCTTATGGAAAAGGGTGCATTTATACATAAGAAAAGGAAAGGAATGACCTATTGATATGGATCCATTCTTCTTGCGCAGGTATGAGTCAGTATGGAACCGGATGTGTGTGCACTTATATTCAGTCTGAGAGCTCACACTGGCACAATGACTTTTAGTCAATCTGTATTACATCTGTTCTGCTACTTTAGTATAACCCTGTGTAGAGAACAGTTACATACTATTTACTACACATACTGAACTACATTTATCTTCTGTTTCAACAGACTTGAGCCTCTATTTCTAATATTTTCAAAATATGACCAAAAAAACCATGGTCGAGGGTTTAGACTCCACACTTTAGGCCAAATTTCTGGTGCTTGGTAGTTGTAACTTATTACACTATACTTCTGTAGTCACAAGTGGCAGCTAACTGCACTGAAATGTAAAACTTCTGATTCTAGATTTAAGTGCATTTCTGTGCTTTTACATACAGGAGTGGTGAATATGATGGTAGTTATCATTATTGTGATAAATTACATCACACATAGATGCTGTTAAAACTAGGAGGGTGAATGGTAACGTGTGCATCGTCACATTAGGTCAAGTTATGGTGAGAGAGGGAGGATTCTACTAGCCTGAAAGGAAAAGACCAATATTGCTCTTTGGACTGCACTTTTGTACCAACTCGTGGCCTTACTATTTTTTTAAAGGTTGCACTAACAGGTATTTTTTTCTAAGCCTACGACAAACTCCAGAAAAATGTAATATACTGAGACAAGTTGTTTACCCTTAAAATGTATTACGATACTGTATTTCTGCCCTATCATCATGAACACATATGGTTAAGTGATCTACCCCACTTGCTAATTGTACCTGCTAATTAACTTCACTTTGAGGTTTCACTGGTGTTGATGTTGTGTGGAGATTAGAGTGCTATAGACTTCCAGTACAAGCCTCTGTCAGGCTACTCCACACACACTCTCGCACACAGTTTTCAGGACATCAAAGTCACTGCGGACACGCATCCGAATGACAGATCTAATGAGGCCAGTGAACATCCACAGCAATACCAGATCCACTTTACTGATTGATAGAGAAGTACACACAGACCTTGAAGGGAATTAGTGCACCTCTGGAGAAGTAACCTTCCTCTTTAATGGTGTACATCTGAGCACTGTCTGTTCTTGATGCAATATGCCATGAGGGCAATTTGAAATATAGCTACTGGCTATGCTTACAGTACGGTTTAGACTCTTTTTGATGTGGCACCTGTTTACCATACAGTATTATTGTTGCAGCTGCTACCTGACCGTAGATGTGTTTTGACCCCTCTGTGATTTCACTGAGTTTGAATAAAGATTTTTGTTTGTTTGGTTTGCGTTTTGAAAAACACTTGGTCTTACAATCAGGGCTTTGAAACAAAATCCAGCACTGAACTGTATTTTATTAGGAATAAAAACAGCAGTAAAGATGTAGCCATCATAATGCAAATCTGTTCCAGAATAGATTGACATAAAATTAATGTTTTAATTGTTTTTTCTCTCACTCTATACAGGCTTGCATATACTGGCTATATATATATATATATATATATATATATACTGGCTAACACAGGTTGAGTGAATCAAACAAAGAGTAATTTACTTTAGAGTGCATTTCTAAAATATGAATTTTATTATTCAAGTGATGTCACTGGATAGTTGCAGTGTTAGCCCTCCTGTAGCTGCTTAACTTGCCAGATTTTGTAGTTCTGACAGCTTTCCAAACCTTCTAGTAAATAAATTAAGTCTTTCTACAGCCTGTGTACAGAGATCAACATGAACCAAATTTTAATTTTATTCTAACCAGTTTTAATGTTGCAATAGAAACATGAGAGCAGAGGCAGTAAAATATTGGTTCTACTTGGAACGTACCGATTAAAAAGAAAAAAAAAACAATTCTGAGCTCTGCGTACAGCTGTTTTTTGTTGTATGGAAATTCTAGAAATGTTCTTGTTTGTAAAACCCGCTCCACTTTAAATAACACTTCAGTCCCAACAATGTATCAAATTCTTGTGCACTTAACATTCAAGACATTCCGGTCAATATTTTTTCCATAATCATTCTGCTTAGTGATGACCACTTGCATGACATACGTGTAACTAAGTCGATGAGAATATTAATGAGGTTACCATAGAGATAACATTTAGTTTAATTAGGAGAAGAACCTAGACTATGGCCTTTTTTACTGCAGCAAGGAGAAGAGACACAAAAGGAATTGATTGGTTTTGGCATTTAGTCTCTGATCATTGGTGTCATCTATTGCTTCAGGAGGCAGGAAGATAATCTAAAGTGACATTTCTTGTCTGGCTGCTTTTTCGACACTGATGAAGGCAATTACAGCAATCTTAAATGATCATTTGCACAACTTTCAGCCGCTTGATTTTTTCCCCCCCTTTTCATGTCCTCAGAGTTGGAATGCGCCGGGGTGATTAGCTAATTTGGTAAATAGGGAAATATGCCTGTGTGCAAGGTGAGGCACTCAAATATTAGCTGTTTATGTAACGCATGTGGAGATATCCTGCTGGCACAATGTTCAGTGTTCTTTGATATTTAATCAAATGATGCTGGTGAGATACTGAACTGTGTCTTATTTGATTGACCAAATCTTTCTGCTTGAAACAAAAGGAAATAGCGTGTCTTTCCTTCTTAATAAAAGCCATCTGTGAGATCTTACCATTCTTCCTACCATTCATCCACCCTATGTTTATGTTTAAATGTTGTGGATCCGGACATCCATCTAACGCTGAACATCTTTCTTTCTGCCTGCAATTAAAGACGATGCTACATTTTTCTTGTGCTACATCTTACTTGGGGTTTTGGCTCTTTTTGTATCATGCTCTTGAATGAAATATTAATTCATCACTGGGCTATAAGTAATCTTCACTGATTACACCTATATGAACATTCTTCTGGTTATTTGATTGTTATCATAATTCATACACATAGTTATTTATTTGATGTATAAAAAAAGACAATTAAAGAAACATAACTTTCTGCTCTTTTTGTGTATGAATAAATAGAATATCAAATGTCAGTTTGAAATATCAAATCTAAACATCTTTCTGATGGCAATCCTTTTATTTAAAGCAAATACCTGCCGATACTGATGTTTTGGATATTGTGAATCCTTACTACTATAAATAGTATACAACGGTTAAGTATACTGTTCTTATAATCAGAGAGTAGAAATGTTTTTGTTTCCATTATTCCATTAACATGATGGCACTGAAGAACAGTCTCACTTCATGCTTCTCTCCGGAAGCAGAACAGATTGCTTGTCTAAAGATCTTTGGATCGCTGAGAAGTGTTCTTCTAGAACACTGAGGAGTGTTCTTCTTCAGAGTCATTGCACATTTTCAGATCTGTTGACTGTGGGTTGAGAGTGAGCTAGTGTGAGCTGGTTTTAGCAGACTGAGCTGCCCACCCTGTGTGGATCACTCCAACGTTGTGTCTTAACCTCAGACCAGAAACACACCCACAGTTCAACGCTGCCTCATCCTTTTCCTCTGAAAGGTACTTAAAAAGTCATCAGCAAGCAGCGTGTGAATATTGCCAGGATTTTATTTCATGTTTGTTGCATTTACTCTCATAGAACGTGACAAATATGTCGCTGGGGTGAAGGTCGCATAACCTCGACGCTTCAAGAAATATTTGGCAGGCCGACATAATGCTTTTCAAGTTTGCGGAACAAATGAAATTCTGCTGCTCTGGTGCACTTTGCCTCCAAACAACCATTACAACTAGCTTTATATATTGTCTGAGCAGCAGACCATCAAATGGTGTTTTTCTTCTTGTGCCAGAGTGGTCCGTAAGATGGAGAATAGCAGTCTGCCAATAGGATGTAAGGGCATGGTGCGTGTCTATATTTGGTGGTAAAATCATCATATTATATGTTTTAGATAGCTTATGAAAACTAACAGAAATTGAACTTGACAGCTGTGTGGATAACGTTAAGCAGGCATAGGGAATCGTCAGTGTCTTATGAAGGTGCAGGCATTGTTGCTTGCTGGGTTTTCACTGGAAATTGCATACATCGCGAATGAATGGCCAAAGGGCAGAGGAGAGCCGGAGAATTCAAGGCTGCTTCTGAGGACTTTATTTGCATACTCAATATAGAGTCTAGCCTCCAACAGAGACAGTGTGCTCTGGCGTGTGTTTATATTTGGTGGGTGTGTTCCATTTCAACTCCATTTTATGTTGCATTTTGTTAGTTACTGAGATTACAGATATGAATACAAACAATATCAGATGATTTTTCTCCACTAACAGTCGTTCTTCATCTTGCGAGACAACCACCCCCTCCCTATCGTTCACCATTTGCTATAACCACTTTTGCATTTGTGGTGGTAAAAAATTAATCTAAGTGTCGGCCGGTGGGAAATGTGGGGATCCGAGCTGATTTATTGCAGACTTAATTCAGAATGGCTGGAGATGATGAACGCCAGCGAAAGTGGGCAGTTGCGTTTTGGAAGTGTGAAACCGCCTGTTCTGAGTTGTTTGATTGAAAATCACATAAATCAGCAAACTCCAAGCTCAGAGTCTTACAAATCTCTAAACAAAAATCCTGGGCCTGTACATTACATTATTAGTGCAGCATTTGTTTAAATGCTAGGGATTTATATACCTTTCGAATAAAAAGCTCTTGGCTCAGATGAGAACAATTTATATTTTTCCACCATTTTATCTGACATCTGAGCCAGTGCCTCATGAAAGCACAGTTTAGACAGCTTTTAGACAAGGTGGCAATACTGAAAATAACATGAAGCATAATGTTTTAATAGGTACATGGTTATTTTATGGAGGAAATGTTCAAAGAACTGTTCAAATAATACTGTGGTCTTCCTGTGAGATCTCTGAATAAACCTTGAGGCGTGTGTTGTGGTGCTTGTTTCATGTTTTAGTTAGGATGCTGAATACTAGAGTCTGATATCAAAGCTAAACCTGTGATTAGGTCAGCACAGTATTCTGTGGCGGTCTCTTTCTTTGCTAAACTCTTCCACTGGGGAAGACGATCTCTGGCCTGCCGCTTGGGTCTCTGGTAAAAAGCAGCAATCTGAAAGTCATTCAGGGAGCTGTCTTGAGGGACTTGAGGCCTGAGCTAATCACAACTTCGACCCACTTCTGGATTCCAATGACTGAAACAATTGATCTGAGACCTCCCGCTAGACCAGAACAAAGTCAGTGCGAGTGTAACTTTTGCGCACCGTAGCCCTGCGCCATTACACCTCCGCCACTTATACTGAGGGTGATGAGCATTGGGAGGTGTTTTTTGTTGCTATAAATGCTCAGTGAGAAACAATACAGCACAGATGTTCAGTCCACTTACATACAGTTTGGCACAGATCTTTAAATAGACTGGCCATTAATGTACTCCATAGAAAGTACAAGCCAGTCTTTCGTGTGTGTCTTAAAAAACTGTGTAGACACGTTATAGTTTTGAATGATTTAACTATTGCTTACTAAATGCCAAACTTCATTTTTAAAAATTTTCTCACAGTAAATCCACAGGTTGATGATTCTGAAGGTGGAGATTCAGTGATGTGTCTGATTTGATTTTGTAAAGTTGAAGTCAAGTAAACCTGTAATAGGATTCTACAAAAATGTTTAGGCCAAAATGAAATACTTCTCATATTTTCATAATCAGTATCATTTGTCAATCAAATTTGACCAAAATGGATTATATTTATGATCTGTTTTGTAATCTTTTTCTTAATATTTATGATCTTTTTTATAATATATTTCTATTTCACTAGTGTGTCAATCGTCATATTTTTGTATTGAGTGGATTTTGAAAAATTCTGAATTTTACTCTGGTTGATATTTAGGGCTTGTGATGCATTCAGTCATTTCCTAAAGAAATGTACACCACTGGCTTCCTTTGTTTCGTCTATTTTTTGAGAGTAGAAATAATATTTGAAACAAACCTTCACTGACCAGGATTTACAGTAGCCATTCTGAATTCACAGTTTCTGCAGTATGTTTATTGGACCTTCATTCTGTCCTCACTACTAAACCCTGCTTCTTTTTCTGCAGGCTGCAGGCTCTGAGGAAGGAGAAGTCCCGTGATGCAGCGCGTTCGCGGCGGGGGAAGGAGAACTTTGAGTTCTACGAGCTGGCCAAGATGCTGCCGCTTCCAGGCGCCATCACGAGTCAGCTGGACAAAGCCTCCATCATCCGCCTCACCATCAGCTACCTGAAGATGAGGGACTTTGCCAACCAGGGGGACCCACCATGGAACCTGCGGGTCGAAGGGCCACCGCCCAACACTTCAGTGAAAGGTTAGAGACCACCTTCACCCAGAACTGGTCCTGAACTCCTAGGAGCCCAAAGCAAAATTCTGCAAAATTCTCCTACTTGAGCCGTGAGCTTATGAATCATTTGCCAAGGCTACACAGTCACACCTGACACCCCAGTGCTCCCACTACATTCCTCCCGCCTTTAAAACAGTCTGCTCCATCTGTCGGTCTAAGCACAAGTTTCATTACGTGCTTATGCATATGAACACATGTTCATGCACAATTTGGTTATGTTTTCCAAGCTGCACTTTCTAAACACTGTTGCCTGTTGGCATTTATCAAACATAATAAAAGTAGTACTTCACTCTACATAGAACACAGCCCTGGAAGTGGCTGGCAAGCAGACAAGACACAGACTCCCCAGTCACAGACACAATAGATGCACTCCCCAGCTAGGTTAGCAAGATGGACAGACTAGTGAGAGATGTATTGCAAAAACTTTGTTACTGTTATTTGCTGATGTCAAACACACATTTACCAGATTACTGTTCCTGCATTTCACACTCTTAGTGTTTTTTTTCTCATCTTTTTGCAACCAGAAGGGTAGTTCAGCTTCATCCTCTCACCAAAGTTGTAAACAATGACATCCACTTGGAATTGGGGGGCAGGAGCCCTTGTGTAATTTCTAATGACTTGTGAATCTATTTTTCGATTGAAACTACTGCACAGCTGTTCTAAGCATTTCCATAACCCATGGCAAAAAAGGAACATTCACATAAAAAGTAACACCCCCAATAAACTCCATCACTAAGCTAAGGTAATAATTTACTGTATAACAGCAGATGAGGAAAAGACAGCAGGAGTGTGGAAGTGGAAACAACTGTTTGTTCCGCCTCCTGGAAAACTAATTAGTTGCGAATGGTACTACACTAAAACAGTCTATAGATTTAACAGTAACTATAGATTATTTGTTGGGCAGTAACGACTGAGTGTGTAATGGGCCTGGTTAATCAACTAATGCTAATTGATAGCTGATAAAAAATGTGGTGAAGTTTAAAGGAAAAAGAAAAGGTAATCTTAGAAAAAGAACAGGTATTTTTCTGGTATTTTTCTCAGTTTCGTTTCTTTTTTGTTGTTGTTCTTGCAATTAATGTATCCGTGGAGCCATATTTGAGAAGCAAAAACTGCAGAATCTTGTCACAAATAATTTCTCAAAGAGTTTGACTTAGTTTAATATGTTTCTGTGTATCATATTTGTTCTTGGCATACAGCGCAAATGAGAATCAGTCGGTTGCTGTAGATCTGGAATGGCCGCAGTGCTATGAATGGCCATGGGGACTGGAGAAATTGCAGGCGTGTTTAGGGGACTGCGTTCTGTGTATTCTGGCCAGCACACAACAGATGGCATCATTGTCGTCTCACTTTGAAGAGCTGCATGCATTTTAATGAGTAAATGTATATACAGAATAATTTGGTGTCGCTCGCACCAGTCAGTTCGTGATGGGAAACCTTCGGCAGGAGAAAATGCTGTAAGGTGGAGGTATGTATTAATTACATTGACTATATGTATAATTTAATGAATCCACGGTAAGGTTAGGTTTAAAACAGTGGGACAATGAGACTGCCTTTGTGTCCTTCTGCCTCACTGACAGCGGCACTTTAAATTGAATCAGGAGCTGGGCCCATTTTATTTGCACTACATTTCGAACAGAGCCTGCTATCGATTCCCATTGTGTAGCCCTGCGTCACTGGAGTTAATGGATACTCGGCCCACCAATGGTTCCTCCAAGCCCATGAATCTGTGTTTATTCTCCAATCAGAGCGACTTGATGGCCTTGACCTAAACTGGCATGGAGCTTTCCCTTTCCGGTTCCCTCTAGATTGTTTTAGGATAAAAGAGCTCGACACATTTTGATCGGCCTGCAGCTGTCAGAGAGGCAGGAATGTGGAGCATGCTAATACAAGCATATGGTGCATTATTGCATCAGTTGGAGCGGCTTAGAGGGCAAGGCCCATTTCTCCTCCGGATTGTTGGTCGCACATGAGTCAAGGTGAGCCGGTGGAAAATAATATTGTTTCTGATGCATGGAAGTCCCCAGTTCATTTGGCAGTCCAGTCCTTCAATCAATTTGCCTGTGACTTTACATGCGGAGCTGTGGCGGCAGACCCTGCGACTGTTATTACACCAGATCCGCTGAGGAAAAAAACCCGAACTGACTTCTTGTAAGGCATTTCTACCTAATAACTGATGATTGTAACCTTTAGGGAAATCTCAGCGCAGCTGCGTTTGGCAGATTTCCCTGCTCTCCAGGAACGGCTCTTTGCTTAAAGAAAAATCAACATGCTTTTTTTTTTCTTATTCTCATTTCTGTGTGAATAAAGCACAGGTAGAAGCTGGCATTTGTACTGTGGCGGAGGCTTCCAGAGTCGCCAAACATCATTCGAATGAAAGCCTTCTTCTCTCGAATACAAAACAAGGGTGACAAAGCGCAGATTGCAGGCCCTTATCTGTAATAAAAGCTCCTGATATTACTGGCATCTGAACTAAAAGAATTTGACCTCCACTTCTCAAGAGTTGATTTATTATCATAACTCCTGCAAGTGAGCTGCCTCTCCTCTTCGCGCCTGTTGACCTTTACCGTAATTGACCCATCAACTAATTTTTTTTTTTTCCTGGAGCTTTTTAACCGAAATTTGCTAGTCTCTGTCAGAGGCGTTTCACATCTGTTGAAGGACACTGCACAAACAAGCATGACCTTTCTGTTGTTTGGAGGCTGGCGCGGGCCTCCTGACCCCCTCCACCACCTGTGCATTCATTATTCATGCATGCAGAGCAGAGAGCAGTCACCAAAATGCCACACTTCACCAGGCACATACACCCACACGCATGCACACACACACACACACACACACACACACACACACACACACGCTACTGGCTCTGCCATACTCGTGTCTCCTATAGGCCTATAGGCAGCCAAGGAGCAGAGGAGCTGTATGCTGCCAAAGTCCTTTTCCATTACAGGAGAGAAGAGTTTCATGTGAAAGGGTTCAGGAAACATTTCACAGTATTTTACAGTGGGATTCAGAGGTTAGCAGAAAATGAGGAGTATTACATTAAATGTTCAGTTTATTAAGTATGTGTACAGATCCAAGTTTCTACTGTAAATTTAACATTAAGTGTTGAAATCTTCTGTAAGTGATCTATCAGTGCTCTGACAACATATGTGTTCTTTTGTAGCAACTGGTGTAAGGTCAAACAGGCTTTACAGAAGGTTCTCAAAAATCCTTTCCAACCTAATGAAAAATTGTACTGCAATAAAAAATACAGTGTGTAGAGGAACGTTTCCAGCTCATGCCATTTTCTGGACTGTGTTGTCGCAGCTAAGCAAAAAATGTCAAGTTGGAGACAACACAAAGAACATTTTTACTCATTCGGAATAAATGTCATTTGTAATTAGTGACACATTCAAAAAGTATTTAAACAAAAAGTGAGTGGAGCATAGACAGGTCTGTTAAGTCCTACTGTAAATGTGCTAGCAGAGCAGTGGAGGTCTTTGTGTGCTTGTCGGTTGTCAGTGGTTGATCTCCCCTGACTGCAGCACTGCATGGATATGTCATTCAATAGGAGATGCAGAATCCTCAGGTGTGTTTATTATAAAAAAAAATAATAAAAACATATTACAGTTTACTCTCTTCCTCATGTCTCCCTTATTTATCTTTTATTAAGTAGACTAAAAAGTTTTAAACTGTGTTTAAAGCAATAGATTCTCTGTACAGTTTTGTCACTCATAAAAATTGTAGTCTTTTTTTTCTCCACACATTACTGGGGCTGAAGGAATGGAACTGGTGCCAGACGTTCATGTACTTGTCCCAATTAGCATAATTTCATCAATAAACTCCAAAGGGACCTTGAAGCAACATCAGACCTTCTTTCGCTCTCCTCCCCCCGCACCCCTCTTCCACTCATTAAGTCTTTTAACGTCCCCTGGACCTCCCGCTCGGCATTTAGCTCCACGCATGCGTGCCCGCACTGCTGCGTACACGTTTACAGTGGGACTGGTTCCCACCTGAACTCAGCCATCACCTGCTCTAATTTAACAACATATCAACATATCAAATGCAGTCAACAGGGTGAGCTCATTAAAGCTTTTGACCAGCGCACAAAGTGATGGACCAGTCACTCTTTAGTCCTGGATGCGCTGCTTTGGTGGAGCAGGTTGGCAGTGAGTAGGGCATTGATTAAAGTGCTCTCTCTGGGTGCCCACTGTGCTACACTCATTGTTAATGGTAATGAGGGAATTAATGGCTTTTTACATCACAATGGACTCTCACAACACTGAAAGAGCTTTTTTTTTTTTTCACTGCGTCCTGCAAGCTCAAAGGTGCTGCACCGTGCAAAGCAGTGCATCTTGGGTAAAACACATAAATAAATAAATTAATTAATTAAACCAAAATAAAACTAAAATAAAATAAATAATAGCCTCCCTGATATTTCTCACTGTATAAATGGATTGTAATTTGCCCAGCTGTATGTGTGTGTGAGATGTTCTAGTCCCCGGTCGTGGTGTAAGAAAAATTGAATGACAGTGAGCAAAACAGCAGTAATTATAAAACTAATTACTAAATGCTGATGATGCCCATAGGCTTTGCATAACTAAATTTAGAAGAGGAAATTGCTTTTGGCTGTGAGGAGGCTGTGGGCATGTTTGTGTTATTTTCTTTATTTTCCAATGCACACCAAAGAAAGTAGTAATTGCCATGGAAACAATTACTTGTACACCTTCTTTTTTTTTCGGCTGGCAGAAACAGCTTGAGGAAGCATTGTTGTCGAACAATGTGTTTTAATAACAGTGAACAGTGTACATACTTTGCTCATGAATAGATTGCCATTAAATGGAAAAACAGGGACGTACCACTGTGGTATGGTGGAAAAAAAGCCTGTAATTTTCTTATTAAATTAGACCTTTCATTGTGGAAGATTTTCTTTGGGACGCACAAACCCAGCTAACTGGTTGAGTCTTAATCGCGAGGCGGCTGCATAGAGCACTTGTGTGCAACTATGCTTTTAATGGCCTATTTCTCTTTCGAATGGAGACAACAAAGCCAGTGTTGGCAGTAGCTGTGTGAGACAACCCTCCAGGGTGCCTTCAGTTTCCCAATAGCCTTGTTTGTGAGCATGTTTGTGGGTCCTGGGGTGTGCGTCGTTCACGCTGCTGTGTGTTTGCGTGTGCGAATAAGTCTTTGTGTGTGTTTATCTCTAGCAAGGCCTGCATTTTCTCAGCAGAAGCAGTAAAAAACTTCTGGCAGGAAAAGAAAATGATCATTGTTCCTCACCAAATCGAAGTGCTTTATGATGATATATGGCTAAATGCTTTTATTCTCATTGGCCTGTTAGACTCAAGCTATATGGATGTCAGCTCTGTACCTCCTGTAGACTGGCTGGGGGTAATTAGTCCTTTTACAAATGGTCCAATAATGGAGAAATAAATCACAGAGACAGTTGAAATGAATATGGAACTGTTTCCAGCTCTGTGACCGAACCTGTAGTCAGCTGTGGCTAATATCTTCAGAAAGTATTACAAATCACTGTGCCTTTACTTCACACTGTACTAAAGACAAGTCTACAAGCCTACAGGCCTCTCCTGCTTCACAGCGCATAAGAGCCATCAAGCAAAATTGCAGAGGAGTTGAGTTACAAATGCTGCACTTTGCTCTTGAAAACAGGGAAAAAATCATAATATCATATTTGTATTGCTTCAGATTACAGACATTTTTCATATAGTGATAAAATAAAGGTTTGCCTTTAGAACTGATTGCATTTCAGTATTTGGCAAGTGTGTGTTGTACCTGCATATGTGTCTAAGCTCAGTGGACTTGGCCGGCTGACAGACTGCTCTCAGGATAGAGTGGTGCTCTTTTGAAGTGCAGCGTCTGAAAGCACAGCATGAGCCTCAAATAAAGTGAAGGGCATCCACTATTACAAGTAATGTCCTTAATAATCTTGTTAGTCTGGTCTCTCTCAGTATGAGACAAATGGAGCATTATTGGCTTATGTGCTGTAGTAAATAATTTAGTTTCCAATATTCAGGCTGCTTTGACAGTAAATTAGAATGACATGAAAAGAGCTTGTTGAATAAAGAAAGTATCCAATCAAATTTAATTGGCTTGACTTAAGCAGCAGTAATATGCTTTATAATTAAACCAAGTTGTCTTGAAGCTTTATATGTTGCATGAATCAAAACGTCAAAAGTATTTCTTTGATATCCTGCTTTTAAAATGTCACAGCGCCTGCATTTTTTCCACAAGGGATATTTCCCCCTTGTGTTTACAGGCTAATGCAACATGAGAGGAGTCTTTCCGTCTTCTTTAAGTTCTATGTCCTCTAAAGCTTGGCGCTTTAGCCCCTGTGAACCTAGCACTGATTTATGCCGGTGAAACGTTAGCGTTAGCGCTCTGAGGGCTCAGTGAAGTGCGTGAGCTGTTAAGATTTGAGAGGAAGGTCACGGAGGCAGCTGCCCTCATCCATGTTTGCTACTGTTCCTCCCCCTCGCAGGACACAAATGACTCCTCTAATCATCCAATTTAATCACACCATTTTCTGCCCCTCAGTAGCCACCGCTTGGCTTAATCAGCCCGTTTGCTTGCTGTCACAAAAGGGCTTCATATCGAAACCAATGGATTTTTAGCATTAAGCGGCGGGCCGGGTGCAGGGCGGGAGCGGTGGGGTCGAGAGGCGCCAGTGCCCGCTCAAAAACCGAGCAATTCATGCGTGAAGCATTTAGCTATTGCTATCTCAACGCATGACTAACAGTTTTCGGTCACCCGTTTTATTCATTAATATCTATAATAAGCTAGTTTGATAACGCTGGCTAACGCACGGGATTTTCTCTCTCTCCCCCTGCACTACCCTCTTGGTGAGGTGTTGATTGTTTTCACACTGGGGCAGGCCGTATGCAGAACACATGAGGAAGGTGAAATGTCTCCACTCGACCCTCCACTTGCACTTATAGCTCTGGTGGCTGTCAGGCACAACCTAAAGTACACATTGGTGATCATCCCCAGTCCCTTCTGTCCTCTTTCTCTCTGTCCAGAGGTCCTGAATTCCTGAATTCATGCGGACTGTAGCTCCGCTGAGGGGTTCAAACATGTTGTCCAGCAGCAGGATAGCAGGGGTGCCTGTGCTCTCTGCAGTATATCCATCTCTGAGACTGGCGGTCAGCGACGCTGGGACCAGGGCCCAGTCAATCAGCAGATAGCCTAAGGCCTCCGACAGCGCCTCAGCTTCTCCCCCAACCCCCACTCAATCACGCTATCTGCCTTCACATGGTGGCTGCTGCTAATGAGAATGTATATGTACGCATGAATAATACATGAAATTCATTGTTTTTTGGTTGCAGAAGCTCTTGCCACAAGTAGTTTCTTGATAGGAGTCTGTGTTTGAAGTCCCCGGCTGAATGGCAAGCAGCATTTGATGGAATTTGTTGCTTGTTTTAAGTAATTAGAAATAACATGGACTTGTCGCGTCGTCCTCTCCCTGAAAATCTCAGTTGGACAGCACCTCGGAGAAAATTACTTCATTTATGCTTTATCAATCCCCTATGACCCAAGATTCATTTATAGTTTCCAGCCAATCTTATTGGAGAAATTTTCACATTTTCTATGGGAGATAATAAGACAGGAGCCAGTGAAAATCGACACAATTAACTGGAATTCCAGAGCCCTCTCTAAACTGTTAATGAAATATAGATTTGACGAGAGACTTGGCCTGGATGCAAGCTGGATGCAAGATACTTTAGTTTAAGAGACTCCGAAGACTCTGTTTCGTCTTTGAAAATAGACTATTGAATAACCCTCTCCACTCTTTGGTTCAATATTACAATAACATACAGTATGAATGCTTTCTTGTTGAAACAGGTTAGGGGCTGGGGAAAAGGCTCAAGCCATCAAGAACAATGTGATTAGCCTGTTATTGTGGAGCAGTTTCCAGGACAAAGATCAGCTGTATTAGCCTAGTTGAAGAAAAAACTAAACTAAAACATTTTCGATTTCTGGTGTTATAAATAGGCATGACTGCTTACTCATCTTACAGTTTAGGACCTGGAATATAAATCAATCACTCACTCACTCACTCACTCTCACTTGCTTGCTCACTTACTTAATTAGGTCTTATTTATTTTCTTTTTTCCCTTTCATGATGTGTGTATGTTATGAGCTTTGGATTAGTGTTCTGTTTAAAATTCACACACTCAATCAATCATTTACTCACTTGTTCACTCATGTTTAGCAGGCTTCAGATTCTCCACAAAGGGGTGCTATTTGGTGCTTCTTGAACTGGTGTTTTGCATCAGCGACATTGTGTCAATACATAAAAATGGAAAATACACTGAAAATGTAAAGTACAATCTAACAAATTTACAAAAATTACTCTTTTATTAACCAGTTATTGAAAGGCATATAAGACAATCAGAAATTGTTCTTCTGTGGAATCATGCAAGGAACCTTTTCCTAGCATTTTAACAATGTAAACAAAAACAAACAAAAAAAATTATATATATATATATATATATATATATCTTTTTTTTTAATGTGTGAACATTTCATGAGAACAATTATTTTAAAATGTTTTTGTTTTAGAGATCATTTTAGAGATAAAATGTCTTGTTATGACATCCACAATGTATTTTCATTTATTTTAGTTTCGTATGCACAAGTAGCTGTAACACCGTCATCATACACCATGTGCAGCTCCTTGACTCAGAGGACAGCAGTGCACAGTGTCAATAATGTCAGCGGTATTACACATCCTGCCTTTCACTATCAGTTCCTAAGCTGCCAAGCCAATTACAGCTAAAGGAAGCTTTGTGTGCCAAGAAGAGGCTGGGTAAATCCTCTGGCATACATTGCCATTGTTTTGAGCGGGTCAGGGAGAGCATGTTCCCCTGATTAATAACGCCTCTCTTTTCTTCCTCTCTGATTTGTTTGGGTGTCGCCTCGTCTCCGTATGAAGGAGATGCATCTTAGCAGAGAGAGCTTTAATTTTAAGGACAAGGGGAGGAGGGGTGAGGGGGCTGAAAGTGTCGTTTGTCTTAACGGAGTGGAGATCAGTGTTTTCTGCGTCTCTGTGTCGTAGCAGCTTGCTGCTGGAGACGGAGCTATAAAAAGAGCTGATGCCATTAAATGATATCAACTTCAAGGCATCATTTTGATTTTGAACTTTCTCTTTTTTTTCTCCTTTTTTTACAACATTCAAATTATGCAGATCCTTTAATTAAACTCCGCCATGGGTTTGTTGGTTTTTTGTCTGTACTGGTCGGTTTGAATTTGCATTGCTTGGATGTGAGGCAGCTGTATCTCCAGGCTCTGTGTAATGTGGCTTCTCTTATTTCATTTGCTTCATGTGACTGCTTCTTTTGCAGTCCCAAAAGGCCTGGGCAGCATTCTGCAAATGCCTGTGTGTTCCTTAAAATGCCTAAAATTGAAACATCACTTTAGGTGAAATTGGTATTAAGATTCACATATTTAGAATCGCAATTAAAATCACAGACACAATTATTGTCTATTGGTGTTTTTTTTTTCACAAAAGCCTGCAGTACGTCACTGGAGTTTATTATACAAAACCTGCACTTTTTCACAATTCAGATAAACAGCAGAGATGTAATAGTAGTAGATGTAACTTTAACTATTATTTTATTATATTTTGGTATTTTTAATTCATGCTCTTTGTTATAACATGTTATTCTCCTGCTAAAGATTAGCTTTGGTATGTACCAATGTTAGCTAACTGCCTCATCTATTTGGCTATTAAAGTCTTTAAAGTGGCCACAGCACAGCACAGCACTACACAGCACACAGTGTGAACAGTGTGAAATTCTTTCTCTGGCTTTAACCCATTCACCAAGTGAAGTAGTGGGCAGCCACCGGCATGGCACCCGGTACTCAAGGGTACTTCAGTTGTGCCAGGCTGTCCTGAGATTCAAACCCACAACCTTCCGTTTGCAATTGCAACTCACTAACCATCAGACCACCAGCTGTCCCATTTTTAGCTCACTATATTTGCTGGCATATTATAGCTAAAAGAAATAAAAGGTTAACATGAATGAAGCTTTAAGTTAGACACATAGACTACTGAAACCTGTTGTTAAGTTTGTACTCTTTCATAAGCCTACTGGCCTTACCTTCAAGACAAGGAGTTTTGTAAGCACAAAACAACGGTTAGCTTCAGAATGAAATTGAGAATGTTGATATCCAGAAATAAATTCAGTTTAGCTTAATTAGCTACACTGATAACATTTAAAATTTGATGAGGCCTCAGTCTGACTAAATGACTACATCTGTAGGCTTTATCTTCCTGTACTATTAGCAGCAATAGGCTGCTGATAAATTATGTATTTACACATTATGTATTTATTGCTCCATATCCACTGTAAACTGCCAGTTCAAGTAAATGGTGATAGACAGTGTGTGGGGTTTATACAATTTTACATTTGGAACAAGGTTATCATACAAAGACATGCTTGGAGTACTATTTATGCAAATCGTACAGGACTGAAGCTGGTGTTCAGTGTGTGTTCTCAGATGGACAGATAATTAGCTTATTTAACAGGCATTTCTGCTACAATATTTAAGTGCTGCTATGTTTGTTCTATGATGTTTAATTTGGCTTTTGTGTGTTGCAAAGTTTAAATATTGTGTAAATATTTAATATCACAATTATAGTCACCAAAAATATCACAAAAAATACTGACAAACCAACTGAAAACATTATACCAAGGGGTGAAACCCACTGTTATTATTTTTATTACTATGCCTATCACCTATAAGCAGGCTTACATCTGTGTCAGTAAAATTCCAAAAGACTCTTGTATGAAAGGAAGTTCAACAAGAGACGGAGTCAAAATTATCAGGTGGTTTTATTCTTGCAGCAAGGAAACTCACACAGCAGACCAAAGTCTTACAGAGGAGTTGTTCAAAGTCTGCTAGTCTATCTTAGCTTTATATATGCTGTGGGTCCGTAACAACCATACATGGTTACTTGTCTTAAGTGTTGCCTGTAATCAATCTAGTGCATTAGAAGCCGAAATAAGGAGGACTCCATTACATCCTGACATCCCATGCCAGGTCGCAATGTCCTTTCCCACATTCTTTCTGCAGACAAAGAAGAGAAAATCCTCCCAAAAACATTCCCCATGGAGTAAGAGAAATAAGTCACACACAGTTCATTACACAGTTTCTAAACTAGGATAAAACACATTGTGGACAGTTCCATAAGGATGATACATAGGTGAAACTTAAAGAGAATAACAATTTTTTCAACAATCTGTCTATCTAGTTTGTTGAAAAGAATCAATGTCAATGATACATCAGTAAAATAATCTACTAGGTCTTTTAGAGGTGACATTACTTTTTCAGGCTACAAAAGCACTCTAAAATAAAGTGAGGATACATGTTTGTAAATGAAAAAAGTTATACCAGTTGTGTCACACGTGGCCTCCGTTGCTTAAATGAGCTTGTGAGGAAGGCATGAATTTCCAAGGACGCTAAGAATGTGTTTTTCATTGCAAAGCAAGCACAAAGGGAAGGTGGTTGAGTCCGCTTGTGTATGCTGCTTTCTATAAGTCTAGGTATAATATAGGCTTATCTAGGTATAATATAGACTTGGTCAATCCAGAATACCATCATAGGGCAGTGTAAACAGCTGTGGTTTCCAATGTTCAAACCCACTTTACTGCAGAGTAGGCTAATTGACTCAAGACTTTGTGAGAGTTCAAGTATTTGCTGAACTTCATATATAATACTTCAATTCAAATAATGCTGTCATACCAGAGTTATGCTGAAAATCCTTTAAAAAGGACATAAACAGGTCTACCACATCATCTTAAACAAGAGTTTGTTCACAAGAGTTGGTGACACTGAAAGCTTTATTCACAAGATATTAGTAAGTTAGACAATCAAATCCTGACAGTTCCTTCCAATCTGAAGTCCCCACATCATGCACTGAGCTGAAAGTTATCTAACATTGGGTTCATTATAAAAGTAGTGGGTGGTGCACATTCTGTAGACAATATTTACGTTTTTACATTTACATTTACGTTTACATTTACGGCATTTAGCTGACGCCCTTATCCAGAGCGACGTACATCAGTGCTCAAGTAGTCTACATCTGTTCCTTACACTCGGAAGCTAAACTCAAAAATCAACGTCTGCTATTCAACCGTGGTGCTGCATGCTCAGTACACCTAGACATCGGTCCAACAATATAAACACATGACAAAGAGAAGTCAGAAGTGAAGATAGAAGTAATTTTTAATAAAAACACGAAATAAGAAATGACACAATTAGTCACCAAAGTGCTCCTTGAAGAGGTGGGTCTTCAGGCGACTCTTGAAGACAGTGAGGGACTCCGCAGATCTGATCGAAAGAGGGAGTTTTTCAAGCCTCAGTAATCAACCATAGTGTTTATGATAATTACATTTTGAAATAGTAATACTGACCATTGGGAATTGTGGTTTACCCTGAAACCATTGCATCCCTAGTGTGTTGTTGCCTGTTGGTCGCGATGTTGCAAATCTACAGTGGGTGGCATAATTATGTTTTTTTCCAGAGCTGCCATGGTTAAGGAGGAGATGACTAAGTTCAATACTGCAGGTTTCACATTGTCATAAGGAGGTTACAAGTTCAAATACCATCAATGCTGAGACCAGAGAAAGTTGGTAATCATTGACGCATCTGACATTTTTGTTTTTACCGACAACCCCGTGACTGATATCACTTAGTAACTGTTATATTTGTTAGGCTCTTGTTTTGATTCTGTCCTTTAAATGGTGATAAGTGTAGTCTGAGGCACTATGCTCTTGCATGTTGAATTACATTTCTGTAAGCAGATTTTGGTTCCCTAAGCTCATGAATACTTTATTGGTTGATTTTCACATAACTCCATAATTCCATAACTCCATAACCATCAGATGTAAGCCAGAAAAGAAAGATGTGCCCTCAGCACATTGCCATTCAGGCTGCAGTTGCACAACAATGGTGAAAATGTCTGTCTTAATACAGTGGCTTTGAGTAGCGGGCCACATGACCCCGGCTGTGCTCTGCTGGTGCACGGCATGCAGGCTTTCTGGGAGAGCTCAGGCTGATGGGAGATGAGCTACATAATGATTATTCTCCATGTCATACTGGGTGATTTTTTGTTGACACGCGGGGCGTAGGAGGGCTAGATTAAAATTTAAAATCCAAACAAGCATTGAGAATGGTGCCCAGCTATACAAGATGCATGGCGATTGCTCCAGCACAGGCCGATGTGCTCCTGGAGCCCAGTAAGGGAGGAGAAAGAAAGTCCTTAATTGACAATTTCTTGAAAATTGCTGAGGGGAAAAACAAAAGACCAGCCTTGGTTTGCCAGGGTGTAATAAGCCGTTTCTCATCACTGTCTCTGTGATTGAGCCTATACAAAATCGATTTATTTCTTGGGTAACTCAGAATAATTGAAATACAGACAACGTTTGGTTCCAATTTACCAGCAATAAAGTTGTAATAGGGTTTTCTCTGCAATTTTAGACTTAATGCACTCATTCTAAAGAGCAGTATTTTGCCAGTCGAACAAATAGCATCACTGAGGCTTACGACCAGTAATAGTCCCACATTGATGCACACATTAAACTTGTTAAATCAATTCGGTAGACACTTTCTAAAGTGGACTGTCTGTTCCCTTTCTCCTCCAGCCCTCTCATAGCCTGTACACGTATCAATCACTGGCAGCCGCCCCATAATGATTCAAGCCTTTTAGTTTGTAATTATTTATGCTAGGCAGACGCAGCCACAGAGAAATATCTGACGTGAGAGCATATTTATAGGCAGCGGAACACTCAGCCGTATACACGCGAGCCGTGTTAAGCGTGAGAGCCAGTCAGAGGCGATCGAATTCAGACTGGGTTTCTATAGATTTTAGTATTTAACTGCCCTGGACCTTTTTTGTTGGCTGTCGGTAATGAATGCCTGTTTAACCCGCTCAAATGGCATCATGAGTGGAAATGAAGTTTTTTTTTGGGGGGGGCGTGGATTTAGTGCCAAATTGTTCAGCATGATATTTGCATCTTACTCTGCATCGGCAGTGTGACTTAATAGCAGTGATTAAACCAGAATGTTAAATATGTGTCTGAGAAAGGCGATTTCATTACTGTGATTTAACATAAATCTCACAGACAAATTACTGTAAACAGACCCCAGCAAAATAAGCACTGTATAAATGTGCATAATTTCTGTTCTTTTGGCTAGTTGTGTTCACCTTTTCTGGCTTATGCTTGACAGAGCAGCAGGCTTTGCTTTGTGTGGTGAGGTCCAGTGCAGGTCAGAAGGAGGAGGGCAATGCCCTGGCTCTGGGGGAGCAGAACGTGCTGGGCAGTGAGGATGCAGTGGCTGTTTTTTTTTTTTTTTTTTTTTAATGCTGGTACAAAGGTAAAGTAATTAAACTGTCTCAGTGCTGAATCCCCTCTGCCTGGCAGCTGCTGATGTATTATAGAGACATTCAGCTAATCGATTAAAAGCGCCCAGACGGGGGAGATGTCTGACAGCACTGTACTAAGATGAAATTAGTAAGAGGCACAAGGAGGGGTGCATAGGGTGGGGGTGTATGTGTGTGTGTGTGTGTGTGTGTGTAAGGGCCACAGGTGACTTAGGCCCAGTGGGAGTGAGGCTGGGTAAAGGCGACAGCGCGTGCTGCTCTGCGTGTAATTAGGACAGCCGTGTTTCAACAGGATTTCCAAATTATCACCAGTGCAAGGGAGGGGAGGCATCGGGAGGGAAAGACAGGGGGCCGAGGAGAGAGCGGGGGGGGCATGAGGGGAGGAGAGTTGGAAAGGGGGGAGGTAGGCGCTTTCCAGCAAAACTTGGCCTCCATCCAGCATGGCTGAAAATTACACGAAATTATTCAGCTGCCGGGGAATGTGAAATCGGACTAATTGCCTTTTGAAGTAGCCCGTAGCTGTGGCTAGAAGGGCCGGGGCTGGCCGCAGCCCGCCTGCTCCAGAGCGCCGCGCAACCTCAATCGATTTCACAGCTGATATTCCTCCGAATCAACACTTATTTTCCACTGCATGCAGGGGCCTCTTTTAAATGTAAATCCGCTGTAAACTGCACTTGTTGGTCCTCGCAACAAACAAGGCAGGAGGGGTGTCTGCGAACAGAGAAATAAGCAGAATTTATTTACTTCAAAAGGCAAGTGCCGCCTGCTTCAGTGAGCGCCGGAGCCCGGTAAACACTGCAGTTTGTCTTCCCCAACTGTTACATGGATGAAAATACACTTCAAAAAGCACTAGCTTTTGTAGCTCGTAGCATTGTGCAACAGCACATACATCTTCAAAAGGGTTAACATAGGTTGGAACTTGCCTCCAGTCTCCGAAAGTTCCCATTTAAAGCCCATCTGCACTATCAAAGAGCGTGGAACTAGCTGCAACTGGAGCCAAGCGAGTAGCTGAAAGTGATGAAACAAAAAGAGTGCTTAGTTGTTTAGTTGCTTAGCCGCTATCACTGATCTTTGGAATCAATTCTCAACACATTTCAGAGTATACTTGATGTGACTGAGATAGTGAATCAGATAGAGGCTTACTTCTCTGTTTTTGTTTCCTCACCATCAAATAATTGCCTCAATTTAGGTCTGGACCAGCAGCACTCCTGCCTTTCCATTAAGTCAAGCTGCTCAAAAACAGGGACACTTTTCATCTGCTTCCAGAATCAGCACAATTACAAACCACTTTATGGGGGTCTGTCACTTCTAACGGTGGTATCAGCCCAGTCTGCTGTCCGTGGCTGCACTGCTGTTATGCTGCAGACAGCTGAACGCTGCTTTTAAAAGGCAACCCTTTTGAAATCATCTGAGGCGCTTTTCAAATACAGGCCTGCGTCTCATGTCGAAACTCCTTTTCTTTCTCCTCTTTGTTGCAAACTGCTCAGTGTTTCAGTAACAATGAAGCGGATCTAAACACACTGCACAACAGAAGGTTGATGAGTAAGATTAGTTAGCTTTCTGTTTATATGTCCTTCTGCCCTTACCCATGTGTAGCACCAGGGAGAGCCTTAGACTTTCTATAGAGCTGAATGAATATTTAAGTCCTCTAATTAGGGGACAGGAAGCTAGTGTCGCCCACGCTTATGTGATCTCTTTAATCAATAAACGACAAGGAGAGTGCATCTTAAACAGGCAGGCCGTTTCCTGTTTACTCACATTACTGACATGCTCAAACATAGCCTTGTACACCCATCGTCACATGCACACATGTTTTTATTCAGTGACAGGACATGAGGCCATACATTTATCATAAACACAACCAACTCAAAAGGTAGTAGACATGCCTACTCATGGTAGAGCCCGCTTAATGTGACCTATTTTACTGTTTTACGCATTTTAAAATAAATGACACCACAAATAATGTAAGGACATATGCATGCATTACATTACTTTACATAAAAAATACATTATTTTAATGAAGATTTGCTAATGCCGAGACCTTGTTGACTGTCTGAACACACATTTTGGGAAATCCCAAAAAGAAAGTAATACTTGAATAATCTTTATATTAATATTTTAATTATTGACAAAAATCATGTATGAGCACAACTTGCATAATTTAATTTTATTTATATAACAACTCAGATCACACTACAACTGCAAGACTGTAACTTAAAGCATCTTATGAAGAAGTATGAAAAGCTTACATTCAATCAGGTGCATCTAAGTTTTTGACTGTTAGTATATGAAAACGTCTATACTATATGGCCAAATATATTTGGACACTTGACTGTCCCACCCATGTGAGCTTGTTGGACATCCCATTTCTAAAGCATGGGCATTAATATGGAGTTGCACCACCTTTGCAGCTGTAACCGTCTCCACTCTTAAGATTTTGGAGTGCGTCAGATATTGTTTAACCCCTAAATCCTAGCATTTGGTTAATTAATTGCTGCTAGAATAATCTCTGCAGTATTGAATTTATTCTTTGTACTATGTTTGCTTTCGGTTGGCTATGTCCTGTCCTATTGTGTTGTATTATTTGCTCTTTTTGAAATCTTTTTTGTTGCACTCTATGTAGTCCTGTCCTGTACATTATGTTGACAGCAGAGTGTGTACATTACTTATCTGGTTAAGAGATTACACCAAGATGCTAAAATGATAAGAGGTCAAGCCAGCAGAAGCAGTATGATGTTTTGGCTAATGTTCTGCTGGGGAACCTTGGGTACCACAGCACACCTTCAGAAGTCTTCTGGGGTTCATGTCTCTACAGTACAGGGGGACCTACTCATTATTAAGAATTTTGTTTTAAAGGTATGACTGATCAGTATAATATATGTTCTATAACATTAAACTGTCGCAGGATGTAAATACCTATAGACATTTACCTCTACTCATATGACCCTAAACCTAATCTGAACCTTAATATCAATAATAAAAACGAAATGTTTACCAGATTTATGGTTCTCAAAATTTTGTGTTGATCCTGGCGTTGTTAGGACCCTCTGATTTCCCTACAAATTTGAGGCATTATTCTAACGAAAATGTAGAAAGACAAACACAAACTTCTTCATACAGAACAAGGAAAGTGCATTTAAGGCTTTAACCTATAGGTCAAAGATGGTGATGCAGTTAAATCATCTCTCTCTCTGTAGCTGAAAGCACTTCAGTCACAGTTGCTGTTTGGTTTTTCGGTTGTTTTTTTCTCTCTACCACGATTAGCCAGACATTACATGGAAAACACCTTCGGCAGAGGCTGAGCCCGTGAAACATGTTTGTATTCGCCTCATTACTCTGCAAAGTCAGCTGAGAAATGCAATGGGCTGCCCCGCTCTCACACTTCACTCCTGCTTCCAGCCACTGTTTGCTGACATGCATATTCCCCCGTTGGCTCTAACCAGGAACCAGCGAATATGTGTATGTGTGTGTGTGTGTGTGTGTGTGTGTGTGTGTGTGTGTATGTGTATGTGTATGTGTGTGCATGTTCCTGGGTTGAACCTGTACCTTACAGAACCCAAAAGGCCCTATAGACTGAGCCACCAGTTTGAGCTAACGGCAGTGCGCTCACATCAGCCTTGTCAGCCTTCAGCACTCTGTACAGCTCTCTGTTAGCCCTCTGACACAGCCGCGGGGCACTGCACCATGCCTTCAAAAATCTTCTCTACTGAGTAGTGGCCTTATAAGATGTGTCTTATTCATAGCCTTGGTGCCAGGCTGGTATGTCATACGCAATAACATACAAGAATACTACACAGGTAGGATGTAGTATTCTGCCTCCATCCAGTTTGTATGTTTCTTTCTATAAGGTTGCAGGATATTGTTTGATAATCGTTATTGAAATATCGGCCCATGCCATAGAGATTGAGCGGGTACTTATGACTTATGACTTGTCATGTGTTGTTTTAGATATTGTCTGACAGGTGTTGTTTAGGAGTACTGAGCATTTAGGTGTACAGAGCTTGCAGGAACTTGGTTGAACAGTAGACGCTGATTTGAAGTTTAGCTTGCAGGTTTAAGAAACAGATGTAGACTACTTGAGTGCTGGTGTTCGTCGCTCCGGATAAGAGCGTCAGCTAAATGCCGTAAATGTAAATGTAAATGTATTTTCATAAATGGGTGCTTTCACATGATCTTATAAATGTAAATAATTAGATCACATGAAAGTAAGTCTTTCATTGTATCAGTTTATAGTGGTTTACAATTTTGTCCTGATAGACATATAGTTTCTTAATGTGGATTTCAATATCAATGCCTGTATATATACAATTATAAAATGTAGAAAATGGGACTGAATACACATGTATTAGCTTTACATTTATTTGTAAAGGATTACAAATGCAGCAAAATAAATAAAATGCATAGTATTTAGTACAATACATATTGGATATGAAGGCAGCATTCATATCCCAATAATTTATAGTTTAATCGTGTTACAGATGAAGACGATGAATGCATTTGGAGTCTTGCCCAAGGACTTGTACTGGAGTAGCATGGAGGACATCGTTGTTACCCACTACACCCACCACTGTAAAAAGTGCATCATCAAGTATCAGATGAAAAATGGAATCATAATCTATAATTAAAATCTATAATTTATAATCTGTTTGATGAGGGTTTTTTTTTTTAGCAATTATCTGCCGATACCTCCAACCCTAGTTATAAGCTAGGAAGTTTTGTCACAGAGGTGACAGTGTACACATACAGATATAAAGAGCCACATACTGACTGTTTAGAGCACTCATTTACTTTTCTCCCTGGCAGCACTGTGTCATGTGTTTATGTGTAGTTTAAGTGTTTGCAGGCTGCACTAAAAGTGGTTCTGCTCTCTTCTCTACCTCTTCATTTCCCCATTCTCTCCTCCCCGTCTCCTTATTAGCACATGATAAAATGCTCCATGGCTGCCTTCGACCAATCATGTTTTCAGTAGAGCAGTTAAACTATTTTATTGCCGCCACCCTCAAAGCTTTAGAGTCTTAAATTTTCTCCGTAATGGTAGATTAATTTCAGGCTGCCTAATGCAATCCAGGACAAAATACTTCAAACAGGTTTTTTCTTTTTTTGAGTGGGGGCAGGGGTTATAGTTAAAGTGGGGGAGGGGGCGAAGCAATTCGTGCACAAAACCAATCAGTCTGCCGAGAAGGACGACACACTGGTGTTTGTTTTTTTTTGCCCCCCAACCCCTCCTGAAGCATCCCAGCATTGGAGATTGACCTGTTCTTTGGAGCAGTTGTATGGCGGGGGGTGAGTGAAGGTGATGGCGGGGGTGAGGGGGCGAGGCCCGCACGAGCATCTGCCTTCTGCAGAGAAGATCTATTACAGGCCGTAGCGCTGGCGAGACCTTCAAAAGGCACTGGAGAAGAGCGGTGATAAGAGGCCCAAATGATAAGAGCTCAGGCTGCTTTACCTGCAGTCTGCTGCTGCTCGCTGATAATGCTACATCATCTGCCCACCGTTTAAGGCCTTGGCGAAATGAGAAACAAAAAAAAAAAAAAAACCACTCCACGCAAAGGAGCCCAATTAGGTAGAGTCGGTAACGTGTAATCGGAAGCACGTTTATTATGTTTGATAATAGAGCTGGTGGGGTTGATATTGCATGTAGATAATGCAGTGTACAAATAAGCTCCGATAACAATCTTAATTAAATCACTGTGATACAGGATACAGTATGGTGAAACTGCATGCTGTCGCTATGCTAATCTGCACTATACTTCAGTGTCTTTCTCTGTGGTGCAACAATGTTTGGCCATTTCATTCTAAATTTAAATCCCTGTTTAAAGAAAGACCTCACCTCTCGTCAGTGCTGGACTGGCCATCGGGCATCCCGGGTATTTGCCCGGTGGGCCGATGGTAAATTTGGTAAATTTGGGCTGGGAGAGAGGCCCCGGTGGGTGGGAGAGGCCCCCGGGTGGGCCAGTCTCAAAATGTCCGGTAAGGTTTTTTGTCCCAGTCCAGCCCTGCCTCTCGTACTCGTGTCTGCTCTGATACATTTCTGTAACAGGCCCATGCAGAGACCTGTAGAGGGACAGGTGATCAACAGAAAAGTTGCTGCTTAGGGAGGTAATCAACAACATTTTTGTTTCCTGAGCGGCACCATGGTTGCCAAAAAAGGGCAGTATGGCCAAAGGGACCATAAAGCACCCCCCACCCCCACCCCCACGCACATACGCTCACACACAAGCCCGCTCTGTAATAAATTGGAGAGTCCCTACTAAATCAGTGGTGACTATTTAACATAACGGAGGAACTAATTCTTCCGTTTAACTCAACATTTGCAATGAGATGACTTGTACCCTAATGGCTTGTAATTAATTCTTACACCCTCCACTCTCTTGCTCTCCTCCCATCACCCATTTTTTTTCTTTTTCTTTACCCCGAGAACCATTCTAAGGATAGTCAGCGGATTCCGACATTTTATCTAATGCGTAATGTTCATTTCAGGCCCTTAATTAGGTTTAAATGAAAATTGGCTCGGCAGAAAGATGGATAGCAGGGAAGGCATCAAACCACCCAGCATGTCCTGGAGTTGTGAGGCTGAAAATGCAATTTGGTGGAGCAGTGCAGCGAGCAGTTCAGAGTTCATTAATTTTTACTGTGCAGGTACTCTCCCAGAGGTGCTCCCTGCCTGCTCCAGCTCCACCTGGACACTAGCACAAATACTGGACCCGCACACTGCACTTGCTCTTGCTGAGAATGTTTCTACACGTGCAGACACACACACACACACACACACACTCACACCTCACAGAGCACAGAACTGGGAATGGCTGGTGTTTCACTATGGTGATTAATTGGTGGCGCTCCAGAGCATTGCAGTGGTCTGAATTGTGAAGCTCTTTTTATGAAGCTACACTTACTGCTACTGTAACACTACCACACTTTTGAGGGAACTTTTTGCTGCATTTTAGAAATGTATTAGACCTAAAAAAAAAAAGCTGTCAAGACCTGCCCTAGACTTGCAGTGAAATATATTGTTGAAAGCCTCCTATTTCTCAAAAAATAACTGTATAGAAAAAGAGAAAAAAAGTCCATGAGTGTATCTTGAATGTACTTTAAGGTTCAGTCCATTCATCAAGAAATGTTCACACAATGTAAATACTGGCTGGAGTTTTCAAATGGTTAAAAATGTCTGAGCAGTGTGGAGGAATTTCATCCGTATATCTCAACTTCCAGTGCGAAAGGTTTAAGCTGTACTAGGCTTCCTTTTCTCTCAATATCTTTCTCGCTTGTGCTGGCCAGCATAACCGGGCAGTAGTAATATGCAGGTGAAAAGCAGGAACAAACCTTTCACCTGTACATATTGATCACTACTGAGACTGGAATGAGAAAACACAACATTATCTTTTATCTTGCTCTCTCTCTCTCTCTCTCTCTCTCTCTCTATCTCTCTCTCTATCTCTCTCTCTCTCTCTCTCTCTCTCTCTCTCTC
>JBBPCY010000001.1:33030118-33067618 GCA_037974405.1 Brachyalestes nurse | reverse complement strand
GGTGTGGCTGCTCCAGAGTGTCTTGTTAATCAAACAGTGTCATTATATGTCATCTGTGACGAAAGATGGCAATGTACATGGATAACAGACACATCAAATAACTGATACACGCCTTGCTCACTCTGCTCCTGTGCTTGTTCCACACAAATGAATGCAAATGAAATTAGCAGCGACCAATCAGCACAGTAACCAATTGCGTCACACCAGTCCACCATTCAACACTTCTGAACACCAAGCAGGTGACACAATAGTTGAAGAAACCTGTGGAGCATTATTATAATAGGTTATATTTTTAAATTTAAACCTCAACCTGCTTGTGCTTTAGCAACACACTCCCAAAGTGAGTAACAGTAAAAACGAACATAGGTGTTATTTTCTTTTATTCTTTTTTACACTTGCACTTAAGCAGTCCTGAAAGCTCTCCCACTTGTGTGTGTGTGTGTGGGGGGGGGGGGGGTTCTGTGTGAGGCAGAATGTTATGCAGGGCTGCAATGATGGCCTTGATGCTCTTTAGGCTCTACACCTCAACCATGACATTCGGCATTATTCTGTCTTTTCTGTTCACTGTAGAAGAGACAGAAAGTAATCTCTGGAACAGCAGAGAGGAACAGAGGGACACAGAGTGTTTCTGCATGCCTCTGCTGTAATCGTGCCCTCAGTGTGACGATGTGTACAGTGTGGCCAGGGCGTCCTCACACAAACACTGTCCCACTCAGCTTCATTAGTATTGCATGAACGTGTGTGAATTATTAAAGGCTGTACGCAAACTTAGCAGTCAAATGCCTAGTGAGTACTTTGCGATTTATTGGTCTCCAACAGCAAGCTTGAATCCTTCATACAGAAGCACCTCAGTCCTGTGGTATGTGTTAGGGGCCGTTTAAATTTCACGGGTAATTATGCCTTTTGCCATTTTCCCTGAAAGTATGAATGTAGCCTCTCTGCTCACCATCATTCTTTTCACTGAAAATGTCCCCTCAAGTTCAAACCTGTCTCAGCTCATGGTTGTGAATCTAATTTGTCAGCCTCCAAGGCTACAAATGAAGTTGCTTTGAGATCTGTTGCTTTGTCAGTGATTGAGTTGCTAAGTACCTATTTAGTTGTGTAGTCTTCATGGTGTACAAAGACACAGTCAGACACTCTGAATACAGTCGTCGACTCCTTTGCCCAAACTTTGGAACACGTGTATCTGGTGTGTGGTTTAAGCTTCATTAAAGCAGGCTGTGTCCCGTAGGCTAGGCCCGAGTTTATGAAGACGCACTCAGTCTTGCGTTGCAGTAATGGATTGTTTGTTTATCTGTATGGCTCAGTTCTAGGGCAGTGCTGTTGGCCTCTCTCTTGCTTTAATGCAGTTAGTCCTAATGTATGCATTTACAAATTAGATGAGATTCTCTTTTTTTCATGATTTTCTTTCGCTCATCCAACCATATTGATTTGCTCGCGATGCCCCTTGAACTTGACCTCACTCAGAGTTGCTCAATGTCAATAATCTTGTCCTCTTCCGCCTCCCCCAGTGGAGGGAGATATTGATAGCTGCATTTTGTATGGGCGACTCTCAAGATTTAAAGACCCATGAGCATTTTGGAGCAGTCACAGTTGGTCATTTCTTGTTAGCAAACTAACATATTCTGTGGAGAGTTTGCAGGGTTTGTAGTGTTGTAATGTGCTTTTGTGGGATATTTAACAGATTAAAGGGCCCATATCAAGTAAAATTGAATTTTCAAACGAGTCTAATGTAGTATGTAAACATTATTAAGGCAACATAGGTAAACAGGGTATTTAAAAATACATATCACAATGAATCTTTGGCCTGTTACTGAAATTCCTTAAAATATTTTTTTTGTGTGTTTTATGTTTTGTAAAAACTCACATTTATTTTAAATGTTTGCATGTACAATTCGATTGTTTAAAAACAGTTTACAGTTTGGATTTTAACTGTAGAGCTCCTTTGTGCTGTGTAGAGTTGCTGGTACTTTCTCTTCTGACTTGTCATATTTGTGTGCATGGGGGAATATGTAGTTTTGTCTAAGAAATCACTCTGTTTTTAAATGATGTATGTTCTCTATGCTGATTCAAGCCTGGCTTTCTTTCTCTACTATCTTTGTCACTCTCTCTTGTTTTCTCGCTCTCTTTTTCTCTCTCTCTGTGTTTTGATATGAATAATGAGTGGACAGTACTTGTCAGGCGTGTGCCTCTTTCTTGCTCTCTCTCTCTCTCTCTCTCTCTCTCTCTCTCTCTTTCTCTTTCTCACACTCTCAGCCCTCTTATCTTGCTATCTGACACAGTTGTTTCTGGCTGTGATGAGAGGAAATGGCAGGATGATAAAATACCAAATCACTTCAGCGAGGACGTCAGAGCCACTAGAAGCTTTCCATAGACAATTACTTCTCACTGAGCGCCTCTTCAAGGTGTAATCTCCCATCGCCGTAACAACCGAGCTGGAGATTTCCACTTGGGGCGCAGACATTTCCTGTACATGTGTAATATGCAGAGATAATGCTAGTCACACTGCAGACAAACCACTGTGCAAGGCTCTACTGGCATCTTTGGAATACAGACACATTAATATCACTTACATCTTCACTCTAGTGTCTGACTTGCTGTGATATTATTTTGTGGTATTTATTTTTGAATTATTCTAATGCAATTTGATGGTGTTGGAACAGCTTAGATTGTTTAATTAGCTTCTCCGTGCTCCGTGTAGAATTGTTTTCTTTCATAGCAACAGTTGTGAAGTTGCTATTAACCATGAAGTTTTACAGAACAGTGGCAAACAATTATTTTATTCTAATGAGAAAATGTAGTACACAGCTAAGTTTTTGTCTGTGTGAAACTGGTGATACTACCCTAGTTAGGAGAGTTAAATTAAACTTTGAACTTATGCGTGTAAGTTCAGTGGCTCGAGATTCCCAGATCTACATTTAAAAGGCGAATATGCAGGATATGATGGACAAACTAGTCTAACCCATGAAGGCCCTACCTTGCACACAACAGGACTTAAATATTAAAAGTAAAGTGGCTCCTTATAGTCATACATGAACACAGCACAGCGTGAACAATGTGAAATTCTTTCTCTGTGTTTAATCCATTCACCAAGTGAAGCAGTGGGGTGCCACCAATGAGGGGTGCCTGAGGAGCAGTGTGTGGGGACGGTACCTTGCTCAAGGATGCCTCAGTGATGACACTAGCCATCCAGGGATTCGAACCCACGACCTTCTGATCACAGAACAAACTCCCTAACCACTAGGCAACCACCTGCCCCAGTCTAAATAGAGAATCTAAACTCCAATCTAATTGTATTAGGCTGAAATGGATTTTGCCATTGTTCTGTAAAGCACGTCCAACTGTTGAGCATGATTGGTCGAGTGGGTACATATTTAAAGAAACCTGTTTAAACCGCGGAATAGAACAGAGTGATTTATCCTTTTGTTGACTTGTAAAAGTACATTGTAATTGCCATTTTATCAGCAGTGATTCCAGCAGCTTCTCCTAAAAAAGTCAACCTACTTTCTTGATTAGGTACAGCACATCCATACACTGTGTGTATGAAGGAACTACTCCAAAGACCCTGCAGTTGCAGTTTATCAAATCAAAATGTCCTACAACTTTGAACTGTGGACAATGTGAAAAGTTTCAGTGAATTTGTCCGCCTCTATAAAAGAGGGATTTAATTGCAGAAACGTTGGGCTTCTCCTTTCTTTAATATCAACTTTATAATGGCAGGCTATACTGTCATTTATGAATTGCATGAAAAATACAGTGGCTGGCAGGGCTGAGTGGGAATCCACTTTCTTTGGTAATAAGCTGAAAGCAGATAATAGTGCCGTGCTGTGAGGAAGAAAAAGTGTGTGGGGCATATCTCTGAGCTCCGTCATTAGCGCCGAACGAAGCCGCTTAAAATTTGATGATATAAATGAGGAGAAAGATGAGCATGGATTATTAAACACATCATCATGAAAACTTAAACCAGTCAAAGGCATTAAAAGAAACTAATTAAAACAAATGTTTCAACCTCCATCTTCATGCTTATTACTTATTCAGGAACATGTGAGTAGTGTGTGATCAGGAGCTGTCATTATGGCTGGTCAGTAAATTATTTAATGGCTTTTGCTGTGGGAAAACATTGGACGGGTATTACAGACTGAATGCTAGCAATTTATTTTGGTAGATATCTATAGCTATGGTATATCTGTGGTTAGCAATTATCTATGGTTTGCAATTGGATTCCTCCTTGCAATTATTTTAGTGGATTTTATCTCAAGTTACATTGAGAGACTAATCAATGGATGCAACTTTGTATATACCAAAATCACAGTGCATTTGCAAAGCAGTTGTAAAGCTTCTGATTAACTGAAAAATAATCAAAGAGAATTATTCATTATCCATTAATTATTGTGTGGTGGTTCTTAACTGCTTTAACTGAAGACAAAGGGCTTTACTCTAATCTTATGATCAGCCACAACATTAAAATCACTTACCTAACGTTGTGTAGGTCCTCCTTGTGTCGCCAAAACAGGTCTGACCTGTAATGGCAAATGTTATCTGACACAAAGACATTAGCTGCAGATCTTTTAAGTACTGTAAGTTCTGAGGTGGGGCCTCCATGTGGAGCCAACTTTTTCAGTCATTTGTGCAACAGTAGGTCTTCTGTGGGATCAGCCTACACAGGCCAGCTCTCAGTCCCCACATGCATTACCAGTTGTACTTCCTTGGACCACTTTTGGTAGGTACTAACCACTGCATACTGTAACCATTCCAGAAGACCTGCTGTTTTGGAGATGCTCTTACCATGTCACCTAGCCTTCACAGTTTAGACCTTCATTCATTCACTCAGATCCTTATATTCGCCCATTTTTCTTGCTTACAACACAGAACGAACTATTTGCTTGCTGCCTAATATATCCCACTCTTTGACAGGTGCCATTGTAACAGGATAATCAATCTTTTTTGCTTAATCTGTCAGGTGGTTTTAATGTTGTGGCTGTTCAGTGTGTATATATATGTTACAATTAGTAGAGCTGGCCCAAAGTCCATCATGGGAGCCCTGCACCCTCGTATTGTTTAACTGTGGTCTCACTATAGTTTTTAAAAGCCACCAAAATTGAAAATATTGATTAGTATTTCGCCCTTTCATCTCAAGATAATGGAAAGCCTGATTTCAAATAAACATCATGCTGTAATTTCGCTTTGTGCTGTGTGTTTCACTCCAAGTGGTTTCTTTTGTGTTGTGTAACCTTTTCAAAGATTTTGGCATTGCACATTTGCAAATGAGAGTAACCTTGGAGAACAAGCTGCTGCAAAGGGGTAAAAAAAAAAAAAAAAAAAACGTCATTTTTATTGACCCATTCACACGACTCTGCTGGAGCTGGGTTTTCGACAGAAACGTATTATTTTTCTGCTTTTCCAATATCCTGACTGTTGAGGGAAAGTTTCCATCCAGTGCTAGTTAAAGGCCTGTGCATGCTAATGAGCTGATAGGAGAGACTCCCCCAGACACATTTCAGTTTTCATTCCCATTTCATTTGATTCATACAGATGAACAGAGAAATTATGAAAGTTTCTCACATTGTCACACGTATCTTCCCCACAATAAAGGGTGGATAAGAGTAAAACCATTTTGTACAACAGTATGTGGTTTTTCTTGGTGTAGGTCTGTTTTTTGTGTGTGTGTGTGTGTGTGTGTGTGCAGGTGTGTATGCGCGTGGTGGTGCATTCAGTTCTAATTGGAGTGTGTCTAGAGGCCTATCAATTAAGCCCTGTTGTGTCTCACTCTGTGAAGAAGCTAGCCTGTCTAATGAGAGGAGACATGGAGGAAAGATGGAGGCAAATGAACAGGGAGAACATGGGAGAAATCTGACATTGTTGTGCTGTTAAGCACTAAATGAAAGTAATTAGAATTGGAAGAAAAATCTTTTTCCTTGTAAACATAGTTTCAGTCTGCCATCATATAAATGGGCACAACTGTCTTTGTGTGTAGACAGGGCATTCTTTAGGGTTCCAAATCCAGTTTTTTCTTTCCCGTGAAGATCGAAAAAGGAATAAATTATGTCCTGAACTATTCATCCTTATAACAGAGTAAAAGTTAGCTGGTTGAGTTGTCTTGGGAATAATTGAGGGGGCTGGAGTCAGGGGGCTTTATCTCAAGGTGGATTTGTATGCTGAGCCTGTAGCTGCAATTCAGTTACTGCAGTGGATCTAAGAACCAAATCTCACTCTTTTGTTGTGGCTCTCCAGCAGCCCTAGACTGAGGGAATGATATTTCCAAGCTGCTGAAAACACATCTGTGGTCATGGTGAAGCCGAAGTGAAGGCCCGGTTGATCGGCGCAGCTCCATTGTGAACAGTCGTCCTGTGTGTGTGTAGCCGGATTATACAACTTCAGCATTGTGGCCTTGGCGGCGCTGACAGTGTCCACCGGCTCCCGACCGTGAGCACTTTGACAGCTTGATGAATTAAGGCTGACACTTGCCAAAATAGCCGTCGCCTGTGCCAGCTGCCAGTTGAGCATTTACACTCTGTTAATTGAATTGGCAATTTGTGTAACAGTACCTGCCCCTGAGCTTTGGTGAAGCAAGGGGCTGCCATTTAGGTCCACTAATCCAGGACCAGGGAATAAGAACGCTAAGCTTCGCAAGAAATTATTGCAGATTTAAAATGACAGTTGTGGGCCATGTTGCCAATTTTCCATTAAATGAGAAATAAATTAACAATAGAAATAATGTTGACTTATAAAACTGAAAGTTAAATTGACTTTCAAATAGTACTGTGATTTGAAATTGCCACTGTGCAGAGAATCAGATTCCATATATTGTGAGCTCGCACCAAAAGCTGTTTGTGGTATGGCAGTATTAAACGGCAGCATTAAATATTGAAACTGGTAAATGGGAACTGATATTTTCTCATAATAAAATTGCATTAGTCTAAATCAGGGAAGGTCCTTACGCCATTTGCATGTACATGAATTTGAGCCAAGGACTTCGGAATAATCACCTTTGCCGTCCCGCAGGGGAGGAATTGTGATACTTCAAACTGAATAATACCAGCCTGAGCACTGAAGAAAGCCCCCCCATACCTGTATTCAACAAATGACTATTTAATACCCATCAAGGCTCATAATGTTCTATTATATACGGGTATGTTGAGCAACAAAACATTTCTGTTTAGCACATTCCTGTTTTTCTCTGTCATTGTGTTTTGCTGGATTTATTGGATGAAGTTGATGCATTTGCTTGTGTTTCCTCACTAATATTTTTTATATGCCCAATCTGCCATGTGACGTCCCTAAAGCAGGGAAGACGTATGCCGTGGGACATTGACATTGCAGCCACTGTGTAGCCCGTGCACTTCTGCCAGCTCGCTCTTCATGTATCATTTGCTGCATGAGCAAAATGAAGCGGATTAATAGAGCATAATGCTAGGGATCAATATGCAATTATATTCATCTCTGTGGCAGCTCAGATGCCTGTAGAGGAGCACCGAATCTCCAGTGATGTCCCACTCACATAGATTTGTCATAGGCCTGCTTCGGGCTGCCTGTCTGAGGTCAAAGAATGCTTGAATCAAAATGTAACATAAAAGGTCTACCTTTCTTAAATGTTGCATTTCTGAGCATTTTGTTCCTGGTTTACGGGTTAGCAATAATGTAACATTTCATATAGAAACATGTATGTAACTTGTTTTAACACAACCTGCAAAACTAAGGAAACAAATGACACACAGTTCATCCCCTTGCTGTGATTTCAGAAGTTATCACCACTCTAGCATTTCAGCTGTTTAAGCAACTTTTGGGCCAAAATATTTCCAGTAGATGCTTGGTCAAATTGTTATTTAGGCTAAGCCTTAATACCAAAGAAAACTGTCAGATGAACATAAAGCGAGCTGTGCAAAGTAGCTGTGCAAATCAAACTTTTAGCTGAAGGCTGTAAATGAATTTGTGCCTAAACTTTGGAGCAAAATGTGTTGGAGAGTGAGTGGACATTGCAATGGAAGTTGAAAGTAGCCTTCAAAGCCTTTAGCTTCAACTTTCCAAACATACTAAGTAGAGGAAAAGTTCCTATACTCTACAGAAGCCCCACGGCAGTCAGAACGCTTGTTGCACAGTCAGAGGGTGAACTCTCTTGGTTGCTGTGGATTGTTCGTTATCACGTCTCGGTCCTTTAAATTTTCACTTGTGGTTGCTGATGACTGGGCAGTTTGGCATCAAAGCCACACATTTCACTGCTCTCCAGCCCTTCAGCAAATTTCAACAGTGAAGGTCAAAGGAAGGTCCTTGTTTTGAGGTGGCTCTGCTCAAATACAGCCTTGCGTTATGTAACAGCTCCAAGTCAAATCTTTGTTCATCATATGACCATGGGGAATGACCTCTAGACCATCCCTGACTGTCACATTCATCATCTTACCTTCTTTTTTCAGCCAGGCTAATTTTGTCTCTTTATTTTTCCCGCCTGGACTGCAGCAATGTATTTGACGCGTTTGGCTGTGAGTGACACAGGAGGTCCGTCGTGATGTGAGACAGTGTGAGGCCGATGGGCCATCTGTAGCCGAAGCACTGCTCCGAATGACTAATGCCAGCATCATTAGGAACAGCACTGTGCGTTTAGCGTAAAGCGCTAGGTGATGGTATTCATCCTCGATGAACAGACTCAGTTTAACATTTAACTTCTTTATTATGAAATATTAACCACTGTTGAGTTTGGAGCTCGAAAGATCCCCAAGGTCAAAGGATGTTCCGCACACGGAGCAATCTGCGTCTGATTTCCATACAGTGCTCATTCAAAGGCAAGGATCCTTGTGATGAGGGCTATTGTATGGGCAAAGAAGAATCATTTCCTCCTCAGATCCTGCAAGAACCGGGAGGATGATAATTAAAGTTGGTCAAGTGTGCTTTGATCTTTGATATTTTCTTCAGTCTTCTTACTTGAGCTCCTGTGTGTGTGTGTGTGTGTTTTTGTGTGTTCAGCTATTTGCTAGGTCACAGTACAAGGCTGCATATGGGACTGTTCTGTAAACGTGTGTGCCAGATTGCAACAAGGATAAAAGCTTAGAATAATATTTTTCCAAGCATAAGTGAAGTCTGGCTGACGGCATGATGTTATTTCCATATTGTTAATTGCAAATAATTTGTAGCTTTCATTCTTGATGAGCAATTTTAACTTTTTTTACTGAATTGAGCTGGGTTTCCTAAAACAATCTCAGCACAACTGATTAAATTATATCGAGCATCAAACTCTTTAACAGTTCTCTATATCAGCACCCTGCCTGCCAGTTAAGATGATCTTAAATCTAAGATGTTTTTGGGAAACTGTGCCCTGTTCTTTTTAAGAATGAAAGCTGTGCACACCAGTTAGCACGATATAATGTTAAACCGATAGCTTTTCATTCATCCACAACTTATTGACAAAGCAGACGTACTAAACAAAATATGCCATTATTTTACTTAAGTAGCTGACAGGCATGGTAAGCCATCCAAAAGATGTTAAAAACCTACAGACCAAAGGAGGCAACACATCCAACTTGGCAAAGAAGCTTGCCAAAAGACTCGTACAAAGAATTCAAAGAGCGAAAGGTTACAGAATGTGATAGATAGCAGAATTACATCATGTTTATGGCTTCAAATATATGTTAAACGAGTAGGATTTCCTTTTTGACACTAACTTTTTTAACCATCGTTTTGACGAAGCAATGAAGGGCAAAGATAAATGTTTCATTTGATTGATCTTTTTAACTAACTTAACAATGTGGCAAACAGATATATGCGAAAGCAACATTCACACTGGTAGTGTTTTCCAAAAATCAGCTGTTGATCTCAGTAGAGGGCAGACCTCTTCCAAGGAAGTGTATCTAGTCTCTTAAACACTTTTTAATAAGTGATATCTGGCTGCAGCTGTATCATAGACTTATGCTTAACATAGACCTGTGCAATGGCACAGCCTTCAGTCATTAATGTGCCCACATTTTTTTTTTTTAAACATCACTTTAAAACTCTTTAAACAAATGTAGATTTTTTAAAAATGTAGCTAGTTAAGCAAGAGTAAAATATGTTTGTAAGCAAAACAGAAAAAAATGCGGTAATTTTAGCAATAACAAATAAAATTCTGGGAGTAAAACATCCTGCTTTGCCTTGCATTGACTGTCTTTTTTTATTAATGGAAAAATAAAGAATTTATTGTACTGTCATATATTACACTTTCCTGATGTTTCAGGTGTTGCCATTGTATCATTTCATTATCTGTAGCAAGATATTTAGGCAAGTATGACAAGTCACTATTTTGGTATCATAATAAGACAATGCATAAGTGCATGTCTTTGTGTGTGTGTGTATGTGTATGCCCTCTCTGCTCAAGTTGAATCTTTCTCGGGGTGTAACAGCTCCCTCTGCTGAGCTGTCCTGCTGGCTGTGCTTTGTTTGTGTTCCCCCCTACAGTGCCTGCCGCTGACCCACCTGCTCCAGAGACATTCCTGGTTGTGTGTGTGTGTGTGTGTGTGTGTGTGTGTTTATGTCTGTCTGCCTCTTTCCACCTGCTGTTGCCGCTGCCTTTCTGTGGTCATGCTGCTTCAGAGACCTTCTTGTTTGTGTGAGTGTGTGTTTGTTTGTGTGTGTGTGTGTGTGTGTGTGTGTGTGTTTGGGTGTGTGTGCCTGCCTCTCTCCACCTGCTGCTGCTGCTGCCTTTCTGTGGTCATGCTGCTGTGGCCTTGGCCCTCCTCTGGGCCAGACACAGGGCTAAGCACTGAAAGCATAACTGGAGGGGAGAGGAGTGTTTTCCCCAAGCTGCTCTGAAGGACAGAGACCCCTCATTCTTCAGTCTATGCCCAACTCGTGCGCGCCTCTCCAGGGGCGTGCCGCCTGCCCTTCTCTGCTGGTCCCCATGCCTCTCTCCCCCACCACGGAGCCCCCTGTTTGCTTCTGGTCCTTGAGAGTCCTTAATGGCCATTCAATGCTTTTATTACATCATTAATTGCACTTAATTCAGCAACATTACCCAAACGCCTGGCTAAGCTTGGAAAATTAAGTACAGAGCACTTTGTTATAAAATTCTCAATAATGAGCTCTGGTGGGACAAGGTCTGTTAAGTTTGAAATCACCCCAGGCCATTTTTTAGCTGCACCGCAGCTCAATGCCTGAGCCTGCTTTAAAGTTGGAGACTGTGGAAAAAAATGCCCTAAGGGCACTGTTCTCTGGGTGCCTGTGCAGCCGAATCAATGTACTGATATTATCCCTCATATAAACACCGGGCTTTGTAGTGCTCCGCTCAGCTGAATATGCAGCGAGGGGAGTGAGCCCAGACCATAAGTAGGCTTTGATTTGCATCTGTGTATTTACAGTAGCAGGGGCTTAGTATTACTGAGGCAGAAGTGTTTGTTCAACAGTTTACCATATCTGTTTAAATCGCACCAGCAAATTCCATTTCCAAGTTCATTTGGAATGACTAAAGTATGGACGTGCATGCATAGACACGCGGACATGTGCACGCGCACTCATTTACACTCTTCTTTTTTTTATTCCTTTTCAGCTATTGGGTCCCAGCGGCGGAGGAATCCGAGTGTAGTTGCCTCAGAAATCTTTGAGCCTCACCTGGGTAGCCACATCCTGCAGGTACGTGTAGTTTCATTCCTGCATCTACACTCAGTCTATATAGGAGCTCATTACCAGAGCTTGTCGTTTACACAACACAGTGCCTTCTGGCTTCCAGCTGACTAACTATTATTTGTTATAAAGAATTACTTGTTCTAGGCACAAGAAATAAAATATTAGCAATTAAAAGGTGAGTTAAAACTTGATTCAATGCAACATGTTGAAAGGTAAGCACTTTCATCTTCATCTAAAATCCCCCCTTTTTATATAAAGCCATGCTATGTTCACGCACAGAGAATATTGTTAACTAAAGGCAAAACTGAGTTGTAGTTAAATCCACACACAGTTAAAACTTCAGCTTTCATTAAACAACTTTTAACATTCTCAAATAATGTGTTGTTTTTAACACTGCTTATATCCTTTAATATAACTATTAGGAGTGCCTTAGAATTAAAAGTTATATCACCAGACAGTCGATGTTCATTTGGCAGTTCTGCTTGCCTGAGCTTAGCTGTTTTTGCAGTTGACGAGCTAAATTGGCAAAATTGGGTTCTGGCTTTATCTGCTATGCACCTGTAGTATAATCTCCAGTAAAATCCCCAGCTACCTGAGAAGCAACTGTTATTAAGCTACTTGTTGGTTGTCTCTTGACAGTCAGGAAACTAGGCTGAGGGAAACAGGAGCTGTTTTAGGATGGAAATAGTACAATGGATTATTATTTCAACACATTTAAAACATGTTTGTGTTATTCATTCTCATATATAAACATAACTTTAATATTTCCAATTAAAGCTTCCAGAGTTCCAGTAGCAGTGGGTATATATTTCATGTAAATGTGGAGTTCCCCATACAGAACAGTAGAGGCAGGCTAATGGCTTTATTTGCCACTAACAGATGCTGAAGTACGACGTCTCTCAGGTCAAACATTCATTAATCTGTTAGTTTGATTTCTGTTTAAACACTGCAAAAAAGAAAATCACAGAACAGAATAGATCTCTGCGGTCTCATGGGAGAGAGATGACAGGCATATGTGGCATCTTTTTGTGCATTTAAACATGAAGAAAATGAGAAGTGACATCTCACTGCATTTACCTGCGATGTGCAAGTATTCATAGAGCTCAGGGGAGCTTAGATAGGGAGGTTTCATCCCATCTCTCAGAAAAAAAAAGCTTTTCTCTTATGTTGAACCACAGCACCAGTGTCCTCTCAGATTCCTTTAAGTGACACAGAACAGAAAGTGCAATTTACACCAGTCACCTGTGTCCAGAAAGCGGATTAGGAATATTTAAATAGCGCTCTGTGGTCCCTGGACTGCCAGCGCTCTTCCCTCTTCGACAGGTTAAGTGTCTGACAGGAAAGCGGAAATTTATAATTAACATCAATACCGGCCTGGAAGTCTGTCGAGGCGTGGCCTTTTCAAGGAAGGACTTGTTCCTGGCAAATTGTCCCCATTAATCTTCAGCTTAATTGATTGTGAAAAGTTTTAGGATGACATTTTAAAAAAAGCATGCTCGGCTGGTGATTGATTTGGGGAAAATGAAGTAATAATGGATGCGAGGCAGTCATTACTTGTTGAGCGTGGTGGCTAATTTTAGACAGATTAGACCATGTTTGATAGTGCTTAATAAAGAGAAAGGTGATGAGCTCCTCTGTGGGTCTTACCTGCAGCCAGCTACTGCAGCACACAAACACACACACACACACACACACACACACACACACACTATGACTCTCTGTGGCTTATTTAAATCCTACAAAAATGGTTGTCAAACCCTATAGTGTCCTATGCACATTTTGTGAACCATTTTATATTTATAATATAGATATCTTTAATGACATTGTGTGTATCTTTGTGTCCTTCCCAAGCTGTCGTTGCAAAACTGGTCTTTGTGCTGTGTCTGAACTGCCCTGGTTGACCTGAGGAACAGGCTCAGCACAGAAAGCCCTCTGTGTTCTTTGTTTACCCACAAATACGCTGAATACATTTACCACCCTGTTTTGTCAACCCAGATAATCAATTAGCTGATTTAATATGTAGGCCTGCATGTGAAGGCAGCTGCTCTCTCCCTCTCTCTCTCTTTTTCCTTCCACTCCCATTCCACAAATGGCTGTGCCTTTTTACTAGTGTTTAATGTCATGGCACAATTATATCAATATTGTTTTTTGTGTGTGTGTGTTCAAACACACACAGTCACACACGAAGATGTTTCTAGAAAAGGCTATTTTTCGGTGGCTTGCTGCCCAAACACAGGGGGCGGATGGAGCCGTATGAAAAGGGGATTGGGGCACGTACATAAAATGTTGCTTGAAACTGCTGCTGGTAGGAGTGTGGCGATAGATTTTTGTTCGTTTTTATACATTTTCAGGAAAGAAACATACGGAATAGATCAAATCAGGCATAACCTAATATGTCAAAATTGTCCAGACTTTGTAAGGTGTGTATTTACAAAAGCTCCATATATCATTTTTAAAAGTCATATATAAATACATAAATGACATAGGTTTGGTCCACATATATGATGTCTAATTATTTTCAAATAGAAAAAAAAAAGTATTTCATCAGTGGTATTCAGGATTTGCATGTGACTGTATATAGAACATATTGAACATATGTATGACCGCACGTTTTGATATTGTACAGTGAAATTGTTCTATATGCATGCACACCACCTTCATTTTCCATTCGCCGTTCTCTTCCTCCTCCAGTGCTCTGGGTTTGAGGCTGACGCGGGGCCTGCAGGTTGAGGATGGTGTGTGTGTGTGTTTGTGTCTGGCCACTCCCATACAGCGCTGTCATTTGCACGGGCGCTGGTCTGAATTGAATGCGACAGCAGCAATAGGTTGTTAGCCATCCTGTCCTGTCAGAGCAGCGCTCCCTCTAGCCAGCTAAATAACAGCATTTATATCACCCAGATCATAGTTAGCCCAAGATAAATTATAGAAGCAGAGTTACTTTTTAAAGGCAGATAAAAGCTCAGCTGCCTATGAAGGGCAAATGTCTGGAATGCAACAGAGAGAGAGAGAGAGAGGGAGAGGGAGAGAAAGAGGGGGGCCCAGTCTCCTCTTTATGGCAGTAAAGATTGTCAGTATAATTAGGCAAGAGTTAGTTGATGCCTTGCCATAAGTGCTGAAAGTCTGTGATCACAGTGTGCCATATGCAGTATGTGGTGACCTTGAGTACTCTCAGCCCTTTAGTGCTTTACTACATCAGAGAGCTTTAAGACTTAACCTTATCTTACCTAATGTGTTGTCGGTGACACATTAAGTAAAATTTCCCCCTTTAAACCCTGTCAACTCTTCAGAATCTCCCAACTCTCTTAAAATCTTTAAGAGATTAGTTTCAATGTTCCACGTAATAAAATCCACCAGCATGTTGACCTGGAGGTTTCTCTGTACTACTGTGTTTCCTATCACTGCTTTCATTGACAGAGGCACTGTGAAATCTTCTGATTATTAGGAGCCTATTAATGATTTGCTTTATCAGAGTAATACATGATACTGTATATAAAATAAAAGCAACAACAGCGGTGAAAAATCATGCTATTAGAAGTCATGCTATTAGAAGTAAATTCAAGAAAGAAGTAAAGAAATAGCTGCTTTTTGTCTGGACAATAAAGGACTAATTGTACTACTTTGTAGTCAAGATACTGGGCACTTCGTTGTAAGGTCAAGAGGGGTTATGGGCATATTATGTGAGGTTTTTACTAAATTTATTCCTCTCCGTCTTGTTGTCATAGCAAATTAAACTGACTGACATATTAAAAGACAATGCATTACAAGCATGACTAAATTTGTGCATAGGGTAGAAGGATTCTTAATATAAGCAATGCAGTACATCCATCACAGTGTGCACTGCCAGCCATGCCTGCTAGTGTCACTGTTTTTCTCATTAAGATGTATATAAGTAGATTTTCTAAAATCTTGTTCATTTTCAAGGGGGTAAAATAGTGTCTGATACAATTTGAAGATGATGTGAATGCACATGTTACTGTATTCTCAGTTCTACTACAGTAAGATGCAAGATGCTTCCTTTCAGAAATATGCTATCAGTATGGACAGCAATCAAATTTTATACTTCTATTTCAATTCACAATGAACACCAATGTTAAGTAAAAGGAATGTCTTAGCAAATAACCCACAGTTTTCCGCGTATCCTAGATGTAGTCAACTGTTTGTGTATATTTTGAGTCCAAATTGTGCTTCTTTATTTCAGAACTGGAGCTGCAAGGCTAAAATTTAAGCTAAAATTGATACACTAGAAGTAAATAGTTACTCAAATTGTTTCCGTAAATACATCCCCAGAACTTCCCCAGAGCTGAAAGTGGTTTGAGAAACCCGCTCAAACCATGTTCAGCTCTTCATTAAGAAGTTGCAGACTTGTTGATGTGGTATAGGGTTCAGTATGACATACTGTGACCTGTTTCTGTTTTTCACCAAACCATTTATGTAATGCTAGATATACAGACACTAACCATTTTTAGACTTTCATAAAGCAACAGGAAAAAATAGCAAATTGGCATTTCTGAGTACTCTGAAATGAAGCAAAATATTTTACTCGCAGTGCAGCTGGGCCAATAATGAAATTCCTTCCTATGAAATATGTCATTGCCTTTCTTAATTCTGGTTTACCTTTATCAAAAAATGGTCATATTCATTCAAGTAAGTAGTTCTGTCTCATATAGATATTTGCTGTTTTTGCAAACGCAGTTTATTAGTTGGAAAAGCAAATTATGTGTCTAAGTTCTCTCTCTTCATAGTCAGCATTAGTGCTTATGCTGTTTGTTGCTTATAAAAGCCATTTGGCTTTTGATGTGTTTTAATGATAAAGGATGAAGAGTGCTGTTTCCTGTGAGGATGAAGGGTATCTCTCATCGACAGAGAGGCTTAATTACAGCTAGTGTGTGTGTGTGTGTGTGTGTGTGTGTGTGTGTGTGTGTGTGTGTCACCAAAAGCTTCTTTCTGTACCTGTATAGAGTAGAGGTGACGGAGCACCATGCGCCTGCTAATATGCCTCACATCTTCAGGTCCCAAGGCCCAATCTTTCATCAACTTCTGTTTACTTTGTATTTTTTTCCTCATTTTGCTCTTTTCTTTCCTCTTGTTTGTTTTTTCACTGCTGTTGTCTTTGTTGTTCTCAACTCAGACTTGTGTGTGATAATGGGGCTCAGATTAAAAAAAATGCACACACAGACACACATACACACACTTTGAGAACCCTTCGATCTCCACACCGGCGGAAAGCACAAAGACGGCGGCTTGTGAAATGACAGCTGTTTACATTTGCATAACATCAAGGAGGAGCGAGGCAGTGTCTTTGAGGCCGTCTGTGTGCAGCTGTCACAGCCTGTAATCGCAGGTTGATTTGTGGTTCACACCAATCGCCATCGCCGCTCTGCCGCTTGGCTCGCAAAGGCTGGCTGCTAAGAGCAGTACGAGTCTGTGAGGAAACAGCAGAGAGTGAAGGCATTTTTCACCTACTAAAGCCATCAAGCCTCAGCCCCTGTCCCTTGCTGCTCATGCAGATCAGCCCAGTCCATCAGAGCAGCTCTATTGACTGCAGGTCACATGACCATTGTTGGATTTGCAAGGGCCCATAATGGTAGAGGTTAATTGGGAAAATGTTGGAAACAGGCTTTGTATTAAGTCTCTCTCTCCAGACAAAACAGTCTAGGAATGTGGACCAATGCTAAAAGACACAGCTCAGTTATGCATACTGTGACACACCCACCTGCCACTCATTATGCTGTTCTATACATGGTGGACCCGGGGTGTGGGTGTCTGCGTGAGTGTTTCTGAGTGTATGCGTGTGGGTGTTTCTGTATATGCACTTGGGTGTGGGTGTGCATGTGTGTTTGTGTGGGCGTCCATTCATGCCCGGACTCACTGATACCTCTTCATCGTAGGTCATTCTACACAGAGACTTTTCTTTTTTAGACTGCCACTTCACAGTCACACTGTTTACATTGCCTGCAACATAGATCAAGATATGTGATATATGAGTAGCACATATTTAATTCACTTTAAAACAGTGGAGAGTAGTGTTTGTTGTATTTGATATTTACTAACACCTTTAGGGGGCAGCAGTGAGAAACATTTCCTTGGACAACAGTGCTTCAGAATCAGAATCAACGTTATTGATACCGCAAAGACTGCACAGACACACAGAGACACAAAGACAAGAGCAATATAAAATATAATATGAAATCAAAATAAAGCTCTCCTGAAAATACTATGAAAACAAAATGTGGTCAGTAAGAGAGGTGGATATAAATACTAGTGTTGCGCGGGTTTTTTTAACACTCGCCCCAAACCGACCCGTCAGGAGATCCAAACTGCCCCGCCCAACCCGCAAAAATACGCGTGGATAATGAACCAAAACCCGACCCGACCCGAGGAAAAAAAAACAGCAGTGATCGTTTTGATCAATAATGAAATGCGTTTTGTAACTTTTTGACCCGTCCGCCTGCACCCACTATATTTTTAAAATGTCTGCCCTAAAACAGTTACCCGCGGGTCATGAGTCGACTAATAAGTACTAATACTATACTATAGATAAATATAATTACTGCTGAAACAATAAACTAGTTAACGTGGTGTGGATAGTGGTTTGGAGTTGTATTCTATACCAAGTTCATTGCACGAAATAGTGACATAAGTAGTGATACTGCACAGATATTTGTACATAATAATAAAGATATTGCAGATAATGCTAATGATTTAGTTTTAAGAAGTTGCACATCTGGGTAGCGGCAGGTTATTGCACGAATGATTGCGTATGTGTGTGAAAGGGGAAGGAGTCGAATGGTAGTAGGGAGGAAGGATTTTCTGGGGTGTTCAGTGAAACACTTTATACTGGTGAGTCTGGGGCTAAAAGTACTTCTGTGTTCGTGTGTGATCAGCATTGTCCGTTATTGACTGAAGTCTAGACAGTGTTCTTTTCCACCAGTTTCCAGTTACATCAGCAGTTGCCCTGGTAATAACAAACATTTACACTAATCATCAGGAAATTTTATATGAATATTTTGGTACAATTAAGAATTATTTTGCTGTTTGACACAGCCACCCTGACCCACAGTCCTACTGTCCTCCGTGTGAATCCTGCTGTAGAGGTTCACTCATTCAGGTTGAGCATTAAATATTTTCATAAAGTGAGCTGTAACAGTGCTGTCACAGTTTTGTTATGAATCTGTAATATTATCATCCATTCAGGCCATTTGACTGTTTTCTCAGAGAACATTTACACATGAATAATAAAAAACACCATGTAGATGTCAGTTTTCTGTCTGTGGTTTTATTTCTGTGCCTATTATAATATAAACACAGAGATGTGCCTGTCCAGTGTGTCTGCATTAGTCTTGGCTTTCCTCATGTGTGTACTTACAGTTCTTTTCATCAGGCCTGACTGTGTGAATGTGAGAAAAACATGTTTTTTAACATGTCCATCACCTTGCTAGAGAGAAGAGTCCATTTGAGTGGGCTGAAGGTCAGCCCACTGTGCTTTTAGTTCTTTTATTTAGATCAACTGTCGAAGCAGCACTGGAGTTTCTCCTTTGTTGACTAATTTGCTGTTGAAAGCAAACATGTCAGAGCTTTTCCTGCCGTGGTTCACTAGCTTGCATAACATAATGGGAGCAAAATTTACATATCCATAAACACACACACTAACACACAAACACACGCAGACACAAACACACACCCAAGCATCCACTTGATCTCATCTCTGTGTTGGCTAGCTTCCTGACAGACCATCATTTATGATGCTGTCCAACCCAACTGATGAGCCTACACACACATCTCTGATACTCATCCACTCTCTCCCTCGCTTTCTCACTCTATATTTGGAACTGTCACACCTCTGTGTCATTCAGCACATGTCTTCCATGCACAGAAGACAAAACTCAGGACCAGAATATAGTGCTTAACTCCTAAAGTCACGCAACGTAGATCATAGCTCTATGGAAATAATTAAATGAATCTCAAATTTGACTACTATTTGGTTTAACTATTTTTCTTTGGAAACAGCATGATGAACATGCATCATGAAATCTAAAATTCCATTACAGTTTGTTTCAGTTGTAATTCTTTGTAAGCAATCCATTAATCACAAATTTCATTCAGCTGCAGCTCTTTAAATGATTCGTATCAAAGTTCAGCTTGTTTCAGTTACAATTCTTTGAAAACAAATTGAAATCACATTTTTTGCATTTTATTTCATTCATATTTTTATAAACAGTTTAAAGTCAAATTTTACCACAATTTGATGGTTACGCTTCTTTGGGAAATTATTTACTGCATCATATCAATAAATGTCAAATTTTAGCCCCATTCACATTCTCAGATTTATTATGGGCCATTTTTCAGCAACACTTGAATTTAATGGATTTTTATGTTTGGAAATAGAAGTTTATGTTCCGCGGGATGCAGGTAATGAATCAGGTGGTGTGTGCGTCCCTCTGTGCATAAACGTGTGTATGTGTGTGACTGCAGGTGGCTGTTGTAGGCAAGTGTGCTGTGAGCTCTGCTGTCACTGGGCTGCAGGTGTTAAACAGCCACAGGTATTAAGTGAATGCACACAGCTGCTGCTCCAGGTACACACACACACACACACAGTGCTCCTTTGCAGTAGGTAAACAGTAGGTAAGTCATGCAGCACCTTTAAGAACTCCACCATGCAGATATGTATTCATGCCGTAGTTCTAAGTGGCCAGTGTTGGGTGTTGATGTATAAGCCCTTACTGACCTTTGGCATGTTGTTTTAGGTACGTTAGCCTGCATGCTAATAGGGCAGATGTATCCTCTACTGTATATTCTGCAGCCTTTAGTCTCAGCTCAGCCTCCCTGTCAATAACGCTCCAGTGCAAGCCTGACCAGACGCCACTGAAGGATCTTGGGGGAAAAAAGGTCAATGGGCAGCGTGAAGCCAGGCATTTTGATGATCCCTCCCTCTATTTTCTGTACAGCCCCACTGATTCATTAGCAATGGGAATTTGGATGGGGAGAAGGGGAGGGAAAAAAAATCCGGCCTCATTATTTATGCAGTCAATAGCAAGGCTTGTCTGCATTCATAATTGTTTGATTTTATAGGCCAGTCTTTAAACAAACATTGTCTATGGTAATGTGCTGCCCTGATGGATGGGAAAGGTTTTGTCTGTGAATATCATTTGGATAATTAAAAATGACAGACCAAATCGCCCGCTGTCTTGACCCTCGCTTTGTTTCCCGAGTGATGGCGGCGAGATGCTGATTGCTGTCAATCAGGAGTCTGTGGAGGATTGGTGGACGGGGGTAGCCCTGAACCCTGACCTGCACTGTTGATCTGAAATAGATAACAACCTTGAAATACCTGCAGAATTTCAACTGGCCAGGAGACCAGTGCAGGGGCATGTTTCCAAAAGAGACACTTCTCTCGTGTTCACTTTCTCTCTCTCTCTCACTCTTGCGCTTTTTCTCCCCACTTCTTTAATTTTACTCCTTCAATCATCTCTCTTTTCATCTCAGTCTCTTCTTTTATTGCTGTACCTCTCTTCCTGTCTCACCGTCTCTCTCTCTTCATTCCCTCTTTCTCTTTCTCACTCTTCCTCATTTTTTCCTCCTTGTTGTCCACTTCCATTCTTTCCTCAGTCTCTTTATTTCTTTCTGTTTCTCTATGTGGCTTCCAACTCCCTGATTGTCTCAGCATTGTTCTACTCTGTTAATGTGGCTGAAAAAATTCTCACACACAAACTCACACATGTATATACATTCTTATGCATCCACAAATTAAAGCATCGGTCTACTGGCCACCTTCAGCAGTTTTCAGCACCCAGATCTGTTTGGCCCTTTCTTCTGCTTTTCTCATTTACTCCCTCTCCACCTCGCTCCTGTGCACTACTACAGACACTTCTGCGTTCACCTTTTGCATTGCACACACACACTCTAGCACACCCTTACAGTTTTGTTCTGGCATGCTTTTATATGATAATTGCCATATGCTGCCTTCTTTTTCTCAGCTGAAGTAGTGTCATACCTCGGCGCAGTAGCGTGGGTGTGTAAGTGATTTAACTGGGACAGAATAGAGGCTGTTGTCTCAGCTGTGTGTGTGTCTCCTTTTGGCCTTTACTGCCTTAATGCAATATGCAACAATAGGCGTTTCGTGCCATGGTATTTCTGCTCTGTCTTTGTGGCTGTTGAAAGTATTTAAGGTAAGTATGAGCCTGTACAGGATATTGATAACTCATAACTGACAATGTTGGTGAATATTGAGGTATGGCAGATACTGTTGAAAATGCTATGTAATGGCTTAGTTTATACTGTAACAAACAAACATCTATTACAACAATATTAGCTGAAGTGGTACAACATACTATTATGGTTAAAATAGGAAAACTTCATAAGGCATCCAAAGCTGACTTTTAGCAAAGGACGACAACTTATAATAGACACTGGAAAACATATATATAAAGAGAGCTGCAAAAATAGTTTTCTAAGTAATGGTAATTCCGACAAATTGGTCAGAATTTCTTGGACGCTTGATAGCAAATAAAATAACCTACATACAGTTTATCTTAGCTAGAGTAAATGTGTATTTCTGTTAATGGGGTTGATGCTGAACTGTGGGTGTGGTCTACATGTTTTCAGTAATTTTTCCAATAATTTGTTTACTAACATTTTTTGTGAAGTTTTGCTTGAAGGAAATGCTTAGAGATGGTTGTGACTGGCTGAAAGTTGTGTCAATCATGAGCTTCATTTAGAAGAGATATTCATACAGTCAGGTTTCTCTATAGTCATCTTGGTTGAGTACACGGTGTGAAGAGATTGCGTATCATTCAGGGCCAAATTGAAACGTGCAATCTACAGTGCAAATGACATATAGTTCAGTTGGATCAAGACTGTAAGTAAACAAAGTGGGCAGTAAGGCATAGTAAACAGCGACTGACGTTGGATGAAGGTACAGGTATGAATTTAGTTAGCATCATTAATGTTCATATATTTTATATATGAACTATAAAATGACAAGTGACAGTCATATCAGTAACGCTGTTGGAGTCTGTTCAATTTTTTCTGGTGAATATGGCCAGTTATTGGAATATTTTGCTCATTAAAATCAGAATTGTATTTATTTGAAAATGCTTGTATCATATTAGTCTTGGTAAGAGAGTATTTAGTGGCTGAGTTGTGTGTGTTGGACTATTTGGGATTGGGTGGTGAGTAATCAGAGTGTTCTCTCTGTACAGAGCGCTCAGCATTGGACACATTTAGCTCTCTACTGCTTTTCAATTCCCTCTGACTACTGAGCCTCTGAAAGCAGCCAAGCGTTAGAAACAATATCTCAGACAGCGAAATTCCAGGCTGAGAGGTGCTGCTGGAGTGCCGGAGTGTGTCGTTTGGATTGGGCCGATCCGAGCTGGGATGGGATGGAGCTTTAGACGTCTTAACGCCTCTGACTTCCTAATGACGGGGGAGAAATGTAAACCTCCGTCTCCAAATAGTGAGCGCAAATCCGACTGTGGAAATTAATCCGCTCATTTCTCTGTTCCTCATTGTGTCGCGCCAAAGGAATTTGATTCCAATTGAATAATTTCATTATAACTTGTGAGCATGTGGATTAATAAGTGGCTTCACTGTAAAGGAAAGAGGAGAAGCTCTCTCTCTCTCTTTCGCTCTCTCTCTCTGTCTCTCTCTCTCTCTCTCTCTCTCTCTGTCTTGCTCTCTTTCTGTCTCTCTCTCCCTCTCTGTTTTGTTTCTCCTGTTCTTTCCTCTCTTCTCTGTCTTGTCCTCTCTCGATATATTTCTTTCTCTCCTTTTCTTTACTCTTTTTCTTACTGTATTTCTCTCTCTTCTGCTCTGTACTTGCTGCTTTTTGGTCATTCTCTTTCCTTTTCTTTGTTACTCCTCCCTTTTTTGTTTCTGTCTCTCTTTTTCTTCTCACATTATCATGTTCTCTTTCTCTCTCTCCCTTTTCTCTTGTTCTTTCACGTTCTGTTTGTCTCTCACTAATAACATTTTCTCTTTCACATTCTATCTCCCTTTCTTTCTACCTTTCTCTCTAACGCTTTGTGTTCCTGTCTGTTTCGAACTTTCACTCTCTCTGTTTCTCTCCTGTCTCTATCACACCCTCACTCTGTCTTTTTCTGTCCGCGTCAGTCTTTCGTGTCAACAGCTTCTGCGGAGTTCAAGACACAATTAATGCTCACAGTGTTACAGATTAATGTGTGCCTTATAAAAATGTTGTCAATAGAACACTTGCATACAATGCTCCTGCAAGTATATTATTAAAAAGGCATATTCATTTCTAAACCGTTGACACAAACTGCAATTTGTGCCTTTCCACAGAAGCAATTCTTGCATCATTAGTCTACGAATAAACACTTTCATATGAATCTGCATGTGGATTCTAAAATAATTCTTTAATAATATACAGAAACATTTCATGGAGAAATATTTTCATAGTACATCAGAAGGATATGTGCTGCAATAGCCATGTAAATACACCCCTGAGAAAGAGTCAGAACTTGCAACAGCACATTGCGTGTTGTCTTTGGAGAAAATGTGCAGCAAGCGCACATTGTGAGATGTTGAGGCAGAAAGCCAGAGAGAGAGAGAGAGAGATAGAGATTATCTACAGTATGGTGAAATCGGATTTATGAACAGTGTGAGAAATGCCTTGACCCGTCAGTTAAATGTGTATTGATTATCAGGCCCTGTCTATCTCTGGTTAAATGTCATTATGTCTGCCTGTGAGCAGAAAAGCAGCCTTATTAAAGGAACACTGCACTGGATATAGATGGGATATAAGTGCAAAGTAAATCACAAAGTGCAGTATGAAGGATAGCTCACTGCATATTTAATTACTGTTTTTGTTTTTGTTTTGTTTTTTTCTTGTTGTCAAGCCTGTCTTGATAACAACTGCAAGAGTGACACATTAAAACCTTCTGTGAATATATAAAACATGTTACAGCAGCTCAGACTCACTGGATTTATTAACTCTGCATACACTTTAAATCTTTAGAAGACACAGTTCTTGTCAGCAGTAACACAAGTGTGATATCATATTCAATATCATATTCATTGTTCTCACTGGTACGCCTCTAACAAGCTGAGATGTTCTGAGGAAAGTAGAGGCTAAACTTTCAATCTTCACTAGGACACATATAATATGGGCATTTTGTGATACTGATACTCATTTTAAGAGGCTAAAATTTCAAATAACTGTTAATGGCTGATATAAATAAGTATTTATATTTTTATTTAATTAAACACACAATGTCTTCTCCTTAATGAATGTCACTTCACAGTAAGATTTTTGGGATTTTCTTGATTTCAGCTCATCTCTCATAGTTCTCTTCATAAAAGGTTTTCACATAGACAATGTTTAGATATATTTGGATACATTTAGCTTGTTTTTAGTTTTCTAACTATGATGATGTTGTGTTAAAATGTACCACTTAACCCTTTATTTCTGTCACATAGCTAAACAAAGGCGAGACTTTCCTGATGATACAACCTTTGGAAGAGCACCAGTTCAAATTCTGCTAATGCTGTGACCAAAAAAACGGTATGACAGTGTCTAGATACAGTCATACAGAGGTGAGGTGGATGTTTTGGGAAAATGGCTTCAGCTCTTTGAGCAGTATGTCCTGTCTGATGAAACGTCTGTCTCACAGGTATGAGTGACGGCCAAGGCCAATGACCTGCTTTAGAGAAATACATCCCACTTCTTAGTCTTGTGTCCTGACATATAGGCTGTAATTTCCCCAAAGGTTGCCAACCATTCATACATGTACTAATAGAATAAGGTAAAATACTTTTTCTTTTGTTAATTGCTTTAGTTCAGTTTACATGCACTATATGTCTATATATACACATTTCTTCTGGATCAATGGTTTGCCACCACCCCCCCTTCTTTATTATGAGGGCTTAACCCCAGATATTGGAGCCTTCAGCCTTAAGCGCATTGTGAGACCACCAACTGATGTTAGCTTAGCTATGAATCATAAACAAGCTTCGAAGGTAGATGGAGCTCCATCACTCCAGAGAATGCAGTTCCTCTATAGCCCACTGCTGGTGACGCTTTTTGCTTTTCTAGCTGCTGCTTTCCATTGGACATGATGTTCGTAGGTGCTGGAAAGGCTGTTCTGTTCTATTGGCAGTGCTTCTTTATGGATAGCTGTATGCATGCAATTGAACACAGGCGTGGATGCACCTTAAAGTAGCTCAGTTGAGTTATTAGAAAGGTTGTCTGCACACTTCTGGACAGTGTTTTGAGTTATATTCAACATCCGGTATGTATGCTACAGTTTAAAATCTATAGGGTACGAACTGTAAGATGGAAATACAGATTAGTTTTGAATCCATGCGTGTTCTACTGATCCGTCAGTGAAGAGAATGAGGTAGGAATAAAGTGAATAATAACAAGGCTAGGGAAAAGACGCTGCATCTGTGCACTGTCAGGCATCAGGCAGCGAGGCAGATAGCATCTGGCCTCCAGGCCCTTTGTCATGGCGTTGTTGAGTCTTGCGCTGCCTTTTTTTCTGCATGCTGTTTTATTGCAGGCAGAATTTGTCAGCCAGGAGTTGTAAAGCGTAAGTAGCTCCATCGTGTTGGAGCTGAGAGCAGAAGCCCTGTTGGTTTGAGGAGAGGGAGCGCTCTACTTTAACTGTGTTAACGGCCCGCCTCAGCCGTGCAAAGCAGCAAAATGGGCTTTTAATACCTTTTCATTGGGGCTCATATGTCATTACTTTGGGACTATCTTTAAATGCTAGATGTAAACCACAGAAACAAGTTGTTATTTATGATAGCAGTTAAAACTGTTAGTTTTCTTTCACTTAAAAATGAATATGATTTTGTTTCCTACAATCTCTCTCTTCCACTCTCTCCCTTTTTTCTTGCTGTCTTAATTTCCCTCTCTTTCTTTTCCTCTTCCTCTTCCTCTTTGTCTCTCTCTCTCTCTCTCTCTCTCTCTCTCACTCGCTCCCTCTCTTTCTCTCCCCTCCTCTTGGCAATTTTGACATTTCAAAGCATGAAACAGAAACTTTTTTCATATTTTCTGTTGAATGTTGCTCAGTATTGCTTCTGAATGTACTAAGACACTTGACTTTGCATGTATGCTGTAACAGTGGATACACGCACTGTTTTTCTTTGTGTGGTTATTATTCTTGCCCAGCAGGCTTTGTGCAATCAAAGTTACCTGGAGTTTCGTCACAATGAGAAAGCTGCAGTCAAAAGGAACTGAAAGGTTATATTTATGACCAAAAGACAGGTTCGATATTTTTGACCCAAATGGCTATTGATCATGTTGAAACCATGTTTTCGCTCATTCCACTCACTCATATCTGCCTAGTTCTTGAGTCATTTTCACCAGTAAGGATCTTTTTTTAGAGATGCAGTGTAACACAATTAGCCATCATGGTGTATGTAAACATCTTAATAGTTATAAGGAGACATTGTCATATAAGGGGGCTTCAGTTAAATATAAGTTCATTTTTTTAATATCTGAAATCTTCAGCGTTTAGCACATATTTAGAAACTTTATTGAAGCTGGTTTGTGGCATTATGCTGTTCATTGTTAAAATTATACAATTTCCCTTCACCATGATAGATAAAAAAAATAATGTAAATACTAAAGCGAAATATTCAAATAGTAACAGGTTTTGTGCAAATGTGTATAAAGGGACAAGTTCCCAAGACCTCAGACTGAATTCATACTTAACCTGGTGTTACAGGGTCCAGAATGTTTTTAATTTATTGATTCTGGAGGGAATATTTGTGTTACAGCTGCACAGACACAGGGACACGGAGACAAGAATAATATAAAATATAAATAAATCCAATAAAAACTCCAAAGTAAATACTCAATATGACAATTTGAAATACATTATGCTATATACACAGATGCTGGGGTATTGATACTATAGAAGAGTAACTTAAAGTAAAGTGAATTACTAGCAAAACTGAAGGTGTTTAGGAGTTTGTTACTGGACGTAATAAAGTATGTTAATGCACGGTTCCATTTTCATGTTAACGTTGAGTTAACCTTAAAAAAGAATTTCAGCCAGTATTAAAATATCTTAGAAAGCATTTATCTTCTGCATTTATCTTCTGCAATTATTGCATATTTCTTGCAGTAATGATGGGTGTTTGTAATGACTTGAAAATAATTTATAAACAGCAAAAGTTTATTGGATATCAGAACAGAACCATGTAAGACATGACTTCACCTCCCTGACTTCTTGTAATTCAATGTAGCTAATACCTGAATAGTGATATAAATATTTACATATTGGTAGCCATGACCCTACCATCTTGCCACTTGCAGCATGCAGCTGTGTTCCCTTTACAAGCAGCTTGGTTGCAGTGGCAGCTCTGCTGTGGTGAAGGTAGAGAGCCGCTTGTTTGCCTTGTGTAACAGCTGTACTTGCTCTACGCACTTCTGTAGAATCAAGCCTGTGTGCTTTAACCATGCTCTCATTCATCCCATACCAGCTTGCATAAGTAACTCCACAGACAGAGAGCACAGCACCCTTTACTTACAGTACTACACACCAGGCATAGAGAGAGAGAGAGAGAGAGAGGGAAAGAGAGAGAGAGAGTAAATACTCCATGTCTCTACGCAGGTGTAGAGTTTGTTTGTTTGCATGGGTGTTAGTCTCAAATACCTCAGTAAATCAGGAGCACAAATGATTTCTTCTAGAGCAGTTTTTTGTGGGAGATAGCACTTTTGACCTTCATCAGTGGGACTGGGAGGATGATGGGATATCTGAGAGGAGCATCTGGGGTGGGACTCCAGGAAAGTGCATGAGATTCTGTGTCTCTTTTTTGTGTATATGCTTGATTTAATACATTTTCAGGACAATAAAAATGAAGCTCCGTTTTCTTCTTTTTTTTACTGAAAGGTGAGAATCTTTTCTTTGTTCGTCACTGAACCTCAGCTTAAAACTGAATCTACAGTTTTAGGCCTAGAAAAAAACTTATGAGATATAGATACTTCCTTAAACTATAGTCAAAAATCTAGGCATGTTTAACTAAATGTGTGTTTTTCATGACCCTTTTTGTGAGAAGTTTTGTAATGCCGCACAAAAAAGTAGTTTTCAGCAGTGTGTCTAATACCCGGTGGCAATCGGGACCCCTTCATTGGACAGCAAAAACAAATATTTGTTGACGGGCCATAGCAATGCATGAAACGAAAACAAAATATTTGTTGACAGGGAGGGAGACAAAACAAGTTGGTCGTCTTTTGACTCAAGCAAACACTCATTTCAGTAATTTTGCTTCACTCAGAGTTTGGAGGATTATTTCTGAGATCCCTTAAATATTACTATTGAGGCTTTAGGAAGGTCTTACATGTCATTTACAAGACCTGACAAATTTCACTCCCTGGTTTTAGCTGCCAACAATGCTTGCTTCCAAAAACTTTCTGGAAATAACTCTTCAGGACGCTGCTTAAACAAATACCAATTGTGACTACTGACTCCTTTTATCTTAAAGATCATTTTGGTCTCTACATAATTATATGTGTTGTGTGTGTCATTTCAAAGCTCGAAAACATCACTTTTATTTTAAAATGAGTTAAACAGAAGTCTAAAAACTGACTGCAAGTGAACGTGTCCAAACCTTTGACTGTTAAGGTATTTATTACATATGCGACATATTTTTTACAACTCATAAGTGATAACATGTACATAACGTACATAATACGTACGAGTCACTATAATATACAAAGATTGTGACATCCAGTAGGTTTCAAAAGTATGAAACTACTAGTAAGAAAAGGAGAATCTGTGGAATATTTACATGAATTTCAGAAATCCTTTCTAATTGGTTTTATTAATTACTTCAGATCTCCTTTTGCTTTAATGTCAGAGTGTCTTTGAGCTTCACAAGCCATTTATGAGTAAGTCAAGACCGTCTGAGAGTCATAATGGAAACTGTAAGCCTAAAGAAAGATCTTATCTTTTGTACAAAAGCCTGAACGTGGTCAATGACACACATTTGAATAGTGACCTAGAGATTGTGCAGAATCATGAATATTTCTTCTTTATTGTACTAATATCTTTGTTAAAATTCTTTTCAAAATGCTAAAAGTTTCTGTTGTTTATTTCCACACTGAAATGAAAAAAGTCCCAGATTTTCAAGACTTTTACACCCCACTCATGGCTGTCAGAACAAAACATTATATATTCAGAAAAGTAGCTTTGCCGGAGAATGAGAAAATCTTTCGATGTAATATAATTTAAGAAGTGTTTTTTTTTTATCTGGGCCATTTTGTAACGTTTTAATTGTTCCAGTGAACAGGAAATTTTGACACAATGTAAACACCACCTGGTACTTTCAGATAATGTAAACAAAATGAAAAACAACCAAAATGCAGTAAAGCTGTGTAGACATAATACACACGGGACATATATATGACCCTGTGTCCTAACACTGTATAAAAACCTGAGGAAGTGGGTGTGTGTGTGGGGGGGTGTGGGGTGTGTGTGTGTGTGTGTGTGTGTGTGTGTGTGTGTGTGTGTGTGTGTGTGTGTGTGCGTGTGCGTGGCCGTGCACAGCCCCTCACTCCCACCCCCTCTCTCTGCTCTGACAGCCACTAATAATAACGCATGAAGACAGTCAGACAAAATGAAGACAAATGCAGCTTGCTGCCCTGGAATCATAATCTCTGGCGGACCTCGGTGAAAGAGACGTCCTAACTGTACACGGATGTTCTTTATAGCTCTCTGCTGTGACCTGAACACACACACACACACACACACACACACACATAGACACCACAAGAGCCACCGCCCTTACCTCACCCAACACCTTCAGCGTACTCCATTTCTCTCAGAGGTTGGAGGAAGAGACATATGGAGCTTGTTGGACAGTCAGAAGAGTGTGTGTGTGTGTGTGTGTGTGTCTGTGTATGTCTATGTCTATGTGTGTGTATGCGTGCATGTGTGCAGATGGGTTTTGTTAAAGATTCATGAAGAGTGTGAAAGATCTGAGATAGGGGTTGGGCTGCAGTGGGAGAGAGTGAAGGTGAAGAAAATGGCAGCAGACATATAGCACCCTGTGCTTGCCTCTACAGTATGGCATGGACACACTCTCATGGGAATACATACACATATTCTACATGGACATGCTAACATCCTTCATAAATATTTCTTTGCATACACTTGCACAGACTCAGTCAGGCGTGCTCTAGCTTACTGTAGCGTTTTACTGTTGTCAGTTCTTTATTGTTGTTAACCGGACAAAACCTTGTATCTCCGTTTTTATATTTGTTTGTTGAAATTACGTTTTCCATTCTGTTAAAGTGGAAAAAATCTTGTTCCATTCATTCATTTACTGTTTTGGATATTCAAGATTTTGTACTGACAGCAGCATTTCTTATTACCTGAGTATACACTTTCCTAAGAAAATCTTCAATCTTGATCATGTACATTTATGTAACAGAATTTTACAAAGTCGTTTCATTTCTATCAGCACATTCATTATCAAATGTACATACATTGTTAAGGATAGCTCTGTGCTTTTGTGAAGGACAGCTCTATACAGTTGTGGAGGACAGCTTTATAGAGGTTATAATATACCATGATAAGAATATGACTTGAAATATGTTAAAAACTAAAACTTTGCATACAGAAGAAAGGGAAAAAAACCTTCTTAACTTGTACATTAATGTATTGACATTTTATTCCAAGTCATTGTCAAATGTCTATAATACCATTTTGACATGTTTGAAGGATGTGAATGATATCTGGTGTTTTTATACAGGGTAAAAAATGGACCAGAAAGGCTTGGTTTTGATGTCAAAATTACAGTGACAAATATACAAGAATATTTAGATTCACATCAGTGGTGCTTTCTGACTTAGTCTTAAGATAAATTAACTTACTAAGAAATAAACACACACATATAAGACATATGTCCTTAAAAGCCAGCAGACGTATTGCTCACTGTAGAGTTTGTGTTTTCTTCTGTGCTTGTCTGTTGACAAGGGGCCCTCTACTGGTAAGAAGTACAAAGACCTTTATCATCCTACCAGCTCTGAGCTGGAGCTTTTCCCTCTGAGCACTCAGTGACTCACCAACTCACTGACTGTTGTGTTTCTGTTTTCTTTTTGTGCATCATTTTGTTAATGTCTGTAAATTACTATTGGGAGCAAATACTCTATAAGTCAGGGCTGCATAATATGAGCAACACACCATATTATGATTCTTTTGATTATGAAATGCCTTACAATATATTAAACGCTGTAGTGAACCTTTGACACATTCAAAGACTGGTCTGCGTTATTATGACCATCATATTTCCATTTGGATCATGCAAATGCCTTGATTTATCCAAACAATAACAGAAACTCATTAAAGAACATCTGCAATTGGTGAGGACACACAGAATAAACAATAGGTGATTTTGGGACTGTTAGAAGCGGATTTGCATATAGAAGCCCTCTAAGATTTGTATTGCAGTATCGTACAGGCCAGTAATGTCATAATGATTAATAAACAGAACATTGTGTCGCTCTAGTATTAGTTTTGGCTGCAAAAAAATTGGAAATGGAAAAACAAAAGGCTGCTGATGTGTGGGGCCGGACTGAGCTAGCCAACAGCCCCAAGCAGGACCCCCCACCAGTAGTAATGATATTACAGCATTACACCATTGTCAAAGGTTGAGGCCTTTTCAATCAAAGGCAGATGAATTGGTGGGTGCTTGCGGTAGGCGGAATTTTTGGAAGGGTTTAGGAAGGTTAAACTAGTCCGGTGTAGCTTCCATCTGGAATGCATTAGCTAAGAAGATTTATCATCAGGAGTGCCTCGGTAGACATATTGTGGGGTGGAAGAGAGAAAGAGCAATGATGCCAGAGCTAGTCCATTGTTAACTGTGCAAATAAAGCAAATGACACGGTTTATGTAGTCATTGTTATTTGTGTTCTTAGTGGTTCCTTTTGCCATTACTAGTCTACATTTCTCATTCTTTTTGTATGCGATATAAGTAGAGTGAGTTAGCTGCAGCCTAAGAGAGGTGACACGGTGCTGTCAGGGACATAGAAGCTTTCTGGACCTTATTGACCAAGTCACTCTTCTGTGTTGACCAAGTCATTCTCCCCTGGTGGTAAATATACCAGGCCTTGACTCAGAGAACCTCTTAACCATCAAGTGGTCTCTAGTGCAGGTAGGACTGTGTGGACATTTATAGAAGGCTGTTGATTTTGAATCATTTTTAGTAGTCAGATAAAAGTGCTCCTGATACATTTTGCCACCTGAAAATTGCCTTCCATCAGTCATTATTGTCATATTCTATGTTACTACTTGAAAACACAAGCTGCCCTTTTCATTCTGTGAATTTTGTCTGAATGGGCCAGTGGAAGTGGGCAAAGTACACAGTATAAAAGTTATTTTTAAATGCTAATAAACTAATTCTAAAGAATAAAGATTTAGTGTCATAGTGATTTTAACTTTCTGAAACACATGCTATTTTTGTGGTGATGATATAATGTGCAGTATGAGAGCATTTCTCCGCTTCTGTTTTCACTTTTTTTGATATCACAGCTTAGGATCATCAAATCATAGCATGTACCCTGAGCAAATGTGTGCCTAAGATTCTGGGTATAGAAGGCCAATGTAGCCATGAATCTGAAGAATAGGATTATATGGTATAGTGTAGTGCAGATTTAATCGATTATGTACAGCTGGTGTCTTCTCGCTCTCTGTCCTCCTCCAAGCTCTTTGCTATTTCCCTGCTGTATCAGAGCCACAGCGCTGCATAGAAAAACTCACTGTCTGTGATGATTAGACTTAATATTATTATATTAATAATATAATATATTAATAATATATATTATTATAAAATCATCTTTATTACTATTTTTTCTATAATTTACAAAGGTATATAACTAAAAGCAATCTTATTGCTACTTCAACGGGTCATGAGCAAAAGGGATTTCTGTTATTCATATGGAAGTGAATTAGTTCAGTAAAAAATAAGATCCAGCCCTGAAATGGGTCAACCTTATGATAATTACAAAAAAATACCCAAAAAATGTTTTCCAAAAAGTGTTTCACCAGTACATGTTTAGTATCCATATTCTCATAGATCCTCATTTAGATTCTTTTATTCTACACCTCTGATTAAGACTAAATTATACAACTGTTAATTGAAGAACATGTTGAAAGTACTGAACTATCTTCAGGGTTTTTTTTTCTTAAACAGTAAATTTTTAACAAATAGCAAAACGCATGCAAATGAAGTTTGTTTGTTTGAAGCATCTCCCCTTTGAATGAGCCTCATAATGAAAATGTATGTACCATATTTCTCCAGCACTTCAACTGAATAACAATCGCATGAATATTAGGCTTGAAAGAATCATTAATTACGTCCAAAATTGACACGGTCCCGGCAGAGCCGGAGAGGCAGCCTCTGTGCTGTGTGTTCGAGCTGCTCTTTAATTGCTGTGGAAGTTTGAACTGTTAGTAGTTCAATTCACAGTGCTCCACAATTGGAAATGCAGAGGCTAGACCACTGGGGAGAGGATAATACATTCAGAGTGCAGAAATTATTTCAACTGCAACATATATTGTCTATATCTGTGATTTGAAACTGCTTGTGTGTAGATTCCCAAGCTTTCCATCTCAAGAGTATCTGTATGTGAGATGTACTTAAATGTACTTAAAAACAATACTGATATGTCTTCAGTCTGTCTTTACATTTATGACAACAGATGACAGGGGCATACTAATAAGTAACCTTATACATGTTTTAATGCACAATTACTGCTTATTTGCAAAATCTAGTATTTCAGAAAAAATAAAGCATACAATATGGTAAGCAAATAAATAAAATTAGGCACTATTATGCAGAAAAATGCATTATTCTAGTTCGTTCCTTATAGTGGATGTGATAACTTCTTAGGAAAACAACATAAATTGTAAGAAATAAGATGTTACCTTACTACTGTCAAAGACAATATAGTAATGTAGTATCAAACTGATTGCATATGAAGTCACTCTACTCTGAGTGTGTTAATACTTATATTAGAATGGTTACCAGTAACAAATCAAAAATAATAATTTGAATTCTAAGGGTTAATTGTAGCACTGCATAGCACTCTCACTTTACACTTGGCTTTAATTAAAAAAAAATGTGAATAGAACTTACAACAGCTGTTAACTTTACGTTTAGTTAGAGAGGTAGAGAATCCACCCAGTCTGTTCCAACTGTTTTTTATTTAGCTATGGCACGTCAACACCCTCCTCAGCAGCTGTTCCTCATATGACCTCTGGCCTTCATCAGCATCCACACCCACCAGCCTGGCCTGCCCTGCCCTGATCCCTCCCTGTACTTTTGGCTGTGGTTAAGATGCATGTGTAACTCCAGCCCCATCTACTACAGTCTGTCCCGTAGGGGTGTCATGATGTGCATATTAATATCTTTTTATTTTCAGTACAGGTATTGTGTTACAATATGCACTGTGAGTCAAATACAGTTCAGCTTTGTGCTGTATGATATCTAGACCTAGGATCAATTATTGATTAATCAATAAATATCATTAGCGGCTATGAAATTGACAGTTGGAATACTTTGAGAGCATGAGCATTATATACTCAGATCCATGATCTGGAACTGCATTGATCTGGATCCTGGTTTAACATTGTTTACACACACACAGCAGTGGGAAGCCCTGTGTGTGACTGTGGCATGCTAAATGAGGAACTACACTGTATTATAATGTATTATAATGTTAATGTATTGACATTGTTGAATATTTTCACATCATTTTTATCCACTGAAGATGTGATGGCCTTTAAACAAACATTTGTTCAAAGAAAAATAAAAAATTGACCCAGAGCAGTATCAACAACAAAGTTATCATGTTTTCCAACTTAAAAGATGCTCAAAACATTGTTTAGTGACTCACAGCTGCAACTCTGTGTTATCTGTGTGTGTGTGGAGGAGTTGGGCATTCTGCTTCACCTCTGAGCTCTGAAGATTACAAGGAAAAAGCAAACCACAAGCAATCGTGAGCTCTGGTGTAAATGAAAGTGCAGCATTAGTTCTAGAGTGTAATATATTTCTGTAAAAAAAAAAACATATACGAGAGGTCCTGAAGTTACGACGGAGATCTGTTCCTTGGACAGAGATGTAACCCGAATTTTGGTGTCGAAACACACCCTAGCCCAGGTTTATAACCTATCCTAACACAGTTGTAAAATCCATAAACACAACTACGAAGAAATTACAAAAAGTGAGTGTAAAAACATTAGTTCAGAAGCCATGATAAAGAGCAAAAAGTCACCAAACAAAGCAACACAAACGGAACACTTGCGCTTACATAAACGTAGTCATACGATGCATTACTGCGCATTCTGCGTAATCTGCGTGTTCTTCCCCCCCTAATTCGCCCACGTGAGCATCATAAACTTGAACCACAGTGCGTCGAGACCCTTCTAAGAAAACTGGATTTTAAACCATAATACATTTAAACTCTGATGTAAAAGAAAGGGCAGCATTAGTTCTAGAATGTAATATATTTCTGTAACAAAAACCATATACATTTACTTGACTTCTAACTGGATTTAAACATTTTAAACAGGTGTTGTGCTTTTGGACTTTGACCAAAAAAGCAAAGTTTCTTTTTACATCTAAATTGAAAATATATCATATTGGGGAGCAGAAAAACATGCTTGTGGCGTGGTGAAATTTGTGTGTCATTACACTCCTAGTGTCCCAGCACAGTGGCCTTAAGGACTTCAGCACTCCAGTTTAATTGACATGGCTAATACAATTCAATTAATCTCTAGACAAGCTCATCTTTCAATGGCCCCTCAGGTCTAAAGGGGAACTGGTATTTTGGAGGGGGGTTGGGGGTAGGGGCGAGTATGTGAATAGGCCCTCTTCACCGGAGATAGGTACAAAGCAGCCAGGCACTCATGGGGGAATTGAAGTGATATTGAGCTGCGGCAGTAAATGTAGAAGAGGATTACATGCTCTTGTGCTGAAGCAGCCCAGCTACACGCTCACTCTGATGTCCTACTCATGTCCTTGTGTGTCTTTTTCTTCCTCGTTCTCTTCGTCCAGCCACACACTCCACAACTCGCAGGACGACTTGATTTCAGTTGCTTCATATTTGCCTTTGTTACCGACATAATTGCTCGTTAAAGTAGACTTAAACCAAGCCGATTCATTTTACATGACCTTTTTCCAACTTTATAAATCTTATAATTAAACATGCCGTTTTTGTTACTGCGATCTGTGATATTAATACATATATGTGTGTGTGTGTGTGTGTGTGTGTGTGTGTGTGTGTGTGTGTATATATATATATATATATATATTAGGGCTGGGAATTTAACAAGTTAATTAGATTAATTAATCACAGAAAAAAATAACGCGTTAATATTTTTAACGCAATTAACACTGTAAGCCCTACCACTAGTTGGCAGAGTACTTCAATTCAAGACCAAAAATACGTCATCTTCCTGTTCAAAGTTTTGAGTAAACAGCAGGGTTCCCGAGTCAGTGCAGCCACAGAGCAGTTCAGTTCACAGCGCACGAGTAAGCGTGTGAGATTTGGAAGAAAAAACGTCAAATGGCTAATAAAAAGTTGTCCCGTAATGTCTTGTGAATGTTTTTTGCCGATTCGGACTCTGAAGGGGAATATTTGCCTTTTGGAAAAGGTGCTCAGTCGTCTAACACTCGCACGTCTCCTGGTTCAGCTTTGGAGCGCAACTGCGCGGCCATGCAAGGCGAGAGTGCTCACGAAGCACAAACACTTGTTTATTTCCACACTTTGCCCATCGGGAAAGTGGGTGGCAGTGGTGAACGTGGTCGTGGAGTCTGTAGAAGAGTCTGAATAGGGAATAGGGTTTGTGTTCAGTCAGTGATAAAAATGTAAATGACCATTGTAGCCTAAGTTATAGGCTTGTATTCAATAATAAATGGTAAAAAAAACTGCTTCTTGTAACATCTGTA
>JBBPCY010000001.1:32986333-33030018 GCA_037974405.1 Brachyalestes nurse | reverse complement strand
ACGAAAAACATATTGTTTTTAACTATTTTGAACAAGCTGTCATTTTTGTAAGTCAAAAATGATCGATCATCCCCATGGTAATATCATAAGGAAGACATAAGACCAATAGCATCCGAACATTTGAAAGAATCATTCTTTTGTTTCTAATTTATTCTTTGTGCATGATAATGTATCCTCAAATTCAGAACTTGATGTGTATGAATCTTTAATAAAATGCAACAACATTTTAAAACTTCACTTCAGCAAAATATTGTGCAGTGTTTACAACATGTTACAGAAAAGCGTTAAAAACGTAAGCATTGCCGTGCAGCAGTATATAAGGAATATATAACACAGTTTTCATTTGGCACATATAGTGTTTGCTAATATTAGAATAATGGTTCAAATTACTCAAAATATGTGGTGTGTGTGTGTGTGTGTGTGTGTGTGTGTGTGTGTGTGTGTGTGTGTGTGTTTGTGGCTGAGCTTCCCTCTCCTCCAACCTGTGTCGGCACTCTCTGGCGCAAAGCTATTGACATCTTGGCATTTGGTCCAGTCTGTCTCCTCTCCCTTGAGGGCCTGCTTCCTCCTATCCCAGCCGTGTATTGATTGGTTAATTTGATAGTTCTATCACCAATCAGCTTGTGTCTGACCTTTTGCCTTGGCAATGATGGCAGAGTGCTCATTTCTTCATCGCCGGCCTCACCATACATTGACCTTTGCAGTGAGAATGTCAGTGCGGCCCTTGATCTTAACCTGTCACTACATTTGTTATAAGTAGGAGTCATCCTCGCCCTTGAATCCGACTCTGAGCCTTTATCAGAACAGCATGGCCTGCATCTTGCACTGAGCACTCTTAAAAGGGGTTAAAGACACCTTGACACACACATTACTCATTAAAGTAGAATTTAAGTTATGTTGTTAGTGAAAACTTAAAGTGGAGACTGTTATAAGTTATGGTGTTTGCTATTGCTGTCCATAAGAAAGAAAACTGCATACATCCGACTTAGCCTGTGACTGTTATGAGGTTCATATTGTAACTTTTTTTTCTAATGTGCAGAAAGATAGGATACAGTTTAGGATAAAGAGCTTGTTCTTAGGAAGAGCACTGTGGAAGTGGAAGGGTACTGCAGGCACAGGGATAATCTTCATATCAGAATGACACAGATGTTAACATGTTTCTTCACATGCAGGTGTCCCACAGGAGCCTCTCATTATCACAGAGCTGCCACACTCCTCCCAGGAGACCGCTGCACATGTGCCTTGCTCATTCTTAAATCTTCCTCACTTTAATTGGCCTTCATGATCAGAGATGCCTCTTAGAAAAAAAAACGATAAAGCTGTACTCATTCCAAATAGTGTAAATCTTTATAGAAAAGAAAAAAAATTGCTAAATAGAAATAGGGCACTTCATTATACTGCTACATGATACAGGTATTGAACATATATATATATAGCTACATAAACACCAATCAGCCACAGCATGAAAACTGATAATGAGTAACAATGATCTGGCCACCCGTCAAGAGGTGGGATATATTAGGCAGCAACCTCAGTTCTTAAGGTTAATATGTGAAAAACAGGAAAAATGAGCAAATGTAAGTATCTGAGTGACTTTGACAAGGGCCAAATTGTGACGGCTAGAGGACTGGGTGAGGGCCAGAAAGGTCTCGTGGTGTGTTCCTGGTATACCTACCAAAAGGAGGAACAACTGATGAACCAGTAGCAGGGTCAGTGCACCCGAGGCACATTGATATGCGAGGGGAGCAAAGCTTAGTCCGTCTGATAGTATACCACAGAAGAGCTACTGTAGCACAGATTGCTGAAAAAGTTCATGCTGGCTATAATAGAAAGGTGTCAGAACACAGTGTTGCTGCGTTTAGTGTTACATAGCCACAGACCAGTCAGAGTGCCCATGCTGAGCCACCATTGAAAGCACTTACAATGCATCAGAACCGGACCATGCAATGAGCGAAGGTGGCCTAATCTAATGAATCACATTTTCATTCACTTCATGTGGACGGCCGTGTGTGTTTTAGTGCTATCCTGTGTATTTATCTGTGTAACAGCATGCTGTGTAACAGCATGAACACTGTCATGCATATGCAGTGAACACTGTGGTCGTGTTATGTAGTTTTCCAAAGACTGAAAGTCAAAGACACATTTCCAAGACCTCAGACATCTACCTGACACTAACTAGGCACTGCATGTTTGTGTGTTTGTGTCTTTTGCTTTATACGCCCCCAGTATTCCCCATAATGGCACACGTGGGCAGCACCAGGCGGCTTTTACTGTGGTTCATATGGGCTCATAATGTGGCTTTGGGTGCAGTTACTGTGGTTTTAAATGTGTTCTCTGAGGGGCTGAGGCCTATAAATACCCATATGCTTTCTGAACCGCCTCAGCCATGCTGCCTGCCCCTGCAATGGAGCTTCTGAGGAATCATTCATGTTAGATTTTTTATTATTATTGTTGCATTGTTTACTTGTTTTCTTTGTTGATACCCAGCATCGTAAACGGAAAGAACAGATTATAAAATAGTCAAGGGAAAGATCTGTGGTAACAGCACTCTGACATCTTAAAGCAATTCTTAGGGCATGATAATCTAACATTTTACCCTGATTTTATTTGATTATTTTAGTATTCTGAAAATTCTAAATAATTTCACTTAAGTAAAAATCACACAGTAATTACTTAGTGTACTGAATCAGTCACATTTGACATTACATTTTACATTTAAATGAGTTACACAAGCTAATTGTGTGTGCGCACGCAGTACTATGCAATGTTTTAAATGGTTTAGCTGAGCAGTGTGGGGTTTTTTTTCTACATTAATACATTAATATTAGTACATATTCCTGTTACCATCAGTAACCTAGTTCGACTAGGGTGAATTTCACAAATCCAAGCAACGGCTAGAGGCATCAAGGAAAAATATTGAACCAAACCTGTGTTCTCCTTACCAATTACTTTTTTAAAAACAAAACAATCTTGATACTTCTTACTTGATACTTGCTTTCCTGTTTGTTTGCATTTATCCTAATATTAACTTTGCTAGCAGAAAGACGCATTATCACACGCTGAGAAAAATGGCTTTAAACAATTTGCATAGGTGCCTAAGGCTTCTGCACAGTACTCTGTGTGTGTGTGTGTGTGTGTGTGTGTGTGTGTCTGTGTCTGTGTGTGTGAATTGGTGAATTGCTGCCAGTTGCAGTTTGATGTGTTTTTCGACTCCTAATAATTATTTTATTCAAGCTGTGGTGAAACACACTGTGATGAGACTTGGTTGAGATGTGCTTAAGCACTGGTATTCTGGGCCTGTTCTGAAGGCTTTGGTGTGTGCTATCCTCTGATCAGAGCGCGTGCAGCGGGATCACAATGCTGTGCTCATCCCTCTCGGTCAAAGTAAGACCCCTGAATTGATATTTATATATAAAAGGAAAAAAGGGAGAGGGATAGTAGTGTCTGCTTATCAAAGATGGGGGGAATGCTTAAATACTCATGAGGCCCTGCGGTGTTTAACCTAGATTAAACCAGCAAGGTCCGAGGGCTCTTCAAAACAAAGACAAGTTCAAGACTTCCTCTCCCTTAAGGATGTGTCAAGGGCAATCCAGACAAAAGACGAATGTCTTCTTCAGCGGGGTGATAAGCATCTGGGCACGGGTGGCGTGAAGCGATTCCTTTTCTTCCTCAGATCCCCTCTCTCCATTCAGACTAATGTGGCTACAGTGATTTAACAGAATATAGGGCCCTGGCGATTGCTTATCTGGCCCTTAAGGGCATAGCTGTGCAGCCTCGACGCTGAGTGATAGACCTTATGCTCAGGAGCGGGGTGGGCCAGCAGCTCCAGAGAGAAGTCATTGTACTAAAGCAACGTAGGACTTGTTGGAATGATTAATGTTGGTTTCATTGCTGGACCCATATCAGGCGAAGTTCCCTAGACAAAACTTTTGCTGAATCGTAAGTTGTGAGAGAGAGAGAGAGAGAAAGAGAGAAAGAAAGAGAGAGAGAGAGAGAAAGGAGTTATTCTCTATTGATTTTCCTCCCCCACGCCCTCATGTAGCCCCTGTCTGAAGAGGCGTCACCGCCGGGAGCACTTCCATTCCGATTCTCTTTGCCTCAGATTTCCTATGGATGTATTGTAAGTAAGTGGCTCATTTTTTACCGCGCCATACAAAGGGCCTGTCAATGGAGTCTCCCGCGGTCGGCACATTTGTTCCTCCACATAAGACGGGAATGCGCGAATACAATAAATAAATCAACACACTTGTCTGCTGCTAGCAGGGGAACAGAAGCAGCAACAAAACCCCCTTCCTCTTTTTTCGTTTAAATGGTAATGCCACGGGATTGTAAAGTTAATGAGATAAGTATGAATGAATTCATCGCCCTCATGCTGCCTGTCCCCTTCACAACAAACTCGTGAAGCAAATGCCATTGAGTTTTGTTTTGGCTTTAGGTATGTTTACCCCAGTTGTGCTTGAACAAAAGGAAGGATATGCTTTTATTGGGGGTTGCAGCAAAACGGAAGTGAATAGAGCCTCTTCGATTTTGACGTAATAAACTGAACGGCACCTTTTGACACAAAGTCTGCACATTTCATTACCAAAGTAAATCAAATGGAGAAACAATAACCTAAATGTAATTTTTCCAAATGTGTGAAGAAATGTCTGGCAAAATGTTAGCTCTTCAAAAATTCAGCAGAATAATTTAGCAGTATTCCGGATAGATTTTCTTTAGATCTGCTTGTCTGGAAACTGGCCCCAATCAGAGAAGGATGCAATCTATGTGATGTGGAGTGAAATCTTTAATCTCCAAACACACTTCCAGGCCTTTCCACAGATATGAAAAATCCATACTTCATAATGCAGGAGACTTCATAGAACAGGAGACAGTAACATTTTACCCAAAGTTACCATGAAAATCAGCCTTGTTCTAACAGTCCATTTTAATTTGACCAATTTCACCATGCATGAGGTCAGAACCAGTTCATTAATTTAAAGTAGCTAACAGCAGTTTCATCCTTCTCTTAAAGCAGTGACAAATCAATTGCAATGTTATGGATGAAGATCTGTTATGTCTGCTTTGTACTGTTAATGTACAGTCTAAGAGAGTAATATCTTCACTCCAACCAGACAGAATTAGTTCTCGCGCTGAAGAAAGTTTTACTTGTCGTTGAGTCATTGGACAGGTCATCTTACCTGTTAATACAAGTTAAAGGAACAGGTTGGCAAAAAAAGTCATATTTAGACTTTTTTTTTCACTCACCACAAATGTAATCGATCAGCCAAAATGACAAATACTAGAAGTCACCAAAAGTCACCAAAATAGTTTGCATGAAAGAACATCACCAAAGCTGGCGTTAAACCACATGTAGCTCTTCATTCGACTTGTCTGTGTGATTTAGGATACAGTATGAGCAACTGTGAGCTACAGAAACAAACTAAACTTGCTCTCTACAGCCAGACATTTCAGAAAACCCTGGGCTGGTGTTTGCAAAGCACTCTTCAGAAGGACTGGCCTTGAATTATATTTCCTTATATTTATGAAAGTCATTGTTACAAAAACTAAAACTACTTCTGAAGCTGTGAATAAAATCACCCAAGGCACCCAAGTTTTTATAGCTCACAGTAAGACTGTTTTCTAAACCACACAGGGTGACTTTTTACTTCTAGCGTTTATCAACTCCAGCACTAAAGAAACTAAAGAAGCCACGTTCACTATCTATATTGTATAAATATTGTAAACCTATTTTTTGTGGATTTATTTCTTTAACTAGCAAGTCAGCACAAGATAAGATAAGATAAGATAAGATAACATAAACCTTTACTAGTCCCACAAGTGGGAAAATTCTTTTGTTATGACAGAAAGTGAACAGTACAAAAGTAAGAGCAGCAAAAAACAATAGAATAAAGCTATACACTGTATAGTGTAGTACAGTATAGTATAAAAGAGCACACTATGCAAATAATACGTCTATATTTATATTTTTGTATTATTTGCCTAGTGTGCTCTTTTATCCTATACTGTACTACACTATACAGTGTATAGCTTTATTCTATTGTTTCTTGCTGCTCTTACTTTTGTACTGTTCACTTTCTGTCATAACAACAGAATTTTCCCCCTTGTAGGACTAGTAAATGTATATATGTACACACTGGATAGGACAATGTATTGACAAAAGCAAAAAGCAACAGCAAAAGTATAAAACAGTAACAATGAACCAAACTGCACATTGCTCACAGTAATATTTCACCCCAAAAATTGCACATTACACCAGAAAATCACAAAGATTGCACGTTGCACTCAAAATATTGCACACAAGAAAAAAATATTTCACCCATGAGAAAAACGTTATGATAGAATGGACATGTAATAAATTCTCACATACACCGGTTCTATAAGTTGGTTCTTTTAAACTTATTTAGATGTTATTTTTTGTTTCCTGCCTGTTGCAAACCTGTGAAAGGCCCATTTTTGCAATGCACACCATTTCTGCTTTTCACCTAATGTGTAAACTAAAACAAAAACACTGTAAAAGAGTCTGCAAAGAGACTATTTTGCACACCTGATAGACTATTCCTTTCACAAGACAAGTTCTTTACTCTGTCCTCTGATACACCACTCCAACATTTGCATCAGCACCCCCCACTAATTCGAGAACTTCAGAAGTATTCAGATCAAGCGTCTCCATTCTGCAAGCTTATCCCCATCCCCCTGAGTAAGCCATTCAGTCTACTGAATAAAATATTCTAATGTGTGCTGCTTTTCTTCCATTTGGTGTGCTTAAATATTACAAAACATTTAATTATAAAAACTGAAGACAGATGCAGTCCTGGGACTGTCACTGGGAAAAATAAATGTACAATCAAAATTGCAATTACCTGCAGAATTTCAGGGGTAAACAGATCAGCAATCTCATAACAAACACGAGCTAGTTTGCATTCTGAAATGAATACAGTTAGATCCAAAGCAATTTCCTTTTATTTATCTTAGCCACCACGCATAAATAAAGCAAGGGCATTGAAGCAATTAGCATAATTAGACTGTGGTGGTCAGACCCTATGTGATTTCTAAAGAGACATCGCCGAGGTTTGTGCATGTGTGTGTGCGTTTGTGTGTCTGTCTGCGTGTGTGTGGGGCCCTTTTTTGTATCATATTGTGTTTCTCAGTGGTGATAGGTAGAACAGCAGAAGGCAATCAGGCTTGTCAGTTTGAAGGTCCTCATTGCCTGTAGGACTGCAGTAGCCCAGCTAGCCTTGGACCTCAACAACAAAACTTCGATATCTGACATTACTATGCTTATGTATTATTCAGCGTAAGCAAGCATATCAAACAGTAACAAAACATCAGTTTGGTCGAATTGCACCATTTGAAATGGCTCCGTTGTGCTGGCTCATCACCAAAAGAGGAACCATTTTACAAAAAGGCTGATTCGATAGCCACTTAGAAAGAGCACTAGACCCCGTTGTGTGGCCTGAGTGTGTTGAGGAGAAGACCACAGTCTGGTTGTGTTGACCTCAGTGTGAGTCATATACCCTGAGTGTACCTTCCCAAGCCCTAGGCCACTCCATAGGCTCTTACTGACGAGCTGATTATAGTGTAATTATCATGTCGGTCGTCTGCTGTAGTAGAGCCTCTTTGATGATGGGTTTCTGTCGGGTCCTGCAGAGCCGCTGCTCCAGTGTCTCTGAGGAGACTGACCCTTCACGCTCTTTACATCTGCATTCATGCCAGGGTTTTCCAGCTACTATTTGACGGTGTCTTCAATAAGCCCCTCATGTTTGGCTTTGATAGCCAATCAAGATGTTAGAAGCTACTTTTATACCATCCAGCAGGCTGAGGTCAGCTTGAAGTTTTTTTTTGTAAGGGGAAATTTTTATGGATTGTATGATACTATGCTATTCTTAATCATTTTAATAGCTTTGTGAACTTGCTGTGGCTTTGAGGTCACTTCTCTTTGTCGCATGGAAAATCTTCGTTCATATTCATCTGCCTTATTTCTTCCATTTCCTGCCGGATGCTGGAGTTTTAGCCCGAAGTTAAGGAGACTACGCGAGACCACATGGTACACCCCACCCAGCCTTACTCCATGTGTGTGTATATGTGGGATTGTTTTTGTACATTTTCAAGACAAAACTATCCTCCCGGATGACGAAAGAAAATCAGGGCTATCCTACATTGTTGGGACCACAGGACCAGTTACTTTTTTTGTGAAATTTTCTTGAACATTAACCCATAGAAAGGGTTATAACAGTTTTTTTCTTATCCTGTAAAGTTACCATTTGGGTGTTATGACAGCAATATACATAATACGTATGGGACATACGTATAACTCCAATCTGAGTACTTGCGTGTGTGTGTGTGTGTGTGTGTGTGTGTGTGCACCCGTGTACGAGTTTATTTAACCTCAGCCTGGGTTTAGTGTCAGCTCCTAGCAGGCAGTCCCCTCCCGAGTCAGGCCTTTCATTTATTTGTACGGACATCATATTACTTTATTAAGCTTGTGTTTAAACACATAAGCATTCAAATTAGAATTAATCCTCTTAGGGTTGAGCTAAATCCTCCTCTAACCCTGCAGATTAGACTTAGGAAATATTTCCTCAGCCTAACCTGGCTAAAGCCAAGAAGGAATGAGTTTGTAATGGGGAGACATAGGGGAAAAATTCGCTCTCTCTCTCTCTCTCTCTCTTTCTCTCTCTCACTCACTCAAGTGATAACAGAGAGAGCCCAGTCTCCTCAGCACTTTCTCTTAACTCTAATATTATTGTCTTGTGCCATCACCCGAAGGTGACTGTTATCACTTAATTAAATCCAGACACGCAGGGAGGTAGAAACAATATTGTTGCCTCGTCACCCGAAGGAACTTTTCCAAAGCGTGGCAATTTGGACAGAGAAAAGCCCATGTTCACTTTCTACTCTCCACCAGTGTGGATCATATTCTCCCTTAGTGCTATACGCTAATTTAGATTTCAAATATCAGCCGTCCAAGCGGTCTCCTTTGCCAGTGGGCCATGTCTAAGAACAATGCTTTTTTATAAGCACTAATCAGACATGCTGCACTATGTTCATTCACGTTCATTTTGGGGACATTTGTGGATAACTAAATAATTTAGATCAGCTTGTGGAGAATCATTTAATTTGCAGATGCTTATTTTTTTACTGTGCAGTTAAAGCGTGCACAAATGGATCATCATTGTTGAGTTATGTAAGCACATGTATTTTGTTTGTTTTTGCTGTATTTAGTACTATATTTTTACTGTATTATTTCTGTAATACGTGTAACTTGTCAGAAGTTCCTTAGTAAATGAAGATGTCACTTTGAAATTCAGAGGGGAAATCCTCTGTGTGAGAATGAGGGGTTGCAGTGTTTAGAGCATGGTGCCTTTTATTAAAATGGATGCCCGGAGTGGGTCATTTGGCCTATAATGTAGGCCAATAAATACGTCATGTTGAGCAGGAGGTGAGATCCTTTCTCTGCTGCTAAGCCCGGTATGAAATACGCATTATAACGATGCTCTTATTTGAAGGAGGTCTCAGCGTGGGGTAAGATGAGTGATTTCAGCATCCCCCGAGCTAGTGCCTTCAATAAATAAATCAATACTCTGCATCCATATTTGCACATTTCTACATGGCTTGTCAGCCTCAAAATTGACGTTAGTGAAAAATATATTTTTCACAGTTCCCAGGGCAATAGAAAAGTTCTGATAAGGTCTCTTAACACTTCTCATAATTCTCTCTCTCTTTCTCTCTCTCTCTCTCTCTCTCTCTCTTTCTCGCTCTTTCTCTGTCTCTCTATCTCTCTATCTATCTGTATATCTATCTATTTATCTATACACACACAAACACCAGTACCACTAACACCAGTGCGAAAGAGTGATGAATCTAAGAGGAACCCTGTCAATTTCGGCCATCTGTGAGAGAGAAGAGATCGGAGCAGTAATGGGCCGGCTGCTCACTTTTATTTGTTCATTGAATTAAAAGACCCTGTAAATTTTTTGCTCTTTCTGTCATGCTTGCTTTGTGTGTGTGTGTGTGTGTGTGTAAGGCTGGGAGATGGGCTAATAATGAGATCTGTCTCTGATGGTAGGCGCCTTCTCTCTTCCTCTCACACACTTGCGCACGCTCACACACACACACAAACACACACACACACACACACACAATGGCTGATTTTGGCAGCCCTGCTGGAAGTGTTGATTGCAGTGATTGTTCTTTAAAGGAGGGGGTTTGGAGTGGATGGAGTAGACGGAGGGATGGAGGGATGGGGGTCTTAGCGGAATTTGAACATGTGGCATGCCCCCGTCGCCAGCTGCCCTGCTCCCTCTCTGCCTCGCTTGCTCTCCATTTTGTCTGACCTAATAGTTAATGATATGTTAATAGTCAATGAGGCTGTTCTCTGCTGGCCAGCGCTGTGTGTGTTAATATGGCAGTGTGGTGGCTCTGGACGGGGCTCAGGGAGCAGATTGATGTTTGTCAGTCCATGTCCTTCAGCTCCAGCATATTTGTCCTCTGTTAGGAAAAACATGGGCCGCTTTGGACAGAGGCACTGTTTGCTCTTCTAGCGCAGCAAGCCTGCTTTGTGCTATGACACAAGATGGCGTTCGTCTTTTTTATTCACTTTACATCTCAGCCTCAAGTAATTTTAAACCAAAAGTAATGAAAAATATTGATCAACTTTAAGATCCGTGTTCTATATGTTGTAGCTTGAAAGAAAGGGCAGTATAAAGGTGCATTTTATTGAAGCATGATTGTGTTGTACATGAAGTACAAGGTTTATTCCACCACTGCTGACGGGGAAAGTTGGGAAAGGTCAGACTGTGACAATCCATTGACCACTGCAGTGTGCTGTTTGGGGTAGACTTTTCCATCATTCTAAAAAGACAGAAAATCTTTTTTGCAGTCATCCATCTAATGTCATAAAGTAAACATAGTATTAGAAGTGTTATTTAAGAAAGCTGTATTCTGATTCTAAACTATTAGTATCATATTTGTGTTTGTGTTTATTATAATCTGAATTTGATGAAAAGTTATTCTTTAAACACTTTTCTTTTGCTGAAACAAATAAAGCTATGTTCTTATTACTTCTCATAGAAACAAATAGGAGAAAGACTAGCAGACTTGAATCTGTATGTGCAGAATGTTAACCAAACATAAATGTAATTCATTACTAAAGTATCTGTGTAATTAAGTTTTACATACATGTTATACATAACTATGAAGCAGTAAGAAAGTAATATTGCACTGTAGCAATATGAAAAAAAAACTTCTAAGGATTCCTTTCCATGAAATGCCCAGCAATTTCCATTGCCTGACTACGTAGATCCAAAGACACATCATGTGTTTCTAGTTGAAAATTTCCATTCCTTAAGATCGCCATCTAGGAGGAGCACCAAAACCGGCTCATCTGTCCTAGCGTAATCTAGTCTCTCTGAGCTTGCAGCCGTGTGGTGTCTTGCCAAAGGTCAAGCACATAACCTCAGAGCAAGTCTCTAGACTTTGTCCTTCTATTCCGTCGCATTTCCTTTGGGGAGGCTGCTCACGAGGCATGACTGTTTTAAACAAATGACATAAAAAGCCCATCCTAATGTAACACATTTCTCCCCCAGAAGTTTGTCTGCCTGGTGATTTATAGGGCACTTTACCCAGTGGTTAGCCTGTAAACAGAGGCCGTTTATCATGGGGGGAGGCTGCTAAGGCTGATGCTGGCGGAGGCTCCTCCAGAGACCCGGCTCTGCTGCCCCTCAGCGGCGCTGCCTTTGAGAGACAAACGGCCTGGAGATGATTGCAACCAGGCTGGAGGTGACTGCCGGGGGTCCTCTTGACAGACAGGGTTTGGTCTGCTGGGATGCAGGCGGATGTGTCAGTGGCTGAGTAGGCTTCCCCTGGTCAAGAGGCTAAGGAATAACCCTCCACTAAGAAGGGGTTAGGGTGGTCTCCCAGTGGAGCGCACTATACACTGGTTGAGAATGATGAACAGCTCAAAACCAATGCTAAACTAGGCCTAAAAATAATGCAGGTTATCACATAGAAATAAGTCAGTGAGTTTGTTCATATGCACACACACACACACACACACACGTGGTATAGTTATGTGGTACGTTTGTAATTTCTGTGTCTTTAGTTATTTAAAATAGAAGTTTTGTAATGTTAGAACAGCAATAACATTGATCAGCCACAACATTAAAACCACTGACAGGCAAGGTGAATAACATTGATTATCTCGTTACAGTGGCACCTATCAAGCTGTGGGATATATTAGGCAGCAAGTGAACACTCAGTTCTAAAAGTTGATTTATTGGAGACAGGAAAATGGTCAAGCATAAAGATCTCAGGCTTTTACAAGGATTAACTTGTAATACCTAGACAGAACATCTCCTAAACAGCAGGTCTTGTGGGATGTTCCCTGTATGCAGTGGTTAGGGCCTACCAAAAGAGATCCAAGGAAGATCATCTGTTGAACCAACGCTGGGGTCATAGACACCCAAGGCACATGGGGCTCGATGACTAGGTCATCTTTTCCTGTGCCACAGAAGAGCTCCCATAGAACAAATTGGAGGCCCCACTTACAAATTACAGGACTGTTGAATCTGTTGATAATGATAATGCCAAATACCAAAGTGCATTTTTGAATGTCTTGTGGTGTTCATGCCTCGACCACTCAGGACTTGGGCTGGTGGCATTAAGGGAACCTACACTATATTAGCCAGGTGGTATTAAAGTTATTGTATATAACCATTGTATATAATTGATATTGCATAGATATATTATCATATATATTTCAGTTTTTTGGTAAGTGATGCACCTATTTGTTTACATACTATCCATTTCTTATGCAGACTAACCCTACTTCCTTACATTGTATATAGTTAGGTTATATATTCCAAAGGGCTAGCTAGACACTTGTTTTAAGCATAGTACAATGTAATGTTTAGTCTTGTGCATCAGTGCTGGCATAAGCATGACTGAGATTAGGCTTAATGTAATCACAGCAATACCATTAGCATAGCATGATGCATTGTGGTATTAGCATAGTGTGATGCAGCATGTGACAAAACCGCGGTGCTGGCATTAGTGCACTTAATGTAAAGTGGATTCATATGTGATATATCCTAGGCTGTGTGTTGTGAAGTGTCATAGGAAGTGTCAGCGGCAGTGTGAAAGCAGCTTAATGTAAAGTTTAGGCTAAGAGTCGGCACTAGCATGCATGTGTTTGGGGAAGCTGGTGGGCTCAGACGGCCCTCTGAGAGGGCTGCTGTTGTCAGCTGCATATCAGCGTGCTGTAAATAGCCCGGGGCTGTGCTGTTTTATCGGCGGGTAGAGACCGCGCACTCCTCTCGCCAGCTGCCACTGCTCTTTTTAGAGCTGGAAATAAACGAGAGAGAGAAAGACAGAGAGAGCAAGAGAGACAGAAAGAGAGAGAGAGGGAAAGACTCTCCCCTACCTCGTCTGTATAAACCTCATTTTCATAAAAAGGTGATCAGATCGACTGGGACATTGTGAACAGTGCTTTGTTTTTCACTATTCTTTTTTCTTGTAAGAAAGCCTTTTCGCATTTGTTACTTACCCTTCTCTCCTGTGCTTAGCAGGCCCTACAGATTATCTGAATCAGTAGGGGACAATATGTAATTAACCTGACTGACCTCAATGCCTTAATTGTTGCCTGTTGGAGGCTCTGCCTCTAAGTCTCCAGCAGTGATCTCCATACCACAAGGCTTTCTGTACTGCAAAGTCCCTAATAATATGCATGTAATCTGGGAAGCATTAAAGAAGCCTGCTTCTTGTGTTTGCGAGCCATTATAAATCGAAAGTGTCTCTTTGCAGTGATGTGATTTTTATGCATTCTCCATGATTCCTTCAGTAGTTGTATCTGTGATACAGAGCTGTTGATTTATGTTGTAATTGTTTGTTTTAACGACCTCCCCGAGGCCTTTCTACACGGGGTGTGATTGTGGTTGTAACTGTTTTAGGGCGAAGCTGTGAGCCACACTTCTCCCTCTGGTTTGAAAAACGAGTTGTTTATGTGTATATCGTCTCACTTGTTTCTCTCTCTCTCTCTCTCTCTCTCTCTCTCTCTCTCTCTCTCTCTCTCTCTCCTCATCCAGTCCCTGGATGGATTCGTATTTGCACTAAACAAGGAGGGGAGGTTTTTGTACATCTCAGAAACCGTGTCCATATACCTGGGGCTTTCACAGGTGAGTGCATGTCAAATTTTGTCTCCTTCCGCAACTACACAGTGGAGTTATTAGCACTAATTCAAAACCTGGCTTGGCTGTAAATTGCCGCCTTCAGTGCTGCATGTGTTAGCACTCACAGATTCTCATGAGGATGCCTAATACCCTCTGCTCCTATTGGCCAGACTCAGGACCTATCAATAACTCAAGTGATTGCGGAGGTCAGGGAGTGGGTGAATGACCTTGAGTTCCCACACTGCTCTGTCTAGTTGAGCTCTAACTTCAGACCTGGCAAGACTCGATCAGGTGAAAAGCCATGTGTTAGCCAGCAGTTATTAGATGAGCCCAGTGCCTAGTTTAAGACGAATCTTTCTCTTTCTCTCTATGGTGTACTGCAGTCAGTAGTCAGTACAGCTTGGTGATAGACAGGTGCAGATTGGACCATATTTCTCCTCTCTTGGGTGTAATATCGTAACTTCAGGTGCAGGTACTAGCCTATGCAAGTTTTTTTAAATCCTAAAATCAAAAGAAAAAAGTGAGTATGACTAAAAACAAAATGGCCTACTGTCTGCCAGATTGGAGATTACATATATGAATTATTAGCAGCAGACTAAGGCAAATTCTAATTTAATTCGGCTTTAATTGATTGATGATTTTTATCAAATAATTGATTAGCTGTCTCTAAAGCTTGTGGAATTTGTTGCACTTATCTTTTATGTGGGTTTTATCTGCACTTGGGAGGTTGGCCTGCTGATAAAGGGCGTGTTAAGTCTTTAGTATGAGTAGAGTTTATTATCTTACATGGCTAAGCTGATCCTGCGAGTCTCCTCATCTTAATTGCTGGAAACCTTATAGCCTGTTAATCTGTCTTAGAACCAAAATGTGTGCAACTTGGTTAATTATTTTTAACATTAATTAGATTAATGTTATTTAAGCCTGTGCAAATTGACAAGGTTCTGACTTGTGTGAGGTATTTTTTAACTCTTTTCTTTAATTAAATGAAATCACTTGTGAAACTTTGCCACAAAAACACTGTCAAGCATTATGTATAGTATGTACATAAACACTACCTTTTTCCACATACTCTGTTAAAAAAGGGTGATGCATGTCTTTAATCTGCAGTGCATTGCTTCTGATGTTCAAAGAGTTAATGATGGACGCTATTAGCCATTCAAGACTTGAATCATAGTGCAGCCATTACTGGACTATAGTCGATAGAATGACCTTTGAGCGCCGATGCTGAATCATCCGGGTGTTCAGACACTCAGATCCCAGCTTTACTCTCAGGGAGACACTGAGGCTTCTAGAGGCACTGGAGGAGGGCTAATCTCCCAGTCGAGCCCTTCCTCAGGACTTTGATAGTAGATATAAAGCATCCTCTCCTGTTCTCCACAGCAGAGAGACGGTGCTGCCAGCTAGTGTCACAATTACATGTGCTGAATTTCACAGTGCCATGCTGAGATTTAAAACTTGTAGCACAATGATTTCGTTGAGTGATGAACAATAATGGGTGAAATCTGAAGGGATTTACAGGTGTATGTGTTTCTGTATGTGTCTGTATTTAACCCTGGTACTTATCAGCAGCAATAACAAAAGCATGGTGTAACTCAGTGGTGTAATGATGTAATTCACTCACAGCTCACCGAAATTCTATCAAAAGCTTCAACCAGGTACTACATTTGTGTTTGTAAGTGATATGAATTTCATAGAATGTTATTGTGGCATAAACAGTCTTGTAATATTAAATGTAAATTGAATATAAATATAATTGTGTATTGTGTAGTAATTCTACATTCGCATTCAAATAGTGTTGCTACACAAAAGTAGTAACTTCCTATTACCTTCTCTAACTTCTGAGGGTAAAAAAAAATCACTAATGTCTTTCCATGCCATGCACTTTGAACATACAACGTGAGCAAAGGATCTCATCTAACGGCCTGGTCTGTGATTGGGCTAAATTTTGATCTGCCTACAGAGACATTCTTTCTGGCCTGTGCACCCAGGAGAATGTTTTTAAAGCCTTTTTCCCTCCTTTTCCTGTGCACCACCCCCAAGCTGAATGAGAGAGTGATGTGAAATTGCTTTTCCCTCTGTGGCCATTGACCACCTTGTGTTAGATTAATGTGTGCAGAGCGGAGCACCTAACAGGTTTTTACAGCAAGAGCAAGCTTTTCCTCTTGTATTGTGGACACTATTGTGATGGCGTACAACCTCAGCAGATGCCCTTAGCTATTTGATAATGCACTCAGCATGCTTGAGCTGAAGGCAGTGGATGTGTACTTGCTCTCTTATCTCCACTGTGTGTGACTCCACTTCCAGATCCCTCTGATAATGAGGCGTGTGTTTGACAGTAGGTGAAACACTGCGATTCCTACTCGTATTATTCACTCCACCAGATGGCCATTTAACCATTTTTGTTGTGCTAATAGCCGCGATCATTTCACTTCTGCATGTAAATAGGCATATGCTGCCAAAACTCTCACATGTCTTAGTTATTCAGCCCCCTTCACTAATATTTGGCTTCTGAGCTGGGTGATTAGTTCATTTCCAATAATTAATATGTGATGGATGGGTTGCCGTCTTTCTAGATTAATCACAAGAATTGCACTTGTGCCATTCAATAAACCATCCCACGACACAAATTGAGTGGCAGCAGTATAATCATGCCACTCGGGCCTTCCTTACGTGGTCTGTAAGGCAATCAGTATGGAGCAGGGTCGTGGGCTTTTTTTGTAAGACCTTGTTGCAGGGTCATAGGAGTCCCTGCAGTGATATTGAGGTACAGCTTGCGAGTGGGCAGCTGTCTGTTTTGTAATTGAGATGTGTATGTTTGCTTTGTGTAACAGATGGCATTGTGTGCCGAGGCTGATGGCTAGGAAAATAATAATCGCATTATTCCGGCCAAAAGAATATTAGCTTTTGGAAGGTGGCCATTTTTCAGCCTGCACCCCTGCCAGTACAGCATATGCACTCGCATGGACTGGATATCCAAGGAAATTGATACATCTGGAATACAGAGAGCATCTGAGTTCTCATCTGCCACGGAGGGTTTAGATTTTAACCCGTTGCTTGTAGCTGGAAGCGTAGCATAACTGTAAGCTCGGCAACATCTGAAGGCCATGTGTAATCTACCATATGGTGGAGGAATTTGTCTCTCTTGGTTGTTTGTGTTTGGCGATAGCGACGGGCCTGGAACGCCTCCGGCCAACCCCTCCTATCTGCATCAGCAGAGCCTCTCTCTCACTAGAGAAGGAGCCGGCTGCCCCTCATCCCTATCAACACGGGAAAGCAGCACTCGAAGGAAATGCACACACCTGCTGGTGTGGTCAAATCTGCTAGATGATTTGATAGCTCAGTAAGCTGTTTTTAGAAAAAAAATTGACTGATTTAACAGGAGGTTAAGTAAAAGCCCTAAGTCTCTGTATAAGCAAAACGTGTGAACAGCAGACCACTGACTCGGGATGCAGCAGTATACAGTTTCTGGGATTATAACAGTAACCTTTACTGTAAAACTTAACTAATACCAGTAAATCACTGATTACATTTGCGTAGCCATAAAAGCCATAAAATCCAAACATGACAACTATTGCCTTTACTCTGTTTATATGATTTTTTTACTTTGCAAACATTCTTATCTAAAGTGGCTTACAGTGATTGATTAAAAGTCTTGCTTAAGCACCATTAAGACAACAGTTTAGAAGGAAAGTGTAGCTCTTTGGTAGTATGAAGTGTACTGACAAGTTTATTGAGACACCAGTGTCTTTTTAACCTTAACAGAAATCAAACCTTTGACTTTCCATTTGTGGGATTTGTGATATTATTCACTCTGCAATACATTTAGCTAAACTGAAAAGAAGTGCCCGCTAAACACTACACAGGTGTATGTGAGCAAAAAAAAACTTTTATTTCATAATCAGGCTGATAATCCTTAAATTTGTTTTGCTTTGTGCCCCTCATAACTGTTTAGTTACATGCTTAAATACACACAAAAACAATGTAACTGCTGATGACATGTTCACTGTTACAGATTTTAGTAGTACAGTTTATGTACATGCACGTTAATAACTCACGTAATTACACAAATATACCTTGATAGTTTTAACATAGTTTACTCTGATTTACACATAGGTAAGAGGGTGAGGCTATTAAATGTTTTTCTAGCAGCACTTTTCAAATTGTAGCACGAGGTCTGGAATTACCTTCTTTATAAAAGTACACTATTCACATTGCATCAGAAAATACCAACTTTAATATCTTTAACTTTAACCTAGCTTTCGATAATTTTTTACTGTGATGTGTTTTATATGTAATCAATCAAAATAGGTATATTATACTATGCAAAACAATAGATTACCCTTGTGTAATTTCATTGGGCCTGCATTGCAAATACTCAGGAACTGTCCGCTTATTTAGTGTAACTTTTATGAAGTTTTTTGTGTTGTAACATGGTAACTTGATCAAAATGTTTAATATAAAAATGGGACCATATGGACCATTTATAACGCTATGTAGGCGTTTATCTCTTGAGAACTTTTGAACTTTTACCTGAGAACTTTGCTATGGTTTGCCTTAATTAACTTTCTCAAGACAAAAATCTGCTTACAAAAAGCACCTTGCCTCACAGTTGAGTGCGGTTTTACCAGCAAGCCTGAAATCCCTGAAGTGTGCTAAGACAGAAGCAGGCCTGGAAGGAAATGTAGACACCTGCTGGGCTACGTGGGACAGAGCAGCATGTGCACCGCCACCTGAGAGCCATCAGAGAGGCCTCCCTCCTCATTCTTTCCCAGTCACCCCTCCCCCACCTCCCTGCTCCCCGCCCAACCCCTCCCCTCCCCGCCCCCAGCGCTCCGGCCCTGCCACAGAGAGCGCAGGAATATTGAATGTATTAGCATAACCGTCTGCCTGAATGTCTGATCACATCTTTGTGGGGAGATCAGCCCTGTTCCCTTGCTTTATCCCATCCCTCATTCCTTCACTCATTTACACCCTGCTCTGCCTCGGCTTTAGCGTCTTCTTCTACCTGTCTGACAGGAAGCCATTTTTTTGAAAGCACTGTTCTGCCTAATCAAATAATTGAATCTTTTCAGGTTTTTTTTGTTGTTGCTGTTGTTTTTTATTTGCTTATTTATTAATTGTGCTATTTTGCATGAAGGTGAATTGTATTATTTTCGCATGAATACATGGCAGATGTGTGGCAGGCATTTTCTGAAGAGAATCTCATTTGTTTTAGAACGGTTATATCCAGACATGTCACTGAGAGACATACTTCATCAATTAAGCCAAAAAATATGGCCCATAAAATAATCAACGTTCACGGTATTCTTAGAAAAGGTGAAGATGTCGAATATGAGTAGTTAGATTATTTCGTTATTTTTTATTAATACATTTGTACATATTCTGTGTATTGAGGTGCTGCAGTCTATTCATCTGAGCGTTACCCATTTATTTTGTGCGCTTTTTCCTAGACATGCCCTCTTAAAGCACTGGAGGGTTATTCTACTTGCTATTCTAATAGCCCATCGAGGCAGAATAGCAGAATAGTACTAAATGTATAATAAGTACTCTTTTATTTATGATGTTGTGGCGGCTGAGGGTCAGTATTTGCATGCAGGTTTGTAGCGGTGTCGAGAGAGGCAGGGTTGAGGGAGGTCATGTTTAATTGAGCCACCTCCGGTCCCTTCTGTCTCCCCACCCTGACAGGACAGCCTTTCACATTACGTGAACTCCACACAAGAACTTGGCAAAAGCCCAATTTTGTGCCAATTTTGTGGATTTTATTTGAACAAACTAGGTAGGTTCTATACACTACATGCAAAAAACAAAAAGGAAAGAAAGTGTCTCGGGTGCGCTTTGCATCTCTTCCATGTTCAGTGTTCTGTTTCAGAGTGCTGGAAAGAGAACAACTGTGCCGACATCTACCTTGATGATTATAACGAGCAAATAATTTATTATATAAATTCATGAAAAATTTGTTGGGAGCAACATTAAGAATTATTTTTTCTTCTATATTTATCCCTTGTTAAAAATAGAATGGTTCATCATCGGTGGACAAACTATTAACTAAACTGCTAGATTCCTCATTTCACATTTCATGCATTTCCCCAGCTTTGAATACAGTCTCCGACATGTTTCCCGGATGTGACGCAGAAGTAGCAGGGTGAAGGTGGGGGAGGTTTCCCTAGCGTTCACTGGTGAACTGTCTTTAAACAGCCGCGCGGCTAAAAAACATTATCAATTCACAACATTTAAATTGATAAATGCTCCGAGCCAAAGACTACAAGGGCACTTTGAAAAGCAAATAGCAACCTGGTGAAGAAATTGATTTTTTCCCCCTGAAAATGACTGCATGATGCATCATTTGACTGTGCTGTGTCCAAGTGCTTGACAGAGATAATCTCGGCAATCCCACGGGTGACCTTATCGTTCTCGGCAGGGCAGGCCTGTCTGCACACCCGTCTTTTGTGCATGTCAAGGTTTCGGAGGGCAGCGTCCTTTTGGGAGCTGGAGTTTCCAGCCTTTCCATCTTGATATCAAGCCAAAAAACAATATAAAAAAGAAGAATCTGCAAGAATCTCAAAGTCAACAAGGGCTGTTAATAATTGGATGAATGTAAGTTGGAGGCAGAGCAACAGCATGGTAGATAGGGTGGCGTGGTTATTGTTTAACTGCAGACAGTGTTGTTTCCCTGGTTAAATGGCTCTGGAGCGATAGTGGAATACAGAGTGAAGATACGGAGGGCATGTTTATTAACCTTCTCACAAGAAGTGCTGTAATCTGGGACCGGTTTCAAATTTTTATGAATTCTATACAATGGACAAAGAGACGCTGATCCTAGTTCAGCATCTATTCTGAAATACACCTTTACAGAAGAAAGGCAGAGAGAACGAAGAGAAAAGGGAGGCAGTCTGGGAGAAGCAGGGAGCTGCTGAAACTCAGCAGCAGATGGGTTGGCAGTACATTGTCAAGGTCACAGAACTTTCAAGATGATTTCTGTTCCTCTGTCACCTTTTGTTTTAGGCTTTTAAACTAAATACCATTTGTTTAAGTCATTGTAGGTTTTCTCCTTCATCTTTTATCTTTGTCTCTGCACAGCCTAAGCAGCAAACACTCTTGTATTGGATACTCCGTCACTGTCTAATGCTGTATGTGCTTTACCCTATTACTATAATTGACCTATCCCTGCTCCGCCCACAAACGTGTTCTTTTGTTGTCACTCTCGCAAAGTTGGACGAGCTTTACAGAACGCTGGCAAAAATCCCTTTGAATCTGAAGAATCTGGACAGGAGTTTAAATGCACTACAGTGAGTTTTCTTAAGTGCTAGAGGGCTGAGTTGGACATGATAAAAATGCTTTAACAGTTTTTTGTGAGGACCATCTATTTAATTAGCTTTATCTCCTTTAAAAAACAGTGAAATGCAAACTAAACAAGTTAGATGAGAAAAGTAAATAATTTGGATTAGTTAAGATGTTAAGATTAAGATGTTAAGATGTTTATGGAAATTGTATTTTTCAATTAATTCACTAAAAATTTCTAATTTTATCCCTTTAGAGTTTTGCATTGCCTGCATCTAGTCTTTGGTCAGTTGCAGTGAATTTCTGTGAGCTCACCTTTCTGCAACAGTTTATGGCTAGCCATGTTAGCCTTGCTGCTATCGTCCATCTCTAAATGGTTCTTTGATAAGTGCAGTAGTCAGATTTCTCCCCCATCCTCCAGCTCATCTCCAGACTGATACGGCCGCTCTCATTTCAGATGTCTGCTGCCCCTTATTAATATCTGCCGGTGGATCTGTTCCATCACAGCTCCGGCATGCTGACACAGGGCTTTTACCCGGCCTTTGATCTGAATAGTGATCTGGAGAAATCTGGATGGGGAGTCTGACTCAGTTTCAGCAGGTTTCACATTCAGGGTGAGATAGATTCTGCCAGTTGTGAACACTGTCTTATTTGTCAGCATTACTAGATCTGTAGTGAATTTTAATATTAAATTAGAATCTAAATTATTATATTTTATAACTTATAACTTCTGCAAACAACCATGAAGGTGGAGTCCTTCTGCAGATTTAAATGAATCTAAACTAATAATCAGAAAAGGTGCATGGAACAAAACTGTGAAAAGAATAGTCATTTTAACTGAGTGAAATCAAGTATACTGAATAGAATTTTTTTTTCATTCTTACCCCATCTTTCTGATTAGAAAGAAACAAAAGTTTGTTAATGTGTGTGCATTAGGCTTAATAAATTAACAATAACACCAAGTCAGCCACTATTGCATTTATTCAATAAATATCTAACCAGATAAAAATAGTCATGTAAAGTAACTTAAGGTTCCGTAGTAACTTATGGTTAACTTGTTAGCCAATCATTTTCACTCTAGAAGTTGAAAGTGATTTTTTTATATTACATTCTCTACAGTTTGTTTTTGTTTTTTCACTCCCAGCTGAGTTTAACAGAACATTGATTTTAAAAACTTTTTTAGTCAGGACCTGCTCATGTACTTCCTCGTGTTTCAAATGTTAGAATTTGATCAGTATATACTGGAAAGTTGGTTATATAGTAATGTGGTTATATAGTATTTGTGTTGCAGCACTGAACCAAGATCAGAATAATTTGTAGGTTTTATTGCCGGTTCAGAGAACAGATGAATAAGTAAGCACTGGAGGGAGTGGCACTCCTCACACAGTGACATTCCTAACATCATATACTGCCCTTAGATGGAAAAGGTGCAAAGAAAATGACTTGCATGCAGTTTTGGTGTGGTTGGTTGTGTTTGGGTATCAGCATGTGAGTTTAGATGAATTAATGGATATATTGCTAAGGAAGAGAAGCATGAGCTGAAGTAGTAATTAGCCACCATTTCATTTTGAATAAATGTCAAATGAGAACAGTTTGCTTCGCCTTCTTAGGAGACGATGATATTCATTACACATAACTTGTGTTCTCCTTCTTTGAGGCAGGCCCCTAGAACTGGTAAAAACCTGTTTTAACAGAAGCCAGGGTGACACCTTAATGTGACATATCCACCTAGATGCTGCAAAAGAGAAAAATGTGTTTGTAATCTCTCCCATGTATTAGAGGCTGGAAACCCATCATATAAGGATATAACAAGGCCTGATGAGGCCCTGTGACTCTTGCCATGGAGAATAATAGATGAGACTTGACCCTCTCTGAAAGAGGGGCACAGTCGTGGACACCATGTATACCTCCTGTTTCCAATTTCTCACCTAGGGAAAATAAGACCATCATTGAGCATTAGGGCGAGGTGGGGGAAGGAAGAACATAAAAATATATGTGAAGAAAAAGAGGCAGGGGGATTCTTTTTCCCACCAGCAAGGTGTGCTCCCTAAGATGTTGGAACACCGTTTTAAAGAATGTGGTAAATAAAGTTATACTATCATCCCAGCTGATCGTTTAAAGGTGAGCAGATCATTTTTTGAACGTTAAGTTCCTCTTTGTGTTCTGTCACAACATTCGCAGTGATACAGTGTTGTCGTGGAGGAAACATGTGGACAAAATATGTTTTCAGAACATTACCCTTCAGTAGTTCATATTAAGCCTGGAATGATTCTGACTCGTCCAGCGGAGACAGCACCTATGGGCCTCTGACCACAGTATTTAAACAATAATACTCAAAATGTGTAGAAAAGTAACTGCTGGAAATAAGACTACTACATTTTAATCGCTAAATTTTACTAACAGTAATTTTAATTGTCTAAATTACAGGTTACTATTCAGGTGTTGATTTACTTAATTAGTTGATTGATTGATTGATTGATTGATTGATTGATTGTTTGATTTATGTGTTTATTTATGTATTTGTTTATTTATTTGCATTATTGTCTTGTTGAGTGTGGGCTGGGCCAGGGAGGAGGGCATGGCCTGCTTGGCCTGCTATGTCACTTGCATCCAGAGGCTAAGGTTTTTTCGTGAGGTTTGCTGAACGGTACATATAATAGGTATAGAGGAAGTTCACTGTTCTTGGAATGTTCCTCAGTTTTTCTAAAGGAACATTGCTAGAGAGCATTTTGTGAACCACTTTTTTAAGTTAGGATGTGGGCTACATCGATGAACTTGCTGTCTGTTTCCTTCCAGAGAAGCATTGCTCCTCCAGAAAAACTCGCTTGGGTCCTAATAGTTCAACCTAAAGCACATGTGGTTTCCTGTCCATAAATATCACTAATACAATTATCAGGATTTATGTACGTGAGCTTTTACAAATGAGAGTTAATTATTGTCACTTAATGAGGGTGTTGTGAGCAGGCACCTCTGTACCACAACTAGGAGCAGATAAGAAGGGGAATTTGCTTAGAGGATTTTGCAAATGTCACTGCCACTTTGTGTACAAGGATGATAACTTCATCCATCCATTATCGTGAGGAACACCTGCAATGATGCACGGTGCACTCTGGCCTGTATGATAGATAATTAGTAATGAATCAATAATACGTGGAGTTGCGAGAGGATGGAGAGAGTGGTACGGCACACCTCAGGACTGATAAAGGACTAAAATAAACAGACGAGGCGCGGCAGGGGCGCCAGTGAAGGATGAGTGTGCTCCATCGTGCTGCCTCCGAGTCACATTTCTGTTTTAGCGAGTGTATGATATCTGTCCTCCATCCTTATGGCTCCGTTCTGATAGCACTGCATTAAGAAAGAGGGATGTTGCGCTTGGTATCTGCTGCTGGGCCAGAGGCACGTCCTGATCCCTTTACATCCATCAGACACAACATGTGAATGGGGAAAAGGATCCCCATCATTTGCCTCATAACAAGTGTGGAACAGTTTGTGGAATAACAATGAGCCTGTTGAGTGATGGCGAGTATTAGTTTGGGTTTGGTGGCCATTAATAAACTTAATTTGACTTTAGCAGGTGAGATGGACAGACAGACAGATAGGCCGATTTCCCATATGGGTGTATGGAAGATTCAAGCTCATTTTTTGATCGCTTTGGGTACAAGCAGAGAGTTGCATGATGCATGTCGGCCTTGTACCTGACGGAGAAGAGGGAATCCCATCTGAAGTGAGCGGGGGGCTGAGGGCAGAAGGAGAGGAAGAGAGAAAGAGAAAGAATGTGGTCTAAGGAGATCTCATTCCCTCCTCTATAATGTGGGATAAAGACATGGTTTCACATATGGCGTATTGGTAATGGGTTGGCCAGGCACAAATCCTCTCATTTAAGTGCAAATGGCTGTCATTTTGGAAAGCCTTAGCAGCTGCATGCCAATGTCATCCTAACCCTTTGGTGAGACTTATTTTGTTTTAGCCATTCTTAACTCTGAAAGGCGTGTGGTGAAACTCCCGTTGAAGGCAGTCTCATGGTCTTGTTTTTGGAAAATTCTTTTTATTCAATTCAAGGTTTTGATGAAGAACACAAGGTGTTTGGCATTCTTTCAGAAAATGTGGGTTATTCTGTCGACTTTTGTATTATTCCAAACACAACAGAACAAAACGTTTTCTTAGTGCTAAACTGCTGTACATATTAATCAATATTAATGGTTAAGAGAAGAATCTAATAAAAATTAATAACTGAACAATATTAAAGACGCATGTAGATAAAATAAATTAAAAAATGAACTATCAGTCTTGTTAGGAAAGCCTATTATGAACATTGAGAAGAGTGCCACAGATCAAAGGGTGTCGCTTGTTTTCGAATCCACTTTTCAAGTTAAGACGCTACTTACCCACATATTATAGCTCAAATTGCGACCATTTAGTACTAGTGGGAATCGTTATGTGTGGTTAACACATTTTTATCTGCTGTTCCTATTAGCCTTTCTATTCCTCAGCTCCAATAATCGTTATAGCTTGACAGTATCTGCCTCATATTACTATATGTAAGATCCATCCGATACTGCGCCTGCAGGTTCTGGGCATACAGCTGTTGACAGCGTTTTCATTTGTGAGATACGGTGGTTGCATATCAGAGAGGGGAAAAAGATTAAGTTCTCCTTACTCTACACCAAGATTTGACATGCAATAAAAAGATACTGCATTTGGGTGCCTTGACAATCTATTTGAAAATGCATTAGACATTAGAAAAATTCAAGGTTTGCTTGAAGGGAGAGCATCTCGGGGGAGGGCAGAGCGATCAGTATGGTAGCATCCTGGCTTAAGGCACAGATTGTGTCTTTCTAGGAAAATCAGTAAAGGGATTGTGGAGGTAAAGGTTATATTGTTTATGGCTTAAAACCCAACAACATCTCATCAGACTGACATAAATTGAGACATAAAGCACACGGCTGCATACAACACTTTGCTTTACTGTATAGCCAACTGTAATCAGCAAACATTGGGGTCCATGCACCACTACTTCAATGATAGCTCACTTGGCATTTACTGATACGGTGCTCAGAGTAGCTAAAAAAATCTTGGTTTTTATTCATGGTCAAATATTGCAAAATTGCAAAAAGGACTAGCTTTGTAAATTCATTCATGCTTTTATGGAACGTGTATGGACATGTTTAAAACTAGACTGCAAATTATGCAAAGTATGCATATTATTCCAGGGTGTGGTTAAGCTGACAAAAAGGATTCTGCTGTAGCACCACTATCAGGCCAGTCAGGGTCAAGTAGTTGAAATGGGGCCTTGTGCACCTTTCAAACAAGTTCGATGTTTCTACACCTTCAGTGTGTCTGCAGCTCATCCGAGAAAGAGCGGGGGTGGGGGGGGGGTGATGAGAGAACTTTCATCACTATTGCTTGGACCCCTAAAAATAACTGTTGGTTACCAAATAGGTACAATGTCATTTTTAATGTATGAACGCTTAGTGAATTTAATGTGATAATAATTGGTCATATTAGGTTGTGTTACTTCCAGTTTAATTGCACATTTTCTCGTGATGCTCTTTGTGCAGGTGAGCCCTGGACGGGTAATGAAATTTTTATGAAGGGTGATTGTCAACAGCTATTAGTGGAATACTCAGGAGAGATTAGGATATTGTTTTTCAGGCGCTACAAGCGACAGTTTTGCTCCACATGTACCAGAGCAACATGGCTCCCCTTAAGGCCACAGGGTATGAATTATAGACACATTTGGGTGGATTTGTTTATATCATGCAAGGCCACGGATCAGTCAGCCTGGCGCTGAGCGCTCGAATGTCTTGGTTGAGTGGAGTAACAAAAAAGGCTCGTTTTGATGATGCTGTCACTAAAAAGTCATTTAGCCTGAGGCCTTTGGGCTATCTTTTGTCCCTTGCCGATTCAGGGTGCTGTGATTGAGAGTGGTTTAGAGAAGCTAAGGGATGCACTATTTTGATGTGCAGCAGAATTAGATAAACCATAAACTGGATCTAGGATCAGTGATGAAGCAGTTTATGGAACTTTATTTGAATTTTATATTAGATGCTTTTTTGAGTAGATTGTAATAAGGGTAATAAATACATTTACTTTGCTTTGCAGAGACAAATGCGCATGTTTAAACTGCACAGCTGCGAAATGAGCTGGCTTTGTGCTCAGCACCATTCCGTAAATTACAATAAAATACTCTCTTTTTCTTGCTATTATCCAAAAGTCTTTAGGTCATTATGCTAAAGCCAAATGTATAGCTTAAAGTTTAATTCCTGCTCACAGCCTTATAATACTATTTCCTCAGGAAAGACAACCCTGATTGGGTATATGTACAGGCTTCTTTTCCTGTGAAAATGAATGGCTGTATTAACTTCTCTGATTATCATGGCATTTCAGAGCGCGGAGCAACAGGGGTTCCAATCGATACTCTCTTAATGGAACAGAGAGAGAGAGATTCCAGGACCCTTAGCCATGTTTCTCATTTGTTTCCAACAGGAAAAGCCGTCTTGCTGCTAAGATAAGATGGAAGACTCATTTACATTGCCTCTGTCCTCGTATAGCAGAGTTGGGTAATTGAGAATAAATTCAAATGCCATGTAATAGAAACCAGCAGCTCTATCTGTGCCTTAAGTAAAGTCAACACACAATCGAAGCAGAATTTGTATTTACTGTGATTTTCTTGGTTGGGGGTTGGGAAAAGGTTTGGCCTCATATTTCCATATCCACTTCATATCGCAGGAGGACAGCAGACAGCTTGGATGGAAAGAGGCACAAGAAGAGGGAGACACTGCTCTGAAAAGATGGTTTTGTTTTATTTCATTAAAATGTTTTATTTCATTGGTACAAGATTTTTTTTCCTCGATTGCTCTTCTTCCACCCCGCCCCCCCCCCTCCTTCTAGTTGGCTGGGTGGCGGAATAGGAGTTGCGAGCTGATATGATGTTTCCTTGCTCAGGGCATGGCCTACCTTGGCTGCTAACTGTAATTTACTTTTCTCTCTCCATCGCCCCCAGTCTGCCTTGCCGCTGCTTTGTTGAATGATGTGCTAATCCATTATATTCTTCAGACAAGTGTATCGACCAGTATAAACAGACTGGAGGGCACAAACCTAAATGAAAGCCGTAGTTTCCCCCCTTGAATCATTTAACCAGCTCCCCAAGCAAGTGCAGCCCATAACAGCCTTTTTTTTCTTTAGCCTGCTGCTGAATATACATTAAGAAGACATTAAATGTGGTGGTAAAGCCTGGCTGCTGAGACAGTTGATCAGAATGGAGTTGCACCTCTTATCTTCATTTCTCTGGTTTTCTGTGGTGTTCCTTCGAGCATCTCATCCCAGAATCCACCCCTACATCTCATCCTCGCCACCCCTCAAGTTCAGCTCTGCCCACAAATGCTCTGATTCCAAAGCTTCTCATCCCATCTGCTATGTGACTTCTGTCTCTCATGCTCTGGCAACCGCAGGATGTTGGGGGAGGGGGTTCACTGTGTTCATGAAGCAAAGCAAATTCATAACATTCAACACAGGTGCATCACGATGCCCTCACGACTGCATTAGTTGATTTGGTGTTTTAGGTATTTAGTTTTTCTGTATTAAAATAGAATGGAATATTCTATAATAAAAGGATAGAGAGTACAACAGAGCAGAAACAATAAAGTGGCCCCTAATAGTCATGTGTGAACATGCCGTAGCACACAGTGTGAACAGTGTAAAAATGTTTCTCTGCATTTAATCCATTCACCAAGCAGTGGGCTGCCACCAACGAAGGGCGCCCAGGGAGCAGTGTGTGAAGACGGTACCTTATTCGAGGGTACCTCAGTGCTGTGGTATCTGGCACCAAGACATTAGCAACAGATCCTTTAAGTCTTATAACTTATGTAAGTCTTATAAGATGTGGCCTCCATGGATTGGACTAGTTTGTCCAGCATATATGCTCAGTTGGATTGAGATCTGGGGAATTTGAAGGTAAAGAACTCTTTGTCATATTCCCCAAACCATTTCTGAACAATTTTTGCAGTGTGGCAGGATGTTTTGCTACTGAAAAAGGCCACTGCCATTAGGGAATTAGGCTTTCATAAAGGGTATTTAGACAAGGTAGGTGGTACTTGTCAAGGATAACATCCACACAAAGGTTTTCCAGGAGAAAATTAAGCAGAGCATCACACCCCATGTGCTGGTTTGACTTTGTCCCTTTCTTCCTTCCAATCCTTCTTTTAGGTGCATCCTGGTGCCATATCTTGCCCAGTTAAGCACACACTCATACAGGCATACAGGCATATACGTGATATAAAACCTTCTTCCATTGTTCCCTGATCCTGTTCTGATGCTCCCATGCCTATTGGATCTGCTTTTTGCAGTGGACAGGGTTTCAGCATGGATCAGTCTGCAGCTACACAGCCCTGTATGCAGCAAAGCAATGTGTTTTCTGACACCTTTCTGCCACTGCCAGCATATCTCTTCTTTGGGGTTAGACCAGATGGGCAGGTTTTCGCCCCCCATGCTTTGTAAATATTTTGTAAATATTTTTTTTTCTAACTGTTTTAACAATCCCTTCTTTTTGACTGTTATTTAATTTACCTACCAGATACCTTCAATACCAGACATATTTTAAAACAAAATATCCAGTGGACACAGAATTTTGAAGGTGTATATGTGAAGGCGAGAGAGAGACAGAGAGGGGGAGAGAGAGAGAGAATATGTTTATATACTCAGGATAATGTCACAAATGTTCATAAGGGAGATGCATTTTCTGAGGTAACTTTTTGTTCTCTTTTTCCTATTTGTTTGTTTGTTTGTTTGTGGTATTCATCAGTGCACACCCAGTTGGTGAAAGTTAATAACAAGTGCAGCTCTGGAGCCCAGCAATTTGCTTTGACACAGCCATTAATTATTTGCTAATTGAGACATGAGCATTGGTTCATTCATCATGTGCCATGAGACCCTCGCAACCCTTCCAGAGCCCCGTGCGGCTTTCTTCCAGACAAGCATCCGCTCAGAAATCTCTCCCTTACGTCTATGTGCATTCTCTCTAAAATCCATATGTAAACATGCACAGTTACTGCTTTGGAGAGTGATGTGATGCTGTTGCAGTGAGCCTGCAGCTGGAGCGGAGCGGTAGGACTGTGGGCAGCTGGCTGGCTCTCAGGGGAGCGATCTGAGCATGCTCAGATGGTGGAACATGCATCAGCACCACAGCAATACAAAGGAAGAGGCTGAAAGGAAATTAAGCCATGGTGATGGGGGTCACACAGCTGGCTGCATTTTCTTTCCTGGTCGGTCTGCTGTATCAGAGAGTATATACTGCTGACATACACTATTCAAAATAAAGAGACCAGAAAGGGCTCCCCTAGAAATAAAACACTTTTATCTATTTTAATTAATGATTCTTTAAAGAATTAAATACGTTACCTTGAGAACCCTTGTACAATTTTACAAGTTTAGGAACTTGAAAACAGAAATTACTTCGCATTTTTTGAAATAATGGATGCATTTGTAATTTTGAATTTGTAGAAATTGTATTTGTATTTTATAATTGCATTAACATTCACTTCCTAGTCCATTCAGTCTGCATAAACATCTGCAAAACAGCCAATTTTACATTCGCTGCTTTTGTGATATCAATATTTTTAATCAATACAGAGGAGCCAATCATAAAAGAGGTTATTTACCAACAGTCATATGCAAAAGTTTAAACACCCCTTGTCAAATTACGTGTTTTGTGGATTTGATGAACAGTACCTGTGCATTAAAATGTGCAGAATGTGTTCTCTGTAGAGGATGTATTCTGACATCAGTGATACATGTAATTTGATCAGGGGTGACCAAACTTTTGCAAATTACTGTAGTCTTAAAAAGCAAAAGGACAAAGTTTGGGAATGTTAAAAAATTAATTATGAATCTTTTTGGTACATTAAGATATACAAATGTATTGAATAGACCTTGAGGAGAGAAAAAAAAACAGAAACTGGATAATGTAGGCCTTTTGAGAGTGTTCTATAATTCACCAGTTGCACACGTGTCTGACTACAGGAATGGTCTCTCTCCTTGTTGGTTTTGACACTGCTGTACTAGCAAGTCACACAAAATTCTGTTCACTGGTAGAAACAGTGGCATTATTTAGTTGTTCAGTGTTCCAGCTGGATCAAACGATTTATAAGGATTTGAAGCAGAGGCTGTTACAGATATGACTTGAGTCATCCTGGCTATTTCTTCTTTGGGTCAGACTGAGCTCAGTGATATGAGTCACTTCAGGCCACACACATACACACATACACACACAGAGGCACAATTATACACAGATTCTAATAGGAGACCATATATAAACATGATATAAGAGGAACATGAGTAAAAATGTACAGATCATGGTGACGTGGAGTTGCAGGCACAAGTCAGCGTCCAAACTGCCATGAAGCATAGCTGGGCGCACTGGGGGCGCCAACTGAGCGGAAACACACACATAGACACACACATGAGCACACTTTCATAAGCTCACACTCATATTTCCCTGGGTGAATTCTTCACACCCATCATCCATACAAAATTCATGATGTGGTCTGCTTGGCAGGCCTGAAATCGGAGTTTCACCACAGATGAGCGCATTTCTGCTGCTGGAAAAACAGCTGTAGTGAGATTAACATAAATCGGCAGTTGGTTAGAACGTGTTTAGCAGTGCATTAACAAATTTGCCACCTTAATGAGTCGCTAAGTAATTGCCTTCCTGCCCCTGAATGCAAACAGTCCATTACCTACAACTATATGATTTTTTCAATACCAAAACACCAATCCCCAGGCTGCTCACTTAACTTGTTTTCAAATTAGGCCATGGTAGATAGTGGTTTCTCTTCTGCCCGGCGTTATTGTTTGTGTGTGTGTGTGTGTGTGTGTGTGAGCGAGAGAGAGAGAGAGAGCGCATTGGGAATATTTACACGGAGAACACTCATTAATGCAGTTTGATCTTGTCCAGGTAGTCCTAGTCTATGCTGATTGGGTTGCTGAGTGTAGTCACAACATTGTTCAGTAGTGAAATTCTGTCTTTTCTGCCCATTTACTTCAAAGTGTTTTTGAAAGAGCAAACAAGCGAGCAACAACTATGTGAGATGGGCATCTCTTCAGCCCCGTTTATATGCACGGTGAGTGTGTGTCGGTGTGTGTGTACGTGTGTGTGTGTGTGTGTGTGTGTGTGTGTGCGTGTATGTGTTGTTAGATGCTATGGTGATAAACTAGCCTCTTATTTATGGCTGTGTTCACTGGAGGATGAGGAGAGGCCTCCAGTCTGTCTCCATTGTTTGACGTGGTGGAGAGCTGAAAGTCAGCATGCTTGATAGTCATATTTCAGACCTTTTCATTCCGAGAGTGTTTGCCATCATCCTTCATGGGACTTCCACTCGGCAAGTGTGAGCAAGACACACGTCAAAGCCAGTGGGGTGGAAAAATATTAGTTTACACAAAGGCAGGCTGAGAAATTAAGGATGATTTTATTTTCTTATCTTCGCCCCAAATTCATTACTTTTGCAGTGTGTGGCAGGCTCGGGGCTTGTCAGGGGAGACTAATGGTCTGTCTGCTCCGTCGAGGAAGCGTTGTTAGCTCGTCCACATTAATAATCAAGCCCCTTCTCCCCCTGTAGAGCAATCTGGATGATCTCAAATTGAAAACAAATAGTAATTTCCCAAACTCTCCTTAGATGAGGTGTTCCTTTCGCACGTGGCTCATGGAGGAGGTTTGCGCAAGTGCGACTTTATCCTTTTCTCATTTTAGTCTTTTTCTTCGAATCTGTCTCTAGGTGAAGTGTGCCCTTTCAAGTGACAAACACGTCAAAGCAAGTTAGAGGGGGGAGAGAAAAAAAAGTGCAGACTATGTGGAAAAGCTTTGCCATCTCTGCCTGGATTTAGATTTATAATTCACAAATAAAGGAGCCTAAACCAAAGTTGTTTTAAAGACAGCCGCAAAACGACTGCTCCGTTTCCTCCGTGACGGGTTGTTTACGTGGAAAGTGGAGTTCCACGCTAGCGGAGAGAGTAAAGTACAATTGTCCTTGAAAAAGGGAAAAGCATCGGAGTCCCACCTCAGCGCCGCTCCCGCGCTCTTTAAAGAGACCCTGATTAAGTGACAGGCGCTTTGTTGTTTGCACATGGAGGCCCCATCTACGACTCTCTCTACTCCCACTCATACACACACACATATCCACACACACTTTCACACACATACACGAAAGAGAGATTAGAAGCAGGGGTAAAAAGAGAGACAGCAACAACCTCCAAAATGTGGAGCAATGTGAAGAGAAAGTGACTGGATATGTGGGTGAAGGCGACATTCTCTGTTTTTTTTTTTTTTGCCTTTTTTTCTTGATAGTATTTTTCAGAACAAATAAAAATCCCTTTTAAAAGGCTCTCTTTCATTCTGGTGGGTTTGAAGAGTGTCGCGGTGGTGCTGTGACGAAGGGGAGAGCAAGAGAGAGACAGAGAGAGAGAGATAGAAAGTTAGCAGTTTAGTGTACTTGGCAAGGTCATCTTTAACAGCTGAATGTATGGATCCTTGGGGACAGAGGCTGAGGCTGGCAGACCCAGACTAATAACAAGAGTGTGAAGGGGGGTCTGAGCTGCAGACTGGATTTACCTTGCTATGAAATTAATTGCCCCAACAGTCCCTCCCTGTGCCCCTCACAGACACACACACACACACACACACACACACACACACAGGAACTGAAGCCACAGGCTGTCTCACACTTTCATACAGCTGTGTCCTCCACTAACAGACACCATTTTTGTTCTTGAAGGAATCTTCAAAATTACATGTGTACATTAATCAATCTGTCTACAATAACGGATTTGAATCGCTTGACTCTGAATTTAGATTAGACAACAGGAGAGCTGTCACAATTATACTCAACTGATCAATTAAAACATAAATCCAATGATTGAAATGTACCTTTCTTGATGAATCTACAGTCATTAAGATTCGAGATGAGGACTTTTCAGTTCCTCTACCAGCTTCTCTTGAAGTATGAAAACGGGCCTGGTGGAAACACACATTTATGTGCATTTTTTTACAAGTCTGTTTAATGGAGTTGTAGTTTTTCTAGCCCTCAAAGTTTTTTTCGAAACTTTGAAAGGCTGCGTATGATTTGTTATTTGTTAGTTTCGTCCTTTTTCAAAGCCTCGAAAACTCTGATTAATAGTCAAAATGCTAATCAAATATTCCAAACTAATATAATCAGGAGCAACAGCCTTTTTTTGCCATGAATAAATGACACTGAGGTAAACAGGGTGTAAGCTACTCCAGCAGCTGGCCAGGCCACAGAGAGCAGAGCAAGCTGAGGAGGGCTGCTCTCTGCGTGGCTTTGGTGAAGGAGAGGTGTAATTGCACTTTGCTCACTCGTGAGTGAGAGGCATGGAGGGGAAGCGGCATGGTCTATATATTTATTACCACTGTTCTCTGGCTTGTTAGTTTTTAGTGCGCTGTGTTTTTTATTCTCTATGGGCAGCAGAGAATGGCTCAAAAACGACTTTTTAAAGAGCAGCATTATTATGAATGCTCTCGCCATTTGAGAGATGCATTTCAGTTATTTATGCCCTGGCTCCCGCATTTGTGTAAACATAAAATCCCATGCTTTATTACATCCCTGCTGCACCCGGCGCCTTGACCCCCGTCCTCGTAAATTGAGAAATAGTGGGGAACTAATGGAGACAGATGGGACTATGGCATGCCATTTACTCAAATTGGTGAAGTAATTAACCTCGAGGTTCTGGGGGTTTGTGAGAGAGATTGTCGGAATATCTCGAGTAGTCAGATAAACAGACTCCCGGCCTAACCGCCTCTGACAACTGCATCATAAACTAGACTCATTCTCTTCAATTGACCTGTCACCATCTCAAGACCGAATAAAGATTTGTATTGCAGTGCAGTTTGGCTGAGCACACAAAGCCATGCAGCCATACACACCCCGATCACACGCTGTCTCTATTAGCTCTGCTCCTGCCCCTCTCTTTCTATCTCTCTCTCTCTCTCTCTATCTCTCTCTCTCACACACACACTCTCTGTCTCTCTCTCCTACAATTACCATGGACACTTTGAGTCAGTTCCTAGTTTCATGTAAAAATGTACAATTCACAGCAGTTGCAGAAATAATGGACAAAAAAGTTGGCAAAAAGTTTTATCCTCGCTGCAGATTGATCAGCTGTGACATGTTTGGTTTCCAAAGTTTGCCTTATAGTTTTACATTTGAGCTACAGCGCTAATGTTGCTAACAAAAACATTACCAAAGTATTAGCATTGTGTAAACTGCAAACTGCCTAAATCATAATGCCTGCCTCAAACAATGCTGAATTATTAAGTAATCTCAAATAGACTTGCTAATTGTAATTTCTGACACTGTAGATCTGAAGAAATGGACCTAACACAGAAGCAGCCATTTGTAGTTGTACAGCTGTAATAACAACTAATGCGAAAGCTGAGTTTTGCACCTGCTTTAATGGTATGATGGAAATGGTATGATGGAAGTCATTGTAGATTCAGAGAGTCTCCCATTTTCCAAGAAACTCTGTGTAAAAAAGGCCTGTCATTTGAGTGGAAATGACCACCAAGAACTTGTCCCTTACTTTCATTATCTTTTTATTACAGTGAAGAATATAGTTGTTGGCCAGAAGATAGGTGTTCAGTTGCAGCTCATGTTTTTTTTCTGTCCAGGAGGATGGGAGAATTCCTTGGGTGTGTGTGCATATGTGTGCCTGTGTTCTGATCTTTTGTATGCGTCCTGTCAGTAATCAGGCAGTCAGAAATCTCCTCAACAGCAACAGTCACACATTGATTTCCGTGCTTGTTTCCCTGTTTCAGCCCCTTCATGTCCATCCTCCAGAGCCACAGTACAGCACACAGAGCTCACAGTTAACATCTGAAGCTCCTTTATATGACAATGCCCTAAAGGTTTATTATTCATTATAATTTATTATTATATTTAGAATTTATTGTTAACTCATAAAAGGCAAAACTGATTATTTTATGTTTAGTTGTTGAAACATAATGATGTAGTTACATATCTAAATATCTAAAAAATGATTATAAATAATCATCATTCTTCTTTAGAACACAAATGTGGTATTGATCGAAAGATCAGAGTCTGCACTTCAAACAGAATTTCTCCATTTGTTTCGGCGAGGTATAAGTTACACCATGCTTTTATTATCATCATCAGTAGACCTGCAACTTCAAAAGGAAAAGTTACAGGATTGAGGAATGGAATTCTGGAGAGGTGCATGACTGTTCAGGGGTTAACAGTTTTGTTTAGCAAACATACTCTTGCTCTATATCACAAGCAAATCATTGTGTATCAACAAATAGAAGCAAGCATAACAGACCTGTTTAGCTCTCTCTTACACAAACAATCAACACACACGTTTGCTCTCGCCTATAGCATGAATGGTCCACAAATCGCTGTACTTGGGTGAAACTCGAGTGACTGTCCTCTCACTGTCTGAGGGATAGAAAGAGAGGTGCTCGTGTGTGTGCGCGTGTGTGTCTTGGTGAAAGAATGACAGCGGCTGATTGGCTGACTGGTACGCACATACCTGACATATTTTCCTAGCTGTGACATCTGATTTGACAGTGACGGGTGATTTCAGGCTGGCTCTAATAAGTGAATTAATCGGAGGTAAAACATAGCGATCTGTCATGTTCCCCATACCTTAACAGCTGGTTGGCTTGTCCTTTGGTGACAAGCTAGTTTGTCCTGTGCAAATCTTCTGTCACCCCCCAAAAAATGGAGAGGCACAGTGTCAAGGGGGGGTGGGGAATGATGTGGCCGTGGTTGGGCCAAGTGAGAAATGTCTTGTCAGGCATAGCCAGCTGTGCCAATAATATTATCTTCAGGAGCATTCATCACACTGCTCCTACAGCACCTCCTGCAGCACCTTCCCATCCAAACGTCTTCTGCAGGAGCCTGGCAGGAGGAGCAAGAGTCACTAGCAGCCTCTGTACCTTAGGGAGCTTGAGAGAGAGAGAGAGAGAGAGAGAGAGAGAATACGCATTCCAGAAAGCTGCAAATGATAAATGAGTCTCTATCATCATCCCTTGAAGATGTGCACACAGTCATTAGTACGTGTGGCAAATTAAATCACTCACTCTCATGGAATTAGAGATTTGTTACTGGTGTTACATGCAGTATAACAACTTGGCTGTGTTCTCTGTGCCTTTTATCTTGAAGGGTTTTTAGTGGTATTGTAGCAGGGTCAGTGTTGAATACTTGGACAGTTTTAATACACTGTATAACTCTTTGGGTATAGCAATGCTCCAGGGTTCTGCACGTACACTTTACTAAGATAAAACTTCATGAACAATATACCATCTTACCTGAAGTTACATGAAAGATTGATCTTGAACTTAATATTCTGTTTATGTTTGAGATTCCCAAAAAGAGTATAAATACAGGGACACTCACACACACACACACACACATCCACACACCTTTTCACACTGGCTCCCTCAAAGCAAGTCTTCCCCCTCACCTGTGTGAAAGTGCCTGCACTTGTAATGAAGGCAGGATTACGTGTTGTGCTGGGAAAGTTTAGCTTCCTTTTGAGGCTAATATCATGGTATTAGACATGAAAGGTATTTGGGCTTCTAACACACATTTAGGCTTGTGGGGAAGCAGAGGCCCAGAGGCAAACGGCTGGCTTTGTGGAATATAAAACGTTCTGAACACCTCTGGCACAGAGCTGCCAGGGGCTTGACACCTCGCCAGAAAATATCCCCACGGAGATGGGACTTTTAAACAATTACAGAGACAACAACACCAACTCTATTATGCATTAGCATGTTCATAATACACTGTCATTGAACTCCATGTCCATAGATTACAGGTACATGTGATAGAACTAATTTGATTTGGATTGTTCAGTTGTTTATAAGGGTGTAGTTTGATATGTTTCACTATGAAATGAAAAGCAGTAAATGGTTAGTTATGACAAGTTGTCAGTTTTTATATCTCTGTAATTCCCACGGATGTGTGAAGTGTTAATAAATGTATTTGTGCAGAAAAGTTTGTATTGTCACTACTTTAATAGGAACTGTTTAGGGGCTATTTCTCTATTTTTCTTGATTTACCAGAACTCTGTCATTGAGAAACTGAAAATCAGCAAGTTGAATTTCAAATCCTACCGAGTACAAGAACTGGCAACAGTTTTTACAAATGCTTGCACTATCTCTGCAGGTGTGAATCACAGGCCACACTTGTCCAGTGCTGACCGAACTGAGATGTCCTATGCTTTGGTTTTGAGCATAGCTGGCTCTGTCAGTTTGAAATGGGATCTTGCAAAGGAAGGAAGGTGAGATGTGGAGCTTCGAGATGGGCTTTGCTCCAAGGTCTGGGTTGCCGATTGTACAGGCATTGAGCCTTTTCGTGTCTGGATCATAAGTCCTGTTTGCACTAGAGCCGTAAATTCTGCTTACCCAACAAGAATGAAATGTCAGCCAAGCCTCAGTTTGACAGACGCATTCATCTGACCAGGGTGTCTGAGAGGGTGTGTGTGTGTGTATGTGTGGACATGGTTCTCAGTTTGTCAGGCTGAGACTGTAAGTTTGAAGAAGCGTGTGTGTGTGTGTGTGTGTGTGTGTATGTGTGTGTGTGTGTGTGTAAAAGGGAAGAAATTATTTCTCCAGTTTCTCTCCAATGGAAATCAAGCCCTGATTGCTTTGATCCCCATTGCTGCAGGATCATAATCGCAGGCTGCTTCTTGGTCTGTTCTTGGCTATGTGGAGAGGCTAAGTATGGAAGCTTTACTCTGACAAGAGGCTCTGTTGACTGACATCTGGTGATAGTGCCTCTCCACTCTCCAGCGCTCATTTCCTGTTTTGGAGAGGAAGCGGAGGCCCAGTGTTGAAGTCCTTTTGAAGGGAAGCCCTATCTCCGAGAGACACATCTGTAATAAATTTGGGGAAGGCGCAGCCCTGTGTATCTGATCCAGCTCCTCTATTCATCACATTTGCAGATTGTATCATGGTAATCTTATCCGTTTGGCATGTAATTTTATTGGATGGGCATTCCTGGGAGATATTACCTGAGCGAGTCTTTAAAAAAAAGAGAGAGTGAGACTGGGTATCTCTGCCTCAAGCTTTCGCACATTTTAAAAGGCCTCAATTCAACAAGATCTTCGTCTCCTCCCTGAAGTTGAGCAGCTCCTCTGCAGAGCCGGTGGGATACGCTGCTCTTCCTTTGATTCTGTTTCTCCTAAATCACTGGAGCCAATCGTTCTCGCCCTGAGCTGTCCAAAGCATACCAATTTGACACCTAGCCTGTAAAAAGGGGGCTTTAGGCACCAGTGGGGTCTTAAGCAATGACCAGCTGGAAACTTGACTTTCTACCTCTTTTGTTCCTCAAACCGGAAATTGATCCAGGTGTGGATGTCTTGTCTCTCCCTCTCTTTCCCTTCCTCTCTGATGTCCATGTGCAGTAAAGCTGTCTGTCCAGAGCTTATCACAGGCCACTACACTTGTTTTCCAGCCTGATTTATGAAGGCTTTGAAAAGGTCTACTGATCCTATAGGCTGCAGTAATGCGCAGGATTCTGAGCCTGTCGATGCCGTGTAACCCCACCCCCTGCCTCACACACACATACACACACACACACACGCGTCCCTTGTGATTTCTGCCTCCAAGCTTTGTTTGATTAATAAGTACCTCCTATTCATATTCATTGATCAGCAGTGGAACTCCAGAGCGGATTCATAGTTTGACAGTAACAGTGATAAAGACCTCATCCTCCTCCTCCTTTGCACTTTGCATATATGAGGCCAGGAATGGGTTGGGCCTCCTCATACCCAACAGGATTCCTAATGAACCTGCCAGCAAGCTAGTGCTCTTATTGGTTTTCCATAGGGATGTCCCGTTCCCTTCTGAATGGTCTTAGCAGATCAAGACAAAGTCACATATTTTCAAGTAGAGTTTTAAGAGGTCCAATTCCTGTCCTTTAGAAAGGCTGTATTACCCTGTTGTGCTCTAGTTATGCCAATGTCTCAGAGGCGACAATATCTACTGCCTGCCAAACTGATTAACCTTTTTTGGAAGGACAAGAGGCTTATATATCTGCTGGGTTTGCCCGTTTTAAAGTGGAAAATGGAAACAGCACACAAATTACTTGTAATATCTGCAGTACTATTTAGGTTTTGACTATGAACGCCTTTTATGTAAAAAAAATTGGTTCACAGCTATTATACCCTTAGCAGATAGAGAAATAACACTATGAGAACTAAATTATCAGTCAGTCAAATCTCCCCTGAATTAAATTACTTTTAACTTTGCTTAACTTTAGTAACTTTGCTGTATCTAAAGGATGCTCTACACGTAGCACAATATTTGTATTTTTGTATATTTGTACTTCTACAAAATATATCAGGATCAGATGCAGACTCAGACTTTTAGACTATTTATCCCTCCTTCTCTTTGTATAGATCTCTCTACACTGCTGTCTCTGTCTCTCTCTTTCTGTCTGATTATGCTCTTTATTCTGATGCTCTGACTCAGTAAATCAGACTCTCCTCTGGAGCCAAACAGAGTCATGGCATGCTAGCATAAATCCTAGCTTTACAAAAGCAAGAGTGCTTATAATGGATTGATTGTGCTTTTGTGGAGCAGAAAAGGAATGATCTCTTCTGCTTACAGAAAGCCACTGCTCTCCTTCTTTATTGGCCCTCTGTTGATTTATCATGCATGCAATGTGGTTCCAAGCTGAGGATTAGTTATCAAATGCTGCTCTTCCTGAAAAAAGTGATGCTCTGTTTTGTGGCATAAAGCTGCATTCTCTCTAATGAGATCCAATGCTCTTTGTGCTGTAGTCATTGAAATAAATGTAAAAGAATTATTGTTTTTGCCAGCCTATTGCCAACCTATCTGTTCTTTTGTTAGTGTCCTATAAAATTTAAATTGTTCTGTCTTATGAGCACCTAATGAGACACTGGTATTATTATTAATTCATTGATTAATGCCTACAGCTATACAACAATAAGAAAAAAATCTTTGCTTAATGAGCAGATCAAGGTCAGCAAAGCCTGCTTACAGTCTCCATAGGTTTGCATATACAATGTAAAGTGTACACATATGTCAGAGTGTAGCCTGCATTGTTTTCTTTTAAATGTAGCATTGCTCTGAGCGGCTCATGTGACTACTTCCCCTTCAGAAATCCCTGTCAAGAACAAAGCATGCTGTATGTGTACCAATGGATCATTCACTGTGAAAGTGGAGGCTGGGGGCATGGATGTATTCAACACTCGGAGATGCTTGTCAGTCATTCAAGAACAGGTTGTGGCCTATTAGGCTCCCAGCCCACCTGCACAAGAGAGAGGGAGAGAGAAATCTTTCTTGCTGTTCCTTGCTGGACAGTGCATCATTAGCACCATGTTTAGCCTTGTTTAAACCCAGCCTAAGCCCCTGCTGGCCCAGCACAAAACAAACACACACACATACACACACATAAACTTACAGTGTGTTGTTTAGTCACTGGCAATCATCAACATTGTGTGTGTGTGTGTGTCCGTGTGTGTCTGTGTGTGTATGTGTGGTCTAGTATTGAGATCTTTGTGGGGTCTAAATGCCCTTATATTGATACAAAAACATGCAAAGTCTACACTGGGACTTCTCTTTATGGGAAATGTGCTGTTGTCATTACAGATGCAGATATTTTGAGGAAAGAAATATTGCCTTTTGGTTACTGGAGTTAAGGTTCGGGTCAGGTTTAGGTGTAGTATTACTGAATCACATTACAGCACAAATCAGTGGGAGTTTGCAAAAATATAATGATACCAAACGTTAGTTTGAGTATCAGTTTCCCCATACACCCCCTGTGGCCCGTCTCTTTTCGGCCATAAGAAACTGTTAACAAGCCCTCCTGTAGCCTGGGAGAGAGAGAGTCATAACGAGCAGTATGGAAATCAACGGCTGCTCCTTCCCAGATGAGCAGAGAGTGTAGCGGATGGGTGGATGAATGGATGGATGGATCGATTGGCACTCATGAGAGCAAGTGGGTTTGACTGCTGGGTTCGGAGTGTTAGAGACGAAGGGAGAAAGAGAGCGAGAAGGATGGAGGGAGAGAGGGATAGAGAAAGAGAGAGCTGGCATGTGGCCCACTGCTCAGACAGCTACGTCTGTGTTTGTGGCGGCTCCACCCCGCTCTGCTGGAAATAAAGCTGTTCATACCCACTCTAACACTTCCTCTGACAGCCCGGGATGATGTAAGTCAAGAGAACAGGAAACACTCACTATCATAGCTCTCTCTCTCTCTTTCTCTCTCTCTCTCTCTGTCTTTCTTTCTCACACATACACAAACACCAACATTGATATCATCTTAAGAAAACCTTGTGTCTGACAAATATTATCTAGTAATTGGTCATTTGTCCTTACCTTTAGTGTTAATTGATGTATTGAGATTTGTATGCCATAACATTTTGGAGCATTTATATTGGTTTTATTGGTGTGGGTGTGGGTGTGGGTGTGTGTGTGTGTATTTGTGTGTGTGTGTGTGTGTGTGAGAGAGAGAGAGAGAGAGAGAGAGAGAGAGAGAGAGAAAGAGAGAGATTGAGACAGAAAAAGAAAGAGAAGGGGTGCTGCACAGTTTTTGGACATCATATACACAGAAGCTTAACTGGTGAAGTATGTTCATGCTGGTGAACTGTGTTTGTATTTCTGGGGTTTTAGCACAGGGAACAGATTAACCAATGTCTTCATTCACTCACAGTGTGTAACCAAATGGGGAAAACATACACATGTATGTTGGATATGAAATTTATCATCTATCATTGTTTCTATTTTCATGTCTAGCTCTCTGAACTGGTATGTGCAGAGTTCAGACCGTGGCGGTCAGTGTGGAAGTGCAGTTGAGGATCATAGTCAACGTAGAGGTGTGGTAAAGTCTGGTGGTTGGTGTAGAGGTGTGGTAAAGCCTGGTGGTTGGTGTACTGATGCAGTAAAGGCTGACTGGTGGTTGGTGTAGAGATGCAGTAAAGGCTGACTGGTGGTTGGTGTAGAGATGCAGTATAGGGTGGTTGGTGTAGAAATGCAGTAAAGGCTGACTGGTGGTTGGTGTAAAGATGCAGTATAGGGTGGTTGGTGTAGAGACGCAGTATAGGCTGGCTGGTGTTTAGTGTAGAGACGCAGTAGAAGGTGGTTGGTGTAGAGACGCAGTATAGGCTGGCTGGTGTTTAGTGTAGAGACGCAGTAGAGGGTGGTTGGTGTAGAGATGCAGTATAGGCTGGCTGGTGTTTAGTGTAGAG
>JBBPCY010000001.1:32972558-32986157 GCA_037974405.1 Brachyalestes nurse | reverse complement strand
GTGTTTAGTGTAGAGACGCAGTATAGGGTGGTTGGTGTAGAGGTGCAGTATAGGCTGGCTGGTGTTTAGTGTAGAGACGCAGTATAGGGTGGTTGGTGTAGAGGTGCAGTATAGGCTGGCTGGTGTTTAGTGTAGAGACGCAGTATAGGGTGGTTGGTGTAGAGGTGCAGTATAGGCTGGCTGGTGTTTAGTGTAGAGATGCAGTATAGGCTGGCTGGTGTTTAGTGTAGAGGTGCAGTATAGGCTGGCCGGTGTTCAGTGTAGAGATGCAGGCCGGTGGTGAACACAGATGTTTTGGTAAAGGCTGGTGGTTGGTATAGAGATTTGCTAAAGGTAGGTGATTAGTGTAGAAGTGTGCTAAAGGCTGGTGATTAGTGTAGAGGTGTGCTAAAGGCTGATGGGGAGAGGAGAGATGCCTTAAAGGTTGGTGTTCAGTGTAGAGGTGCAGTAAAAACTAAATCAACAAAGGCACCAGTAACTTGTGTCTGTGTATTAGTGTGTGTGCGTTTGTGTGTGTGTGTGTGTTTGTTATTGTATAGTCATGTATGTCTGGATCTGTACAATATCCCTCAAGGTGCCCTGCTTCCACCAGCAGTCTTCCAGCATAAATCTCACTCACTCGTTCACTCACGTATTCACTCACTCATTCAGCCAGCAGCAGCAACAGCACAGCGTCCCTCCCAATGAACCTCTGCAGCAGGGAACTGAGGACACACACACACACTAACAAAAGATATGTAGACCCTCACACAGATCAGGGGGGCACACTAATGTGGCCCGACTCACCGCTTTAATGAATGGGAGTGTGTGCAGCAGCATGCAAACACTTTAACCAAATAAACCCTGAAATATTGCCCTCACTTTAGCCTATTAGCTCTTACTGATAAACTGTGGGGTCATGTTCTATATGTTTGTGCTAACTAGAGCGGGGCACCAGTCCAGCATGAGCTACACATCACTTCTTTTTCTTGAATGGAAAGAAAAGCACAGCATCATTTTGCGAGCCTGTCTGCGTCTGACACTAGATTAACAGTGCTACATTTGGCATACGTGTGTGATGATGGTAATGCTGTTAGAGCAATGACGTTTTTCAGACTGCCCCGCCGCTGTCAGGCTGCCGCTGCTGCCTCCCCTTTCTGGGCGCTCTTTCATTGTGTTGGAGTGTCACGGGTGCGGCTGTGTGACTTGCTCTAGGTGAGACCATCTGCCTGGCAAATAATTGATTGAGCAAATGAATAAATGAATATGTTTACTGGTAATTATATACAAACACCACACGAGATGGCGAATGCCTTCTCTTCCTCTCCCCAAGAGGTGTGAGGGTATAACTGTGTGTCCACCATCTTCCTCTTGATTCATCTTCACCACTGGATATGCACCCTGAATATGGTTCACCTGAACATTAACATTAACATAAACGCAGTGTTCTTTGTTTTACATTTGTCAACAATTTATCAGCACATTTATTTTGTCACCTTCTACATTGTAACTTTGTAATTTTAAATTAATACTTTCATGTCACTGTATCTATTTCCTGCGTAGATTCACAGTTGAGACCCAATCACAAAATGCATATGCTCCTGATTATAGTTCTCAAGCTAATCTAAAATGTTCCAGTAAATGGGCAAATAATGGTTATTGATATTATTATATAAATAAACGTGTATTTTTATACAAATGAATTCAGTTTAGCTTCATTTTTGTATCGTGACTTTATCACGGGGTATTTGAGCAACTGAAACACATTACACGAACATAAAATGCATAAAGTGTTTAAAATTCTTAGATATTGGATTTTTTTGTGTTAAGAAAACACTTAGCATTCCCTGAACAGCTGAACAGCTAGTAGATAGTTCTACAATTATGAATAGATGTATGTTTAAAAAAGCCTATAGAAATTAATGAATATGCGGTCAAACATTTTGTAGTTTTTAGTTTTTTGACATCTTTTGCAAGGTTTTTTATAAGGTTGTGTTCCAACAGCAATTATATTTAATTCCATTAAAAGCTTCTTTTGGTGATGCAGGCTTTTTGTGACAGTAACGTTCACAGGTTAACACATTTTACACATAGCACTGGGAAACAGAATTGCCATCATGTTTAGAGTATTTTAAAGCTCTTATTTACTTGCTTTACGCATGGGAAAGCAGAGTTTGAGTGCTGGTTAAGACAGCAAGACTGTTGTTCTAATGTTATACTGGGCTCCAAATATTACAGTCCCACCAGAGTAATTCTGTCACTCATTGTAATTTCATCCATTATTGTAGACCTAATGACGCATTCATACCAGATACTGATATTGTGATAACAATAAAAATACAATGAATCATATAATTTGTGTTTTTATTTCAATCATAATAGGCCATAAAAGGTTATAATACCTTTTCACTGCATCAATACACAACTAATCCCAACACATGCTAGAGTTAATAGGCTGTTTACGACTTTGCAAGCATAAGTAGACCAAAACCTTTTGAGCGTTTTAACACCCGAAATCCGTCAGTAAGTGCTCCTGGCCTTGTGCTGTGATGCTCCGCAGCGCAACATTGTGCTGGCAGGATCCTACTGCACACCTTCTCACCGTTTTAATAAATCCTGCTGGGGAAACAGTGATATGTAAATACACAGAAGCGTGTCCAATAAACAGTGGTATGTAAATGTATGTAAATGCATGCTGTAGGCCCATGTTTGTGTTGGAGTATAGAGACAGTCTGGGTGATACAGGAAGTGGTGACATGCTCTCTTGGCCTGTTATGTTAGCTGACAGAGCTAAGTCGCATTCACTGCTGGCCAAACTTTTTAACACCTCACAGTTTGTAATCAAAATAAGTACGTTTCCTTTGATAGTGTAATAGTGTATATGTGTTGAAATAAAGGGTGTGTTATAAGATGCCTGATTTAATAGATATCATGATTTTTCAGCTACAGTCACTGGCTGATGAAAACACAGATCTAGTGTTAAAATGTTTAGAATCACTTGATTAGTGTATTCCATAATAACTTATACAGTGAATGCTCAAGACTAGTTTCCCAAACCCAGATTAAGCCTAGGCCTAGATTACAAAGAATTTTCACTGAGGATCCAGTTTAGTCTGAGCCTTAATGTATGTCCAGAAAACTGATCTCTAGTGGTTATTGGATTGAATACAGAAATGTAACATCACTGATGGTGACTTTAAAAAAGAAGAAAAAATGTCAGCGGGGGCATTGAAACTGTTACATACAAGTGTATATGAAAGAAAATAGTGGAATAATGCTCTTTTATGGGTGGCACAGTGGTGCAGCGGTTGCAGCAGGATTTGAGCTTCCGAGTAATTTTAGCGTGTGAAGTTCGATTCACCTATGTGCAGAATACAGTGTTGTTTTATCGCAGCCTATTTAACAAAGATCTGAAAGGACTGAGAGTCAGAGTAAACCGTTTACAATATTTTAGAACTGCAACATTATATGAAACAAATGTTTTTCTGTCACAAATAAGAGAAATTGTGGAAGTTACAATATTTCAGTCTGATACACATCCCATGTTATTGCCCAGGTTCAACAGCGTGGTCTAGAGAAGAATCATAAAATGCTCCAAATGGTTCTGTAGTGGGCTGAGTAGCTCCAAGATATGTATGTATGTGTATGTTTGGGAGCGTGTGTGTATGTGTGCGCTCTTCCCTCCTGTTCAATAATTCATCAATTCAGCGCAGCAGGGAACAGACATAGATTTATGGCCTGTGATTGTGCAATGTCTGGATTTATCAGGACCATGGAGAGAAAATTGACCACAACTACAAAAGGCCATTTCTGCTTGTATTTGATCAGCATGAGAACTCATCAGAACTAGGGGGCAGAGGGGAGGAGAGAAGGGGGGATGAAAGGGATAGAGAGAGAGAGAAATGGAGGGATGGGGCAGGCAGGAAGGAGGGGGTTGCGGAGGTTTCATTAAGGGATCATGGTGGCCCCCTGGTGTTTCCCATCTCCATCCTCTTCCATCGCCTGCACCCTGGACCCCCACTCTGTCTCTCCGATTAATATGAAACTGTTACAAGAAAATGAGAGTTTATTGATTTGTTTTAAGGCACGCATGTTTCAAGCAGAGGAGAGAGAGACATTCAGATGCAGAGAGGATGATAGCTAAGTGATCCCAATAAAGGGGACAGAATGTTATGTATCTGAATGTGGAAGAGACAGAAGGAGAGCACTAGTATGAGAAAGAGAGTGAGCAAGAAAGGAGCGAAAAGAAGTGAGAGAAAATGATAATTATACCGAAAGTGAACATGGAACGGGGCAAAGGAGAGAGAGAAACAGACAGAAACCGAGCAAGAAGGAGAGTGAGTGAGAGAGAAAGGGAGACTGAAAGACAGAGAGAAGCAAGCCAATGAAGAGGGAGTAAAAAGAGAAAGAGTGACAGAGAGAAAGAGAGTAAGGAATATATATATATAGAAAGAGAGAATGAGAAAGAGGGTATTGGCTCATGGCTGTTTAATCTTTCTTCAAGAGACAAATAGGGGCCGTTTGGCTGTGTTTTATTTGGACTGTGATTTAATTTGAGTGGGCCACAGTGGAGGGGGGTTATATGGAGAATGGACAATAACAATAGTGATGCTGAAATCCTAGATTACCACCTACACCCATGACACTTCCCCCTCATGGAGAGGCAGTGGAATGTGACCGTGCGGACACAGGGGTTATTGCCTGGACAGATTTCTCCCTGAGTTGATTTTCATTTTCTTGATTTTCAAAGTGGTCAGTGATCTGTAACCGGCTCCTACAGTGGGTAGAGGGGGGTGGAGGGGATTTGGGCTGGAGCACAGTGGACAGAGGTTAGACCAGTCCATAAATGGGGAATTGTGACTCAAATCTCCTTTCTTTTCTTTCTCTCTGTCTCTGTCCCTCCCTCTCTCTACTTCTCCATCATGTCCATGATGCTCTGCTGCATCCACATTTCCTCTTCGCACATGTTTCAACTTAAAGCGGCATTCCTTTCATTGAGACAAATGCGTGCTGACACAGAAAAACCTTGTTGTGTGATTAAGATACAAAGCAAATTTAAGCTGATATGCAATAGTGTGATTTTAATCCTGTACGAACCAGGCTTTAAAAAGCAATAACATTTACAAAAGCGTTTAAATAATTTTATATTTAAGCCTATTTTGGTAGAATAGAAAAGCTTAACATGTGTTCACAATCTTAAGCTACTGATTCCAATGTTAAAAAAAGTTAATTTTGTGATTACATAGAATACCAATATAAAAAACAATATCTATGGCAAAACTGAATTTTCCATGGCAAACCTGAATTCTTGTGATAGCTGGCATGTGATAACTTCACTTCACTGTAATGTGCTGTAGGCTAGCTAGCAAAAGTGAACTGCGGAGGATTTAAGTCAATTCTGTAACAGGCTAAAGTACTAAATCTGTCATCACGCTGAGGCAAGTTAGCACTGAAAACATGTCATTTATAATCCTAATATTAAAACAAACCAGACATAGTAATGTAAAGTGTTAAAACTGTCTGTTCATCGGCCGATTCAGTCTTTTGATGAAGTTAAAGTGAAAATATGGAGATTTCTTCCCAGCTGATTCCCAGAGTGCGGTGAGCCGAGTGAGACCGCAATATTTTGTTAAAATTCTGAATTCTTTTCTGCCACAAACCTTTTAGCCAATCATATCAAACTGTAGCTCAGGTTTTCAGCTTTCCATGGCAGACTTCAGATTTAAGGTCCGTGATTGGACAGCTGATATATAAATGGTTAAAGTCATCGATGATTATTTTTTCGAATGGACTGGCTGGAAGAGGGTAATGAAGGATATAGGACTAGCTGTACCTGAAATATTGTATTTTTCTGTAGGCTTAGAGGTGTGAATGTTGTATCATATATATATATATATATATCACTTTGCTATTGATAAAATATTTGGTCTTGAAGCTGCTCAGAAGTGTCAAGTGCTATCTTTGTTCTGTGGATTAAGTAGCTGGCTTGCCGAGTTCGCCAATTGGGCTCTCCTTTGTGAGCTGGCTTTTGGTCTTTGCTGTCACAAGTTCTGAAGGTTGAAGAGAAAAGCGGTGTCAGAAAGCTGATTGGTAGCACAGAATTTCTAAGACAATCTGAATCTCATATTCAGCTACTTTGCCACAGTGGATTAAGATGATCTAAGAGGGCTTTGTGGGGCTCGATAAAAATCAGGCGCGCTGGAGAGAGGAGCACCGGGAGAAATTTTACCCTTTTTGTCCTTCGAAGTTAATTGTTAAAGTTATTTCCCCCCTTGCTGTTGTCTGCGCTTTGCCAGGAAAAGGGAGCCATGTTGTCTGTGAATTTAATTTTCCCTCTTCTCAGGCACATGCCAACATACACATATGCGCGCACACACACACACACACACACACATAGTAAGTGCTCCACAGTTTTACTCATGTAATCATCCTCTCAATATCATCTCTAAAGAAATATCTTGAACACACCATGACTTCCAGTACAGTGATTTGATTCTCATGTTGAAAATGAACACTGTCCTTGCTGTGATGACAACAGTACTTTACTTTAATATGGTCCATTTTCATGCACTGATTGACTGCTACACTGATGGATGGTATTGTGCTGCTGATGTGTCTATAATGACTACTATGCATTGCCGAAGGCTAGTGTTCGCCACACCAACTGAGTAAATGCTGCAGGCTTGAGCCTCTATAGCCCTTGATACCTTCCATTTTTCGTGAAGTGAAAGGCTTTAGTTGGGCAGTGAAGATTAAGGCCTTGTGGAGAAGTGGCACAATGCAGCATTAAGAGGAGAGGGAGAGCGAGCGAGAGAGAGCGAGAGAGAGAGAGAGAGAGAGAAGGAGAAAGCAAAGTGCCCCTTCAGTAAATCTCAGCCTGTCTGTCTGTCACTGGCCAGTTAAAGGTTACTGTAATCTGAGCCGTGTAACACTCGAGTGGACTGGAGAATGCTCTCACCGGTTAATAGTGCAGCTGTGATAGATATAGCCTGGGCCAGGCAATGCAGTAGCTAAGAACAGAGGATGGAATGACCTAACTCAGAACTTCATATGACGATACTAGAGTGGGAGAGAGAAAAGTATGCGTGCTCACACATACAAACACACCCTACACTCTTAAATTAAAGTTTCCTATATTGTTCTTGGAAATATTGACACTTGGTTTAAAACTAGGGATGTAACTTGGGATATTGTGGACAGTTATGATATCTGATGTGACTACACTGTTGAAACACCAAAGCTTTCAAAAGACCAACACTAAGGAGCTACGCACTCCAGCACACCTCCTGCCTCCCACCTCTAGAGCTGTTAGGTGACCACGACTACATTCACCATTTTTTCAAATTTTGGTCAAAATATGAGAATATTTCAATTGATTCAAATTGGGGGCTGGCATATGTTCATTCTTTGATCCATCAGTTGAATCTTGAATCTAGAGGCTGTGCCAAAAAACATTTTTTGCCACCTTTGTTTTTTAAGAAGGTTGGGATGTAAAGATACATTTCCAGTTGCATGTTTTTTGGTTCTGCAGTATCTGATATTCGAAGTTTGACTTGATTCCCAAATCCACCAAACCAAAAATCACAATCTCTGGAATTTATAAACGCACCCATCTTTTGCATGCCCCTCCCCATCTCCTTTCCCACCCACTAATTGGATGCATTCAGATGCTTAGTTTAGTTATTGTTGGTTTCAAATAAATGAGAAATGACAAGAGTGTATTAACAATACAGTTTTTATAAACTGTTCCTTATATTAGTTTTTGCAATTATGTGTTTCAATCGTTACACTCTTAATGCACACAGCACATATACACACACAAACTCACGCACTATGCAGTGTGTAAGTTTGAATTGTAAAATTAGAAAACTGTGTCGTTTGGCTGTCAGACATTACTTCTCAGCCCTGGGCTTGGCAGCCTGCACATCATTCATCTTTTTCATGCCATGAAGTCAGTCCGCCGCCCGTGGAAACTCTCCAGAAGCCTTTTAGACTTTTTTTTTTCTTTTCTGGGTCCTGAACGCATTTGGTTATTAGGAAAAATGAAGTAAGCGTTTGCCGACTTCATTCTCATTCCTGGCAGTCTGCTTTTTATCATAAGGCAGATAGTCATTAATTTACAGAATCAACGCTGGGAACATCTTTTGTGATCTCATATTAAATTTTCCCCCTGAATCCACCCCTTGGCAAAAATTACTCACATCGTTAAAAAATATTTAATTAGGCTGTAGTTTATCCACGGCTCACAAGGGAGAGGGGATTTGCATGAGGCAGGTCACCTCGCGCGGCGGTGAGGGAGATTGGATGTGAGTGGGGTTCAGGGGGTCACTCACTCTGCCAAGGACTCCCATTTGCCAAGGTCAGCCAGGTAGAGAGGTGGTCCCCTGGGTCTGCGCTCAGAGAAGACAGCTCCAATTGGCCCTTAATTATGCTCTTCCTTTAAGCCACTGCTGGCTTTTATTTTAAAATTTTCTCTTCCTCTCTCAGTCACTGCTTTAACTTTGCAGTGTTTTTTTTTATGTTTTTAATTCATATAAGTGTTTTCATATAATATATACAAAAACATAGTGTTTTAAACAAATATTTGTTGAGAACATATTATGTTCTCAAGAAATATTTGTTTAAAACACTATGTTTTCATTTAAATGAAGTGGCAACAGTTGATAACTAACCGTCAAAGTGTCGCAAAAATATCAAAACAAGGAGTCCATATTTTGTATTTCATCAGTTCCACAGGTGTTATTAGGGAAGGTTTGAGAAGGTTTTGATGAGATTCCTTTCTTATGGAACTTTCATACTGGCCAGTTTCTTTCATATAGACCGAATGTAAAGGAGTTGCTTAGAACTCATACACAGTTCAAAAGCTGATCAATAACTGGATCATTTGTGTACAGCTGCCCTATGCATTCTTATAGTAATTTGAAGTCCAGCACAGCATAACCATCTCCTGTCATTTTTACATTTGCGTTAGTGCTCTTCAGTTCTCCTAAACACAATGACTCTTATCACATTTCTATTCCGTAATATGCTGATATAGACCCCATTATAACACTGCCGTTTAACAACTGAGAAACCCTCTTCTGCTAAGTATCTTTATGCAAAATGGTTTTAATTGAAAGTGATGTAATATGAATCATTTATGCAACTATAATTATATGCTTCATATAGTGTGCTATTTAGATAGTGTTAAATACAATAATTAATTCTGAACCCCCAAGCCAACATCAATTTATTTGATTAATACTTGTTAAAGTCCTTCAAATCTTTTAGGAAAGGTTTTTCCCCTGGTGTACATTTACTATAATCCACAACCCTAGGGATATCATGTTTATTTTATTTGCCTCTTTTTTCAAATTATGGATGGATCCATGGATCTCTGTTTTAGACGTTAATATGTTAATGATTGCGAGGGAAATTAAAATAATTGATGGAGGAAATCATTTTTGCACATTTTCTGTAGTAATTTAAAGTAGCCATTATTCATTATGTATAAGTTCTTTATATTAAAAGTCTACTGAAACCTGTTGACTGAAGTATTTGAAGCTGTTATAAAAGCAGACTGAGAATTCAGGATCCAGAATTTTTCACGTTCGGATAACCGCTAACATGCCTTATGTTTTACATTAAATACTTTACCATGTTTAAAATACCAAAATGGTTTCTAATCACTGTTAATTTGTCAGACATTTGCCTGGCTTTTGACATTCAGTCTCAGTTTGTCGTGTCAGTTTTACACTCTCCGCCTCATTTAACATCATCCGCAGGCGTCATGTCTTACGCTGTAGGTTCTGATTGTGTGCTTGCACATGCTGCCCCAACCAAATGTTCCTGGACTCCAGGCAGGTTAAGTGTGTGTGTGTGGGGAGGTGAGCACAGTTTGATGCCAGAGAGTAATTGTATCATAATGAGGAGGATGAGGCCTGGCAGGCTCCCATGGCTCTTCAGCTGAGTTCAGTGACACTTGACAAAGCACCCTGAGGCTGTGGAGCAGGGGCAGGAGAGGGTGGCCTGCAACAAGAGAAACTTCTACTCGTGTTTCAGTGGAGATGCAGCAGGGATGAAAGGAGGGGGCAGCTATCTCCAAATCACCTCAGTCATTAAGCAGGAAGGGATGGAGAGAGAGTTGAGAGAGGAGGGGGGAAAGGCAAACAGGAAGGAAGCTGTCTATCATGTGATGAAATTTGACAGTGGGGATTATGGCTTTGATGGAGCAGAACAGTTAATAGCGGATAGCTGACATTTCTGAAACCCTGCTAATTAAGGGCTTCCTTTTTTAAAGCCAAGCGTAAAATCTTCTCTCTCTCTCTCTCTTCATGTTTGGAGAATCAGGTGTTTTCATTAATACGTGCCAGTCAGTCTTAATAAGCCAGAGGAGAGGGGGGGTGGGGGGGTCGTGGCTCTTATTGAGTGACCTTCAGCAGAATAAACGTGTTGCTGGGGGCGCTGCCCATGCCCCTTCTCCACCGTGTGCCGCCTCATTTACAATGCAAAAAGCTCCAGTCGTAATCCAAGTGTCCTTTCTACAATCACAGAGTATAATCTGCTGCTCTCTTGTAATGCACAACACTGGTACTTTACCGCATCCGCCCGCCGCACAATGAATATTATTTTCCCTAGCATTGCCCCCCCCCATCTCCCCATCAGCACGAACAAGGCTGGACGAGTGCTTTGTGGAAGCACTTGTGTTGAAAAGTAGGCTCATTCTAATACAGTTAAAATAGTCGACAGGGCCGTGTTCATGAATTATAATAGACACAAAAGGTTTGTCCGCGTGAGGCCTGGGAAAGAGAGATAGCTTTGGCATTTCATCTCCATTCCGAAATAGATTTTTTTAAAGCACTCTGTGTAATGTATTCAGTGTAGTCATTCTCGCACCGACACACTGTCATCTCTCTTATTATTCAACTTTAATCCAATTACTCATTTGAATCGCTATCATTCCTCCCATCATCGTAATCCATGCTGCTGTTTAGCTCTCAAGGTTAAACACAGTTGTAAAATGCTGCTCTCCACTTTCTGAGAGGGCCTCACTCTGCCTTTTGTTTGAATTGAGCTCCAAGCCTTTGTAAGCCAGATGAAAATCCTAGCCCCACCTCATCGATTCTTCAAAAAGAATCCACAATTCTCCAATCCATTGGATGCAGGCAGTATGTCAGTCTTCCAGAGAAAAATCCAGAAAGTGCTAAGGTGCCTTTTGCTTTGATGTCTGGAGGAACATAGAAACACTATACTGTGGTTTTGATGTATGTATATATTAGGGTTGTGCGATGAGATATCACAAGCCGATTTATTATTTTCAGATAAATCAATTTAGCTTTCTATTTTAGGTTTGTAATCTCTGAAACATGTGTATAGACTCCAGTGGTGGCAATGTCCCCTTTTCTAGACTCCACAGTAACTTCTGCTATTGTTTCCTTGTAGCAGCCACAGACAGTCACAGTTTACTCACACAAATTGTGAGAAGAAAACAAAATATCAACACCGACTTTCATGACAAACTGCTAAAATAGTTTGTTTCTAAATAGTTTGTTTCAGTTTTTGATTGAGGGATATATGGAACTATACTAAAAATTTCTTCAGGAAGAAAATTACACACATCTCATTTATCTCATTTCAAAATACACATGACATGCACAGTCATATCCGGAGGGAATGATTTTAGTATGCAGCCTTTAGCTAAGTGGATATAAAAGGATTGTTATAGGCTCATATCAGGTTCTTCATTAGGATTTTATGATCTTGAACATGGTTAGTTGTAGCCAGTTGTAGCCTGTTTTTTAGTTTAAGCAATTGATAAAACTATTAATATACTGTTGTGAATTGTTTTAAATTAGAGTGCCTGTTAAATCATGTAAGATATCTATACAAAGTAATGTAAAACATTAAAGTTAATTAACATAATATAAATTAAGGGTTTGTGATACCAATATTGGTTACCATCGAGTGTTAATAATAACTGGGTGTTGGATGGATGGATGAAGGAAGGAAGGAAGGAAGGAAGAGATGTTCTGTTTTGCTGTGTGCTGCTGTGGATATTAGTGTGTTTGCTGTGTGATTTACTGTAGGGTGTGAGCTCTAAGACGTTGAGAGAACTGAGGGAGTGCATGCAGGTCAGCCTGAGACCTGTTCTGCCCAACAGTCTTTACAGCCTGGGTACAAGTCCACACTGCATCTACTGCTTGTGTTGTGAAAACAATTGTGTGTAAAAACAACAGCATTTCAGTTGAGTTAGAGTAGATTTATTTCTGGGCTGAAATGGGCACTGAAACAGGAAAGATAAAACTAAGAAAAGTTTTTTCATCTTGTAGGGAATGCAGCCAGGCAGAGAGGAATATATGGAACTATAGTCAGTAACCGGCGTTGTTGTTGACTGGTGAAGCCACATCAGGAGAAAGCCAATCTGTGGGAGCCGCAGAGTTTGATGAGAAATGTATCTACTATCAGCTATAACATTAAAACCACCTATATTGTGTAGGCCCCCCTCATATCACCAGAATAGCTCTGAATCAGGCATGGAGGCACTCCACAAGACCTCTGAGGGTGTGCTGTGGTATCTGACACCAAAGCATTAAAAACAGATCCTTTAATTCCAGTAAGTTGTGAGTTTTGGAGGTAATTTGGAGGCCAAGTTAACACCTTGAACTGTTTGTCATGTTCCTCAAACCATTCCTAAACACTTTATGCAGTGTGGCATATCCTGCTGGAAGAGGTTATTTCCATTATGGAAATCATTGCCATGAAGGGATGTACATGGTCTGCATCAGTGTTTAGAATGGTGGTAATGAATTCCCAGCAGAACATTGCCCACACTGTCTTCATTGGCTTGCCTTCTTCCCATAGTGCACCCTAGTGCCATCTCTTCCAGGTAAGCAGGGCACATGCATGCAGCCGCCCACATGATGTTAAAGAAAATGTGATTCGTCAGACCAGACCACCTTCTTCAGCTGCTTCATGGTCCAGTTCCGATGCTAAGGTGTCCTTTGTAGGTGCTTTTGGAGGTGTGCAGGTGTCAGTAGGGGCACCTATGCAACTCTGTACACAGAAAAGTTCAATGCAGTGTGTGTTCTGACACCTTTCTGTCACAGCCAGCATTCATTTTTCAGCAATTTATGCTACAGTAGCTCTTTTGTGGGGTCGGACCAGACAGACTCTCCATGGCTCCACACACATATCAATGAATCATGGACACCCATGACCCTGTTGCCGGTTCACAAGTTCCATGTATTCCTTTTGGTAGATACTAACCACTGCAAACAGGGAACACCCCACAAGACCTTCCGTTTTATAGATTTTGTCCGTGTCGAAGTTGCTCAGATGCTTACACTTGTCCATTTTTCCTGCTTTCAGCACATCAACTTCAAGAACTGACTCGAATTTTTTGAACTAATGTATCTCACCTTTTTGAATGTTGTGGCCGATTTAGTGTACATTCTCATATTAAAGAACCATGAGATATCCGAACTCTACTCTCCACCAGAGGGCAGTGCAGATCCTGCGTATTATGTTTGCGTCAGAGTTTATTATCTGTTTAGACCAGGGGTGCCCAAACCTGTCCAGAAAGGGCCACTGTGGGTGCAGGTTTTCGTTCCAACCAAGCAGGAGGCACACCTGATTCCACCT
>JBBPCY010000001.1:32942037-32969605 GCA_037974405.1 Brachyalestes nurse | reverse complement strand
GTGTGTGTGTGTGTGTGTGTGTGTGTGTTTGTGTGTGTGTGTGTGTGTGTGTGTGTGTGTGTGTGTGTGTGTGTGTGACATGATACGCCTGATGAGTGTCTTCAACTCTGCCCCAAATTCTCGAGGGGGAAAAGCTGTGCCGGCTGCACTGTAACACAGGCTTTACTCTGGCCCGGAATTTAATTAGAGGAATTGTATAGAAGAAATGAAAAGAGGTGACATTCCTCATTGGAATTCCTTTCAGGGCGGTTATAGACTTTGCCTTCCAAATGTTCCCATTTTCATTGTGTTGTACTGATGATAATTTAAGTATTAGGGGAAAATCCATTTATAAATTAAACAAAATGACTTGATATCCATCAGTCCCTTAGTTCATCAAGCTGTTCAAACAGAAGGGAGATTGGCTGTTCGGCCTGGGTCTTCGGAGAGCCTCAGTAATTAGATCTGCCAAGGATTTATTCTTTGCTGATTGGGGCTTTAAATTAATTGAAGTTCCACATTTGTGGTTTTGTCCTTTTCGTGGGTTTTTTTGCCAGCAGATATTTCACACTGGAGGAATGGGGATTGTGTGAGAGTGTAAGTGTGTGTGTGTGTGTGTGTGTAGGGTATGAGGGTTATATTCTGTATAGAAGTGCTTCCCAATGTTAATTTCTTGGCGGCAGTGAGAGAGAAGCACTTTAAAAGGTGGGGGTGGGGTCTCTGACATTGAGATTTATTTGTGTACACAGAGACTCATTATGGATGTGCTGTAGAATCAGACAAAGGGCACCCAACACTTCCCCACCCCCATCCTACAACTCTCTCTCTCTCTCTCTCTCTCTCTCTCTCTGTCTCTCTGTCTCTCTCTCTATGTATCTTTCAGTGTGAAAGTATAAGCACCAACTAGGGCACGTCAGAAGCAGCTCTTTCACCTCATGTCACCTCCCTTGCCCCTTTTTGTCCCATGATTGTCTCTTCCTCCATTTTGCCCTATGTGCCATGTTACCCCTGCTCTACCTGCATAGCTAAATTGCACTGTGGCTTTTTAAAAATATTTGGCTCTGCAGAGATAGATAGATAGATCCATACATACTTTATTCATCCCAGAGGGAAATTCAGTTTCCAGCAGTATACACAAAAGCAAACTTGGATTTAAGACACTTGGGCTTTTCCCCCTTCTTTAGCGTTTTGTCTCCATCTTCTCTCTCAAGGGCACGTCACGTCCGTAATAAAGCGGTAAATATGGGCACATTTTTCTTGAAGATAGTAATCCCGATGTTTGTCAACAGGAGTCCTTTGATGAGGATGAAAGTCAGCTCTGTTTGTGTGCTCGTAGGTTGCATTAATAAAAGAGAATGCTGCCAGCTTCATTTGCAATAAGATGAATTAAAAAATGCCAGTCGGAGCCTCTGACATCATGTCCAATTTAATTCAACACAGAGACATGGCTGAAAACATACTCGTCTCTTAATGGACAGTCTATCCTTTTTATTTCATTTGTAAAATAAAATCTAAATCTGTTTCATTTCATATATTTAATTAGGCTTTCGAAGCAATGTCTATTAATGATAACCAACAAAGAAAGCATGTTCAGTGCAACCTTAATAGAAAATCTCTACTGAAGGCTGATTATGTGTGATTTAAAAGTGTGCAACTGGCAGCTTCTCTTTCAATCCTTTTCTGCTCATTGGGCTGGCTGATGGCTCACCAAGGAGTAATGTATCGATTGGAATCCATTTTGCTGCTCTGGAACTTACACAGGCTTGGGCATTTCTGCACAGAATGCTTCTCAACTGATGAATGCATTTGTTTTCTCTTTAGTATCATTATTCCCTAAAGCAACTCAAGTTTTAGACAAACAACCTGGAATGAAAAAAGGAAATTTAGATATTTTGGTAATGCTTTTCTGAAGGGTAGCATTCCTTAAGACAACATGACATCTACATAAGCTTTTTGTGATGACTGACATAAGCCTAGGTAAACATTTATAAAGGTTCATAGGAACATTTTGTAAGGGAAAATGACTCTGAAATGGGCCAAAAGCAGCCTTTATGATGAGTAGAGCTTGTTAGAATGAGCCTTTCTAAAGGTTTATTTGTCATGATGGGCTTATGTTGGCATCACTTAGCTTTACAAATGCAGCCATCTAGTAAATTGTTGCAGATATTTCTCTTTTCTATGTCATAAATATAACCAGTAGTTAGACTTAAATTTGCATTGCATTGTTAGTCTAAACAAGACTGTTAGTTTAACCTTGCATGCACACTGTCTGCAACTAAAGTGACAAGGTACTTGTAAGTCAATTATTTTGAATGAAAGGCAGCAATGTTCTCACATGGAACACATTATATTCTTATCAAAGATTTTGTTTTGTTGCTTTTTATAAAAATTGAATAAAAGCTGCTGATGGACATCTCAGTGGTTTACCCTGCTATATGGAAACTGTGATTATATAATAGTTATACAATGAAACAAAATGTGTTAGAATAACATGTCAGTAACAGTTTATCTTAATTGTCTCTATTAACTGGGTAGTGACACTTTACCAATGTTTGCAACAACAGTGTGACCACTGGTGATGTATTTACCGTTTTATTTACTAGACAGTGGTCACTTTAGTTGGTGTCTCTACCCAATACAGGCCTGAGAATAAAAACTGTGTGCGAAACTGGCAAAAGTAAAACGCACTGCTGTGAAATATGTGGTTATTAAATGGTCTGTGAAAGCAGTACAGATGTGTCCAGAGGCTGATGCTGTTTGGATGCAGGGCTCCAGCAGTATCCCTAGACACCATTCCAGGGCTACCCTTTGGACAGGGTGATCCTGCCTCTCCCGCAGGGTTAGACCTTTGATTTGTGTGCATCCTCCTCTAGCTTCTAACAGGTGTCTGCTGCTGTGTGACATTTGAAATGCAAATAGAGCTCTTTTCCACTAGGCCCCCCGAATCTGAGCCTGTCAAAGCAGAGTAATACCCACAACCCCAACACACACACACACACACACGTGGGTTTCTACCTCTGGTTGTTCTGTAATAGTGAGCTGTAATGTGAGTAGCGTCAGTAGAGCTATAGGTGTCCAGTAAGTCAATCTGAATCAAGCACCAGTCAGACCCCTTCTCTTCCTTATGGTTTACCATTGAGGTGTGTACTCATAATGGGCTTAGCTGTCCTTTCCTTAAACTTTCTATGTTTTTGTAAGTAGCTTTATAAGATTACTGATTTTACAGTTTTGAGGTTTTCAGGCCAGTGCCCTAGTACAAAGTCCTTGCAAGGTCTGATTGAATACCTGTGTGAAGTGGATGTGCTTAATGTTATGTTATTGTAAGAATACAAACATTAATAGCAAGGTAATTGACACAAAGTTGCCAAAGAAAATGTCTAACTGGAGACATTATGAGATTCGAGAACTTCTGTCAGGAAGGGTTGATGTCAGAATCATCAGAGAAATGTAAGGAACGGTAAGAGACTCAGCTGCTTGTGATTTGGTCTGCGACTACCTGCTCCCCACTGCCCAGGCCCCACCCCTGAGTAATTTATGTTGGTGAGAGCGCACCCAACACGGTCTGTCTCTATGTACAACATGTGTGAAAATCCAGACAGAGTCTGCATCTGATTCTCTGGACTCAGTAGTTCATATATAAAAACAGCTTAGAGGTGATTCATGTATGATTATAAAATAATAAAATTTGATTATTGTATCATACTGAATTGGCCAGACACAAAAATAAAATACCTCAGGTGGTTAGTGTCCTATACTTTTATGCACTTATAGTACTGTGCAAAAGTCAATTGGTTGTATTTTCTTCTAATCCAAGATCCAAGTAATCCCAAACACAAGTTTAAACTCATCTTTCAGAAAACCTTCCTCCACATCTCAGATGTTCAGTTTCAGTGTTCTATTGGAAAGATTATCAATGTATTGGTAACGTCTTGGCATTCTTTTAGACCCACAACTTTGAGTTGACTTCTCACAGTGGAATAAACATCTGTGGATTCAGACCTGAAGTAAGCATGATGCTTGATTTCCTTTCCATTTCCTTTAAGTTCTGTTCATCTAATTGTGATTTGTCTTGGTGAATCTTTTAATATCTTTTCACTAGATTTAAAAACTCCTGCTTTTTCATGTTTTTTAAACTTTCTCCTGTCCTGTGCAATTGGATTATTTTATGTCTATTCTCCTTAGAAATATCTCTTTCAGCCATTTTAGAAGAAAGAAGTATGCAAGGCAGCTAAGGTGTGTGTGGGGATCTGTGTGAATCTTAGTCTCTCTTTGAAATGGAGCATAATGTCAGTGAGAGCTTTGTGAGTAGTTTTGTTGGAAGGACACAGCTGTAACTGGTTTAAAGGATATAGGAGATAAAGGGGCAGTAGCAAGTAAACCGACAGTTTTTGAAGTTGATGTGTTGGAAGCAGGAAAAATGGGCAAGTGTAGGGAACTGAGGGGCTTTGGCAAGGACCAGAATGATGGTTAGACAACTGGGTCAGTGTGTCTCCAAAATGGCAGATCTTGTGAGGTGTTCCCAGTAGCCACCAAAAGTGCTCCAAAGTAGAACAACCAGTGAACCAGTGACAAGGCACATTGATATGACAGAGAAGTGAAGGCCAGCATGTCTGGTCCTCACTGAAGAACTACTGTAGCACAAATTGGTGAAAAGTTAATGACAGAAGAACAGTCAGATCATCGCAGCTCTCTATGTATGGGGCTGACCCATGTCTACTGCCCAAAGCACCTACAGTGGGCATTTGAGCATCGGAACTGAACCAGGGAGCAGTGGAAGAAGATGGTCTGGACTGATGAATGTCATGTGAACGACCAGATGCAGGTGCATTGATTACCTTGATGCAACAATGAGAGAAAGGCAAGCCATCAGTGGCAATGTGATGCTCTGGACAATGTTCTGTTAGGAAGCCTTGGTCCTGGCATTCATGTGGATATTACTTTAACATGTACCACCTTCCTAAATATTCCTGCAGATCAAGTATACTCCTTTATGGCACCAGTATTCCCATAAGTGAAATGCCATTCAGAGGATAAGATCTGTCTTTTCAGACATAGTATATATATTTTTTATTTTGGCGTTATGTGTCTGAAAAAAAATGGCATATCATAAACTGAGGTTCAAGACTTGAAGTTCAATTCTTCTTGAACTTTCCGTCCATAAACTTCTTTAATACCACTCTGAAATTGATTCTTTCAAGTAGCCATGGGCCAGTCAGTAAAAATAAGACAATAACCGAGAGTTGAGCGAGTTGGACCACTCCACATGTGGCCCAGTCAGACAGCAGCAGCAGCCAGAAGAGGTCAGTGCCCCTGGTCCCGTCTCTGCGGGCCGGCAGGGGCTGGACGAGTCTGCTGTAGCTGCTGGATCTCCCTGGTGATTCCTGCTCACTACTCCATGGCGAAGGTGTTAACCTCTAACAGAGTGTCCTTGAGAAGTGGAGTCAGGGGTCAAAGGAGCCATTTGTTCTCTCCCAGAATACAAATAATGGGATTAGTGCCCACAGAGAGCCGACATTAGTCTGATCCACCTGTCAGCAGGGTCTGCTTGTCATGGGCACACACACTGTTTAAGATGTGCAGAGAGCCATCCAGAGTTTGTTTGTATTAATCATGAGAAAGGTAGCCCCTTGACTTATGATTCGATTATTAATCATGTAGCACATTATTCAGTAGGATCATATCAGTACCTCAAATCATATTGTATATCACTGTATCATGTTGTATTGTTGTATTGTAATATATTACATTGTATCATATTGTGGATAATGTCTTAGTTCATCATACTGAGTTAGACCAGGGCACAGTCTACAGAGTTAGATCAAAAACACAGCTTTTGTTTAGTGTTTCTACGCTACTTTATGCAGGTTTATTTCTGTAACCTATCTAAATTATTCACTAGCTACTATGAAACTAATGTGTAAGCGAAGTAGAGAGGGAGGAATTGAAGCCAAGACCCGCTTACAGGATCTAAGGGGTTACCTTGTTTTAGTACACACACATAAACTCACTAGATGAAAAACACAGAGATGTAACCAATCCAAACACAGAGCACTCTATTGCATGGCTAGGATAAAGTGGTCAGAAATGATCACATGACCAAAACTGTTGCTGGAGTTTTAATTGAAATCTGAAGCCGCAGAGGTCTGCAGCTCAAACATATCGATTTTGCTCAGACTGACCCAGCCAATGGGGTCACGTTCGAACTCATCTGACATTTCTTCAATCCATCACACACTCAAGCAGACCCCAATGCCTCAGCCCTGGCCGAGGTGAGAGTGTATGCGTAGGTGTGTGTGTGTGTGTGTGTGTGTGTGTGTCTGTATCTGTGTATGTGTGTGCAACAGCATGTATCTACAGTCAAGTAATGTGTCTGAATGGAGTTATGATGCTGAGTCTTGCTTTATCATGAACGTTAAAAGAAAGTTGCAGAAGCTACTCTGACCACAGTTAATTGTATATGAAGAGGCCATTAAAACATGTTCTTTTTTCACTTATTTTTATTGTCTTTCTTTCTTCTTCTTCTTTTTCTTCCTCTTCTTCTTCTTACTCTTTTTTCATACCTGTTTTCCTTTCATGTTGTGTGTCATTTAGCAGACTCAGATATTCAACAAGCGGGTCAGCTAACATTAGTAATATGACTGATAACTTTAAAGTTCATTATGTTTTTCATTCTCAAACCAGCTATATGGTCGTGCTTCATGGTCGGAGTATGGATTTAACCAATTACTCACCCATGTTGGCTGACCTAAAGCATTCTAATTTAAAATTAGAGATGGTGATGTGGTGTTTTACTGCCATTGATGGTGTCATCAGCCATTTTTGCTATGACATCATCAACTAAACATAGAGTGGAGAGCACCCAGTCATGGGAGCAATTTCCTTGTTTTTCCTTAGTCAAAGGCTGAAAATTCATTTCAGATTTTGCTTAAATGTATGTAGCTTTTAGAGAGATTAAACAAGTTTTTGACATCATTTTAAAACACTTTTTTATTCTTGATTTTTTACAGTGTAAAGAGCAACTTTTTTAATATGACAGACCTGTCACGCTATTGTGGATAGTTAAGATAAAATATACTAACAGAAGTAGGGTGTAGACTTGATGTTATGTAGCCCTTGCTGCTTCAGGTATATACACTAAAGAACCAAAGAGAAAAGAGGGACAACAGCGGTATTTTCAGGTATGTTCTTCGACACCGTTCTATGTTCAGTGCAGGAAATGTTCAGAAATGGGCAGGCCGTATTTGCAAGTGTATATGAGATTCGATGGTGGATGGCAAGTTTTGTTATTGTAACTTGACTGCAAGTCAACTGCATTTGTTATTTTCATTTGTTTGTGCGAAACAACAACTGCTTCCATTTATTCTCGCTCACGTCTCTTTTTGATTAAGAATGCAAATCTGATCCTTTTGTCCATCTGCCTTTCTGTCAGGCAAGGAGTGTGCTCAATTAAATAAACATCAGTATCTGCTGGGCTAGCCACTCCGCTCATCTATAGCCCCCACCTGCTAAAATCAACCGAGCAGGCTCCCTCTCCTCCGTTCCTAATGGAAATGCTAATGGCAGGCTGCAAATGCCTGTCGCTGTCCTCAGCAAAATGTATACATTTGTTTTCCGATGTCATTTATTACACAAGACATGACTGCCGCACAAATTTTGGGATTTGAGGCTTGATTTTTTTTCTGCTGGCAGTTTCCAATCACAGATGGCGAAGGGGATTTCTACTATTCTCAGAGCAGAGATGAGCTGCTAGAGAGCTGCAGTTGGAGCGCTGCGCTGAGCCCACTCCACACTCCTTTATTGCTCAGGAGAATCCCTCAGGATGAGGCAGAAACAGGGCTGTCCTCTAACCCAAACCTGCTGCTAGAAGCCCAGGCCGGGCTGAATAGGAAGAATAAAGTTTTCTGCGATTTTTCCTTTGTTTTGGTTCAGGATATCTGAGATGATATTCCTCATAATGCTATACATAATACAGTGCCAGCCACAAGTATACAGTATCATGCAGCCATCTGAGAAAGCCATTTATCTGGGCAGTAAGCTTTTATTTGTTATAAAAAAAGACCAGGATTAGAGTAAATCTAATCAGTCTTTCATCAAATTAAATCTAATTAATTGATACTCTGTGCAGATGACAGAATTTACCGTCCATGCAGCTGCAGTGAGAAGTCAGGACCTGTGTTCTTGTAACCAAGATATTAATACATTTTCTGAAAAAAAGAAATTCTCATTAGGGGTCCAAACACGCAGTGCGGAGGATCCCTAGAAGTCCTATTGGAGATTAATTAGTTTTACTTTTATTTAAGAGATAACTGACAAGTCCACCACAGGCTTGCATCATTATTACACAACCTACATATTATGCTTATATTTTAGCAAATAATATCTAGCAGCTTTGAGATTAAATGTTAAATGTTTGTCATTTTTGCAAGTTTTACAGTGATTTACTTCTAGTAATTGACTGAACCCAGAGCTCCCTCATTAATAGCGGTGCTGTTTAGATTGACCTCCCAGTAAAATGACAACAAAACCTGCTTACAGACACAGGCATGCAATATGTTGTGACTGAGCTTTGCGTATTTTGCATAACGCTGACGTGTCCATCTGGACTATAACATTTCAGTCTGAGCTGCCTGCGGTTAATTAGGAAAATTACACAGATATTTTTATCCCGTATAAATCAGCTAGTCAAATCCCTTACAAATGGCATTGCAGGACCTATACTAGAAAAGATAATCTATGTCAAATAGTGCTTAAGTCAGGGCTCTGGTTTTATTAATGCAATTTTCTCGATTTCACTGAAATGTAGTATAGGTATCACCTTAAAAACAGAGTAAAGCACTGTGAGCATTAAGTCTTTAGTTAAAAAAGCAATTCCAATGTTCACTGGTAGTGAATGACATCCACTGTCTAGTCTATAAACATTACTTTAATTAAAGAATGTCAGTGCGGCTTTGCCTAAGCTCGAAAACCATAACTTCTCATGCATGGTGAGTTTGTGTAATTTACCCTTAGTGAGCCTCTCAGCCTCTTTCATAATTCAGTCTCCCTAGCAGTCTTGCTACAGTAAACTCATAATGCTTGTTAATTTTCTGCAGACAGGGAGAAAAGTCATAAGTTACTCGGTAATTATGAAAGTACCTATTGCTTGTGCTGGATGGATTCTCTGTCAGGGCATGGTGTTGGGCGTGCTGATGATCTAGCCACCATAAATAAAGGCCTAGCCTGCTCACTAAGACAAATGGTTTTAATCATCTGATGCGTTCATTTATCCCAAGCACTGTGTTTAGCCTTAAATTAAGGTCCTTGTGAAAGCATAACTTGATGTAAGAAATGCTCATCAATCCAGGCAGCCTTTCACATGTACGTTAGGCTCTGATGGAATGCTTTGATCGTTTATTTGTCCTTTGCGACACAGAAAATGTTTACACCTTTGCACGCGATTATATCCTAGAACCTTACATAAAGCAACACTGTTTTTGCTTTTTCATGACACGTGATTTGACTGAGCTCACATTTAGGGGGCATCTGGAATTACTGGTAATAAAGCCCCACAATAATAGTTTAAAATACTGCAGGTGTTTAGGACCACCATAAAACACTTTGCAGTAGATGGCAAATTATATAACGTATTTTGTACTCATATGTGTGACTGAGCTGTGTTGTTAACCCTTAAAAGTCTGCAGTGACTATAATCGTTTGCCATGCATTCTATTTATGTTACATGGCTACTAATTACATAATTTATGACATAGTTAATTACATAATTATATTTACAGTCTTTGATTTACAGTCTGTTTCAACAGACTCATCAGAAAAAAAGGGAATGTTTTTTCCCCCACAAAACAAAAGATTACATACAGTGCACCATACAATATGTAATACAGGAGTATTGATTCGACTTTTCATGACATTTTTCAAAAACGTATTTTGTTTAAAAACGCAAACATATCTGGGTTTCCTGTGGTAAGGTTTAGAATGTGCACTTCTGACAGAATTTATATTTTCAATGAATGAAGCAATAAGTAGGGGTTCCAAGGCATATACACTGTGGGGAGTATGGTTAAATATCTATTTACAAAGACTGAGGTGTCACTGCCTGCTTCTCACCTCTATCGTTTAAGAACGACTTTATCAAGCTTTTCAATCGCCTGAGCTTTTCACCCGCCAGTCCCACGCTCTGAGCCGCCCAGTATCAAACCATACAGAAACACTCACTAAACAATCCTCCGAGAGGAACACAGAAACTAATGACAGCTTAGCCGGCCTAAAAAGATTGAAAATTCTGTCACGGGGAAAGTACAAGATCACTAGAGGAGGAAGGCTTCAGAGCTTCCAAAAAGACAAAGGCGGGATCAAGCAGTCTCCAGACTATTAGAAGCCAGTTTTATTTAAGCTTATTTAGCTGATAAGGTTGTCAGAAAGGGCTTTTTATCGGCAGGAGTGGAGTAGGGATGGCGCATTAGGCCCCGGTTCCCAGGCAGAGAACGCTGTGAGTGGTGCGGTGGGAAAGTGTTTGAGTAAAGCTCATTCACACAGGAAAAGGGAAGAAGCCGCTTTCAGTGTGATGCGACACTTTAAACGGAGCCCAGAGAAACTCAGCGTTTTATGTGCATGGAGCTGTTTTTTATTGAGCTTTTTACTCACAGTAATACATCATCGGCCTTTTGTTCATGGTTTTATTTCTGGTCGAGGTCTAAAGTATTTGTGTTAGAGGAGCCAGATTTGTTTCTGGGGTAGAGACTTTTTTCTGGAGGGTGCTTAAATGGCATTTATTTGTGTGTCAGTGGGTGAAGGATGGTGTGTGTAGGGATGCATCTAAGTGTCTGTGGTGGTATTTTTGTGAATGTGTGTGTGTGTGTGTGTGTGTGTGTGTGTGTGTATGACAGTGACAGAAGAATACTCCAGCATTTTTATCTCTGTCTCTATTTTCTGCATCTGTGGCATATAGTCAATTACTTCAGAAAGTATCAACTCTTAGTCAAAGACCTGTACATAGTAAAAGAATATAAACACACTTATGTTAGAAATAATGCGGCAAATATGATCAAACGTGTTGCTGGCAGGTGCTAAGAAAATTATTCAGAATCCCTTATAGAACTGCAATTAGGCTTCCAATTTATAAACTATTTACACTTTTCACAATGCATGCCTTATGTCCATAGAAAGTCTCAGGCACTGAGAATGTATCATGCATTTTAGCCTACTCTTAATGGGAATCAACCACTACCCTAAAACACTAGTCTTCAGTCAGTCACAAAAACTAGATTCACTTTGCCCTCACGAGAGTGTTCAGAGGAACACAGTATTAAACAGCAAAGACACAGAAAGTGACAACTGCTGCCACTGCAGGTCAATAGAAATTCCTCATCAGTTACTATACTGGTTCAGTGTCCAGAGGTGTGTTCATAGTCTTGGCCTGTGCTACACTGTAGTGCATTTTTTTCACCCCTTCTAAGTATATCCAGCTTAATGTGCATTGCAGTATTGAAATTTCACATTGAATCTTCTCAACAGTTATCTGTTTTGAATATTTAGTATTGCTATGGCCATGAGGCTGTGACCGACAAGTTTAAGGCTCTATGTTTCTAACATCCTCCCCAGCAACAGCAGGGAGATTAGGTCCTAAAATGCTAAAGTACACCTTTAATACCTCTTTAAGGGACAATATTGTTGTGAGTGTTTGCACTAATACTGGGATATCCTCTCTGTGAGTCCAGCCGAGCACATCATTGCTGATGCATCTCTGTAAATATACTGTTTGGTGGTGTTCTTGCTGCTCCCCGAGCCGCATTGTAATTCAGTCTTGCTCGTGTGGCAGGCTGGGTCACCACGTTCCTGAAGCGCTTATTCACACAGCTCTCCTGCAATATCCCCTTCCTCCTTCAGCAACCTCTCCACTCATCTCTCAGATCAGCACCCACCGCAAATAATGGACTTATTTGCGTCTTTGTGCGCAATTGCTTTTGTTGCCAAATTTCACATATATATACACACTTTTGTTTAACTGTGTCTTATAACACAGCCAAGATAAGGCCTAACAGCTAACAGGTCTTTGCCCAATAAACGGCAAAATTATCTGCCCTGCTTTTCCTCGTGACAATTTGTCAGACCTGCTGATAGGAAACAAATTCTATTCATAAAGCTCTCCTCCCCTTGGCTCTGGTGCGATTCGGTAGCAATTCAATTATAACTTTGTGCGATAGTGAGCCCAGAGAGAGAATCCGGGCTGACAAGAAATATGACAGGACAGTTACTGAGTGTTTATGCAATTAAACTTTCACTGACGATACCTGCCGAGTGATGAATGCCTGGGCGGAGGTGGATGTGCACAAGCAGTGCCCCACAAGGATTGCACATTTTTCATTATTTTACAGTCCGCTCTGATCTTTCAGGAAAGGCTGCAAGGAAGCAGAGGGGGGAGAAAGAGGGAGAGAGGACGAGAGAGAGTAAAGAGAGAGAGGAAGAGATTGAGCAGAGAGAGGGAAAGGGATGAGGGTTTTCAGAGGTAGGCTCACAGCATACCAGGAGTGCAGGACAAAGATTCCAGAAGGAGCTGAAATACAAAACAATTTAAGTGGTGTTGTGATAAAATGCGAATAAGTGCTCACTCTGCTTTTGAAGGGCTGGACTGATTATTTTATAAGTAAATGCAATATATCTTACTTTTATATCTAGCATCATTTGCTGTTACCTTCAAAAAGAGATCTTGTCACTTATTCTTTTAGATTCTTGTTTTTTTTAAACTCATGGTGTTCAAGAATCACATTTAAAACTGTCTGAAGCTATTTGATATAGAAAGAGAAAACAAATGAGGGAATAAACTGTTCTTTACATTGTGTGAACATTTCATGATTAATAGACCAATAGAAATTTAATTGAAAAGCATTAGAATAAAACCATTTTATATAACTGTTTTAAATGTGCATCTTATACTATCATTACAACAATAATATCATAACATATTTATAAAAGAAACTTTGTTCCTTCTCTTAAAAAAAACTACAATATACATTATACAGCTGTTAAAAAAACATTTATAACAACAGTAATAAGCTGTACAAATGCTTGCGAATAATTTTATATTCTTGTCATCCACGTATCTTTACATGTATAACATTAATTAGCCAGTTTAAAAATGAATATGCGGCAGCTATTGTTTTGTTGTCTCTTCTCTTTTAGCTGGATCTGCCATTAGCTATTGGTCATCATACATGCCGTGGCTGTTATTAGTGTGCTGGACTAGGGTAGTGTTCTAGTGGGAATTTCAAGTGCCCTGTTTTGTCCAAAGATCAAAACGGAGGTGAGGTGTTCTGTTTAATTAATCATTTGTCCTTCAAACAGTGAAGTTTCTCTCCTCACCGCGGTCTTTCCACAGATAATTAGGCCCCATAGTTCAGCTAATTCCACCGGAGAGCTGGTTGTAGCCACCTGCTCCTTTTGTATGGGTAATCTTTGTCTTGTAAGATTCTGTCCCTGCAGAATTGCTCTGTCTTGTGAAGAATGAGAAAACCTCTCTGCTTTTCCCTGTAGTGTCCCACTACACTTGAATTTGTAATGGCATGCATGCAATACACACACATACACACACACACGCACGGATTCACGTGCACACACTTTCCTTACCCCCACCTCTTTGGCTCTCTGTGCGCACTGATAGGAAGGTGTTGATTTTAGGTGTATATGGATCTCAAACTAATCCTATTAATTCAAAGTGAATAACAAAGAGGACCAGGCCTTTTCCCATGTTGTTCCATTTATTCAACCTGCTAGTGTTTTGTTCCTCCATCATAATTATTTCCAAGTCAGATCCGCACTGATTTCCTGGTGGACTTGTGTACCTCAGACTGACTTGAGGAACAGTGGAGCTGGGATAATTCACACTGCTCCTCTGGGGTGCTGTTCTCTGTTTTGTCAAGGACATTTTTATTACAAAGCTGATGGAATTTGCATATTAATTCATTTCTTTCAATTTTTAAGATTAAATGTTGTCAACATGTATCAGTGCAAGGCTTTGACAGACCTGATGAAATGGGTCAGTCATGCTTGAACATTTCGGAGTAAAGCAGCCAGCTGCAACCTCTCTGAAACCCCACTGTAGAGCCTGCTCCCTCATTCTCCCTCTCTCTATCTCTCTCTCTCTCTCTCGAGCGCATTCGCCTCGCTGTTTTTCCTCTGTCTTTGATTCCTCTCTTTCCTTTTCCCCTCCTCTCTCCCCCTCTTTCTTTCTTGCAACTTGATTAAGGGAAAGGACTGGAGGGGTAGAGGGGAAGGTAAAAATAACATTCCAAATTCTATCAAGCTGCTTTGAGGGCTCTCTCCTAAATTAGTATAGCATTAGAAGCACTTGATTTATAAGTGCATTTCCATGTTGCACTTCAATCTTTTTTTTCCCTTTTGTGTAGCTGTATGACCTTTACTTGTTGCGGATTCACACCTCACTCTTACTCAGGAGGTGAGAGGTGTGTAAAGTGTATTAATGTTTTCCAGATGAGACTAATACTTTTGTTTTTGATTGTAATGGCACATATGGCTTCTGTGTGATTCATCTCTGTTAAAAGAACAAATCAATAAACAGGTCTTTCATATCATTAGCTTGTGTCATTAACATATCATCTAAAACATGTCCACTGCCCGATCACAAGTACCTGAAGTAATTGTTTTAAATAACTGAAGTATGTTTTTTTTAATGTAATGGGAAAACACAAGTAAACAAAAAGCAAAATAATTTGCTATAAACGCAACAGTTCTTTTAACTTCCTAATCAGCTATTGATCATTCTAAGAAATAGTTGTAAAGAAAAAAAATTGAAAACATAGTAATGTGAGAAAACAGATTGTATTTTATGATGTAGGGTGTAACCTTTGGGAGGCCGTTTAAACTTTGTCAAATTAGTGAGAGTATTTGCAGGTGTTCACTATAGCACCCTCTAGAGGACAAATTTCATTAAATATGAGGAGCATGCTTAAATTGTCAAGTGTACATTTTGTGAAAATGATAACTTTCACTAAATATGACTTACTTTATCATCACCAGTATTTTACCATCCAGCATCTGTCAATAACAGCTTGGTTATGACACAAACCAAAATGTGTAAATGGGAATCGGATGAACAGTTTAGGTCTATTTTTTGCACATTTTCATTTCCAGTGAGGCCATCAGCCAAACAATCTGGGAGAAAAACAATTTTTAGTATGTTATTCACAGGAGACAGGGCTATAACAGAAAACAGTGTGCTTTAGCGCCACCATCTGGCTGATTTAAATCACTTCATTTACCTGATTAGAAGAGTAAGTACTAAAAAAGCTGTGACAGTGGTGCCAAATAATATATCTTATAGCAAGCCATGGTACTGACACACCGTGAAACAGCGTTTTGGTTTTAACAATGTACTTAACAGATAATGAGCATGATATCTGTCATTGTTACCGAGCAGTTTGTTTTTGTTTGTTTTTCTTTTTTTTGTACACTTTTCATTGCATCCAGGCTCTAACAGTTAACTGCAGTGCACATTATTTGCTGCATGTTTCATATTATATATATAATGTGGTTCCAGCACAGGTTATTTGACCCCCAAAGAGGACTCCTAATGTGTTTAAACAAGAATTAGTGTTAAGCTGATATTAAGCAGTAGTGTAACTGTAGCAGGGATCCAGGCTGCATTAGTTTACTGGGTGTAGTGGCATGGCATCTGCTCCTTTGAGCTGAATGCTCATTAGTTTAGTGTGGAGGCATCGCAGTGACAAGTGTTATTACTACTGCACCCAGTCCACCTGCTCAGCCTGAATTTAGCTGCATGCCTCTCACTGCCTCAGAGACACCCTGTAGGGCACTTCAGCCCTGATAGTACACACGTGCCTGCTGCATGACCAAATTCAGCTGTGACACATAAGACACAGTATATCACAATGATAAGAACAATACAAAAAAATAAATAAATAAACAAATAAACCGTGTAGTGATAGAAAACATGGTAAAACACAAAAAGCTCCAATTCCGCATGCTGATCTGTTTTACTATGCCCAAAGTGGTCATTTACACATCATAATTAATCTGGGGGGTGATTTTAATTAAGTTAAAACCAAAACCAAAGTCTCTCAATGTATCTTCAAGGTGTTAGGTATGACACTGTTAATTGTGCCATCGTATGTAGTTGCACTGTTTAAACACTAAAGGTCACAGTCACATTAACCCACATCAGCATGGTCAATGTTCAGGCCCACAGCCGCCCAGCTCTGGTCTCATTAGTAGGCAGTGAACAATTTTAGCAGTAAAATGTTTCTCAAAATATCATTAAAATATGAAATCATTAATAAGGTATGTGAGCCTTTTTACAATACATATCATTGATTTTTTTCTGATATGTGATCAAAACTAATTGTACTTACATGTATTGGTACACCCCTACAAAGCATCTTCATTTGCTGTTTAATGGGATACCGTTTAAAGCGTCTGGTTTTGTTACAGTATCACCAAATGGAAACGCTGTTGACTACATTTTGGAGTGGCTGGCCAAACTGCCTTCAGCACTCAAGGGCTGCCATGACCTCTGCACTGATAAAAACTGCCCAGCTTGTCACTGGCACACCCTTATTACCATATTAATAATGGATGAGTCCAGCAGGCCTCCTCTTTTTTATAGGCAGACAGGATGAAGATGCGACCAGGGGGTTATCTGACCAATGCTTCTGTTCCGAAACCATCCCTTTCAAATCTTCAGTGCAGTGGTCACCGACAGGCTTGGCCCCATACAGACCATTCAGAATGTGCCTCCACAACCCAGACTGCCCTGCAAGAAAGAGAGCATGACCCTCATTGATGACCCATTGATCCCGGTGGTCCACTCAGGAACACCAGTACAGCCATTTTTGATGAGACATCAATGTAGGCCTGTAGATGTAGATGCACTGTTCTGTCCTCTGAACTCATCTAGGCAGAAGGATAGTGGTAGCCAGATCTCATCTTTTGATTGATATTCACTTTTTTTTTTCTTCCGCTCCCATCAAGGCTTTATGGTGGGTGACAAGCCAGAGAGAGCGTTCACTTTGTCTGTGTCAATAACGTTGTCAGTGCACAAGTTTGCCTTGCCTCTGGCTGTCATAATAACATCAAACCGTAATGTGACTGATCTCTCTGAAGATTGCTGCGCGTGCACTTTCTCCCTGCTTTAGGATAATAGATATCTGCTGTCGTGTTTGACAGCCTGTAATTCAGTGTTAATGTTACAGTGTTTGTAGAAACTCTCTGTGGCAGCCAGATCCCTCCTGGGTTTCAAAAACATATCCGTTTCTGCTGAAGTCAAAATAACCCCTCAAGTTTTGATACGGTGTTGTGCTCAAATCAGTGAAAATTCATGGGCGCCATTAACCTAAGTAAACATGACCGCAGAACCATTTTGATCGACTCTTGTAGACTAATGTAAAACAAGCAGCGTATAAATCTGAATGTGCGCGCCTTGATTTGAGAAGAAAAGAGCGCTTCAATTAGAGCACTTTCAAATTCATTTACAACCCCAAATTTGATTATTGCTTTACTTTTCCAGATGAGGGACTAATTAAAGCAGTGTTAACAGCAACTAATTGATATCCTGTGTTTATGGTTATCAGCAGCGCTTCATGCTAGCATTTAGCGGCAAATGCATGGCTTCATCAGGGGCTGCAATTACACCTTGGCATGCTGACTCAGGGGGCTGTCTGTTTTCCATGAGATCTTCTCTGCAATTGAAAAAGCTTTTTTCAAGCCCCTCTCTCAGTGAAGTCTGCTTCTGAACCCACATTTTGATAGCAGCCGTTTTAAGTAGTCATCTGGTTTACATGTTTGAATCATTCAGTAATTTTAGTGAAAAAAGCTCTTTTGTATTTTAAATGTAATAAGATCAAAGAAGTAGTGATCCCCAAAACACTAACTGCAGTAATTCTTCAGACCTTTATATTTAAAAATCTACAGATGTCATGCACATATCATAATACCAGGCCACATCCATCCAGAGCGTTCTGTAAGCCTCTGGAGTTTTTGCTTGAGTGTTTATGCTCTACCTCTTTAGCAAGGCTATACTGTGACATGTGTGAGTACATGTCCGCCACATTGTACTGGATGTCAAAGCATGGTTGCTATGGAAACAGGGACATTACACACATACCTAAAGATACAGTGTCTACAGAGAGGTCTCTTGGGAGTTTGCTGAGGGGATGTTTGTGCGTGTGTGTGTGTGTGTGTGTGGACCATAGTTCAAAATGTAGTCTATAAAGAGTACTGGATTTATTAACATTTTAAGAGGGATAAATAGTATTTCTTTGCTGAGGTATGAGTCTACTCCAGGTATGTAACACTTTATTTGAAGGCTACCAACATAGGGCCTTCGTAAACATTGAATAACATATTTATGTATAAAGCAATACTTGAGGATTACCAATATACCAATAAGAACAAGATTATGAATATTATGGAGCTTACAAAATAAACAATATTGTACTGACATAAAAACCCTTAAACTAAAGTGTCAAATGTTCCTTGCATTTCTAACACAGTAATGAAGCAGAGGCCTAGATAAGAGGACTGTATCAAATTAAGAATTTATACTCTTGAATTTAAACGATCATACCTATATTCATACATATTTTCTTGTATACATTTGTATTTATCACCATCACATATATAATTTATCATTTTCAGAACAAAATTGAAAGTACAAATAGCTAAACTTTCAATGTAAGTTATGTAATTTTAGGCCAATTTATTGGTCTGTTAGTCATGGAGTGACTTCAAATGTTAAAAACGCAACAAACAAAATGGTGATTTGTTCTTGTTCAGACAGCAACAAAATACAATCATGAACAACAATCCTATGATAGAATTACCCTTGGTAAAATTAAGATCCAGTGTGAATGTATACAAACATACAAATGGTACATGCCTAATGAACAGAGGAATTTTTGTTTGATTTTAACACATACCTTCCGGTAGAGGAATTTCTGGTGTTTTTCAAAAGTGCCTATAATTCAGTGGCCAACGTCATACTCTGTACAACACACTGCTCCTAGTCAGTACAAACTCTATAAAAATCTTCACAGCTCTCAGTCCACAGTCTGCAGTGCTTCGCAATAAGCACAGAGCTGTGTGCATTATACATCACCACTAATTTACACAGTAATGCCCTCATTCATCAGAAAGGGTCAGAACACACACTTTCTCTGGGGTGAGATGACAGAAAAAAGCAGCGTGTGAATGAATGCCATGGCCCACAGTCATGATTTATCTGTGCTTTAAACAACCACCTGGCTGAATTGGTGTTAATATTTATATAAATGTAAATTGAGGAATATTAGATAGAGTAGACCAGCTTTCTCAGGGCCTATAAGTCATAAGACCAAGCGGACAGTGTGTATGTACTGGGTGCATGTGAGAGAGAGAGAGAATGCAAGGGACGGAGTGAACCTTGTGGCCTGCCAGGCTTTTATTGATGGTCAATACACCGCATGGAGAGTAATATTTTTAAAATCTCATCATTTACTCTCAGAGACATCTATTCCCAAAGGTTTCATCAAGAAAATTAATTCCAGAGCCTTCTCAACCATAAATTGCCAACGCTTTCACACAAATGATGTCCCGCTTTTAAAATGTCATCACAGATACTGTCAGTTTTATATGAGGAACAGATTCTTGCAGAAGATTGGTGCATTGCAAGAGATTAAAGTTAAAGCCTGCAAAAAATAGTATTGTATCTGAAGAGCTGCCTGAAGATTTTTACCACATGTGGGGGGATTGTAGGCTCTTTTAGTTTGTATTCTAGTTACACAATAGAGTGCTGCAAGGACTGTATGAGGTAAGTACAAGCAAAGGAGTGTAAAATGTACCAAACAAGTGTAAACAATGATCAGTTTAAAAAATACCATCCGAATATGATGCTAACCTACTACTTCCCTCTTTAAAATGAAAGTTCCTAAATGGTTCTTGGCTTGATATACTGTTCTAGAAGGCATGGTTTAATTTATGTACATGACATAGTATGTACATTACATAATACATTACTAATAAATACATGCGCAAGTGTTTAGTGTTTGTGTACGTGGTGCCTGTAAATATGTGCTTCAACTGGCAGAGTTACTGTTGCACAAATTGCTGCAAAAGTTAATGCTGGGTATGACTGAAAGGTATCAGAGAACTGCATGAGGGGCTGCATGTTTTGTATACGTCTCTTACCTGAGGAAGAGATGGTACCAGGATGTGGTATGGGAAGAAGGCAAGCTGGCAGCGGAAGTGTGAGGCTCTGGGCAGTGTTCTGCTGGGAAACCTTCGGTTCCTTAAATTCATGTAGATATTACTTTGACCCTTTCCACCTACTTAAACATTGCTACAGACCCCCCGCAACCCCTTTCCCCCAGTTCTCTATCTGATTGGTGTATATATTTCACATGAGAGTTGCTATGAAGAGCCTTAGACTTTATAGAAACCCCATAACATCTGCACATTGGCATTAATATTGTGTGTTGTTGAATCTGGATATAATCTGGAGTATCTTTTCATAAAATAATATTTCAGAGTGTAATTCATATTCTAGGCATTACCTGCAGTGAGACTTGGTAGAGGGCATGCTGTAAATGACCTCGGTGTTTCACACAGTGTAAAAAAATGCTGTCTTTAAGCCTGCCTCATGTCTAATGAAAATGCAGAGTTCTAAGGGCTTCTGATCTTGTGTTTTAGTAAAATAGAACTCTACGCTTGACTGACAGCTCTGATCTAAAGCATTTAAGTGTAAGTTTTGATCTCTCTGCCTTTGATTAAAACTAATGAGCTCATTTAATTCAAAATGGGAATCTATGATAAGAGAAATAAGGTTGATGTGATTGGATTAGAGAGGCGAATTAAACTCTTAGAGCTGAAGTTTGTGCTTATATAGTGTATTAAAAAGCTGTTGGCGTATTCTGCTGTGTTAGATGATGAGAAAAATTTCATAGTAATTCATATTTAATCAGAAGAAATGAAATGACTAAATATAACATGGCTCTGCCTTTTCCCCAGAGTGATAAAGGACTAGTTAGATTTTAAATGACATTTAATTCATGCCCTCAGAAAGAGAGGGAGAGGGAGAGAGAGAGAGAGAGAGAGTGTGTACTCCTCCTCTCTTCCTTTCTGTCATTGTCTTTAGTTCTAAAGCAGTGTCACTGTGGTCTAGAGTCTTGTCATATACAGTGCAGTGGATAGCTGGATTGAGCTGGAGGTCCCTCAGTAATACCATTTCTCTCACATCTCCTCATTCTGCCCAAACAGTGATGTTTTTGATGCCTTCTAACTCTAGCTGTCTGAGATGTGTGAACACTGCTAGGCTTCGTCTGAGAGTATTATTCAGTCATGGAGGTGTGGATCAATTAGATTATAAATGGGACCTAATTGTAACATTTTAACTAATCGAATAGGTCAAAATGTGCAGATAATTGTTGTAAAAAAACATTTAAGAAATTTGCACTGTCAGATGAGCATACTGTCAAATCAAAGAACAAATATTTTTTTCCTTTTCTCAGCAAAATGGTATGCTTTTATATTAACATGTGTGAACTGGTGTGAGCAAAATGTTTATAATCAAGTATTTTGTATGTGTGTTCATATGAAGACCAGTCCACTTTTTCCTACTTTTGCTCATTATATGAAAGATCAATCTTGGTGAAATGTACCACCCATCTGCTGTTGGCTCCCCATGAAGAGTTTAAACAATTATCACGCTGGAGCAGGTAATGGTTGCTGCTATTAGAAAACATAATTAAAACATTCTCAAACTTTTATTGACAGTGGTTTTTTTTCTACCTCATCAAGTTGTACTGTTCCATTAAACATCCACCTCCAGATGATAGAAACTCAATGAGAACTTATTACAAACCATCTTACCCACCAGAGCTGTGTAATATCTTCATCTCTCTGGGGCTTAACTGCACAATACGATACTGGACAAGTAATGTAAAGTAATTGGATTTTTTTCCTGTTGTGTTTGCTCCTGCAGTGGAGTCTAGCAGTCCCAGCCACCTCTCTCCCGATAACACTCTGGAGCGCTCCTTCTTCATCCGAATGAAGTCCACGCTGACCAAGAGGGGCGTTCACATCAAGTCCTCCGGCTACAAGGTAAGACTGAGTCCTGCAGCCCCCCCAGATCTTAATTTGAGCGGCTAAATCTCCCTCCACTCAATCACTGCTCCCCCGTGTGTGCTAATACACTGTGTAGCTGCCATTTGGCTTGAATATATTATGTTCACTGTGCCGACAGCTTCTGTGCCTTATTTGATTAGAGCCATTTTAGGATACGTTGATGGATTTTACTCTAGAATGTCTCGGGTTTTAGCCAATAGACTATAAGGAGTTCGAGAATTAGTACCTGCCTCTGTACGAGGAATTATTAGTTTTTTGGGTTTTTTTGCACATATCATCACTGTTCTAATAAAACTTTGTTAGTAAGTTTACATCACAGCACAATTCATACCTAAAGAGGTAAAAAAGAGGTTTAATTATATGATGAAAAAAACATCAAATATAACTTTTTTTTTTACACTGGGAAATGTGATTTTTAATAGTAAGTTTAATTTAGTAATAAAACTTGAAAATCTGCAAAAATTGAAATCTGCAGAAGTGTGTCTGTGGAGTATCTGTTTTTATTTTAATTTAACACATAATCTGGGGGGGGAGCACCCCAAACTTTTTCATACTACTGAATGTTCTTGACTTTTAATATAATTTATGTAACAGATACGAGTGTAAAGTGTTACACACTACATAACGGATGTTTCTTTTTTGATGCATTTTAGCTGCAGCAAAAAAGGAGTGCTTCATGTTAATATGCCAGTGTTTTCATTTTCAGTTTTGTCGAGCAATTTATCATTAAAAAAGTGCAATATTTTGCAACATGTGCTAGCCACAAGCTAATATTCACTTTCAAAAAGTCTACTTTTCCTCCCTTATTTCTTTTCTGAGGTAAAGAGAATCGCCATATTTTTAGATGATCCTCCCTCATTGTGTGTGTTTAATTTTTATACTTCATGCAGTATAAACAGTATGTGAGTGAATGTCTGTTGAGTGTGTTGTTCAATACCTCTACATATTGAACTGAGGGGCTAGTATAGAATGCTACAAACAGGATTTTAGTCAAAGTCCTTTTGGACCTTTTTTGTTGGCCCCTTCATCATGAAATGTGTAACTCTGTAAAGGGCAGCTGGTATTTTTAAATTACTTTTTTTTTAAATAAAAGAAAATGAAAACAGAATAAAGAAGTAAATAGCTTATGACAGCACTGATGTTACTGTCCTGAAATATAGTTTACCAGGATAATCACACATATATACTCTATAACATATATTGAAATATAAAGTAGGCAATACGCATTTTCCACTGATGCCAGGGCAGCATTTTGTGGGGACTCTGTCTGAGCAGGACGGGGGTGTATGAATGAAAGACAGAAAGGCAGCAGTCTCTTCCTGGGCTCATCCCCCCGCTTTGTCTCCAGCATCCGTCTGGACACAGATTTGATGCAAATAAGCATGAAGTAAGGGAGCTACGCTAGCCCATTGCATAAATATTCACACATGCACACGCGCATACGTTACTGGCCAGACAAGGACACCTCTTATTACATTTACTTTGAATTAAGTCAACACTTGTGTTGTTACATAATACAAAGGTATGAATTTTGCATACGGCGTGCTGCCGATAGGCAGCGAGGCGAGATGCAGCCACGCATCATGGCTGCTTATATCCTCTCTCCACTCTGGAGGTCAAATCAAAGTGAATTCTTCTCCAGCTTAAGCCCATCTTTTTTTCAGCGCATCTCGGCCCCCCATCTCATTTAATGCACTCATGTAAAAGCTCTCCGTCATTATTTGTGCTGTATCACATTTCAAAAGCACTCCAGAGAATCCCTAGGAACAGATGAATCTTATTTCTTATGTATACCTCTTCTATATTCACCAGCAGGGGGAAAGAGAAAGGGGCAGAGAGAGCGAGAGAGAGAGAGAGAGAGAGCAAGAGAGAGAGAGAGAGCAAGAGAGAGGGAGAGGGAGAGTGCATTGTGTGCTGAACCATGAATTATAAAAATTGATCCCTTTGTTATGTTGGCTTGTATTAAATTGAGATATGCTATGCGGCTGCCTCTCACCGCAGCCGTGGTGAACCCTTGCCGCGTCAGTTTGCATTTAGCAGCCTGAGCATATTTAATGTTTTGCCAGGGCTTATGATGTTCTTGCCAAGAGCACTCCTGCAGCAATTCACCACCGACACTCGCTTTGTGGCAATTACTTCAAAAGTTGTATTTTCAAACTAACTTTTTGATGCCCCTAGCTTTGGGCTTCTGAAAGGATCATTTCCATTTTGTATATTTTTAATACGTTTGAATGTTTATTTATTGAAGGGGGTTGGGCTCTTTTTTTCTGAGCAGCTGAGGGTGTGTGTGTGTGAGTGTTTTTTGTGGCAGTGTATATTTGGCGCAGGCTGTCTGCCTCTCTGGAGTGCTGTGCTCTTTATGAGGAGCTGCGTGCTGGTTTGATATCAGCCTGTAATTAGACATCTTCTTTCACTGGTATTGTACTGTGATGTCTTATTGAAGGCTGGCAACAGCTGTGTCAAGTGTGTCTGTACCTGCCAATCCCTCTGTCTGATCCACGCTCACTGCACACAACTACAGACCAGCTGAACATGAGCTACATGCTGCTATCTTATGCCAAATCTCTCTCAAACACATGCCATCTCACAGCCTCCCCCAAGCTTGGAGATAGAAGGTTTAGAATAAAACCCGGTAAAACACTTTCAGAGTGGATTTCAAATGTTAACTTCTGACTGGACATTCTGAAATGTCATATATTAAATTTCAGTCATGATTATTAGTGAAATAAAAGTATTTCACGATCTAACCCACAGTTTGATGATCTTATCAATGTAGTGAATAAAGGTGAGCTTTCTAGCTCATAGTTTCTGTTTACGTTCCAACAATATGTACTTTATGTTTACAATAAAACACTTTTAATCTCGAGCCGTGGCCTAAAACGACAGAGAACATTCCATATCTGTCCACTGCAGTCAATAGCACAAGTCATGCACAAGTCTTGTCTGCAGGGAAAGTATGCTAAAAAGGTATGTTAAAAAATTAAATGTTTTCTTGTACACAGCCTTTTTTTCTGCAAATAGCACCGCACAATTTATTTGCTAAATTACTTACAATAACCATAACTTACAAGAACCATAAAATCATAACTTTTGCTCAATAACCAAAAAATCATAACTTTTGCTCATGCATTTTTTTAATGTTTCATTTTTTAAGTTTGCAAACAAACTTACTTTTCATGAAAATGTACATGTGAAATGTAGAAAATGAACATATAATTTGCATATAATTTGACTTGGACGCGTAAACCTTTGCATACGACTTTACAGTTTAATGGCAAATTAATGTCATATTACTGTCGTCTGTTGTAGTCGAAATGAAAGCTAAAATAAGAAATATTTGTTGTCTATTGTTGAATTTACCAGTTCTGAAATTCATCTATTGAATGTGTATTTACCAGTTCGTACACATTCATGTATTTCATTAAAGCAATAACAACACACAACACACCATCACAAGCTTCTTTCTCATTGCTCTTTCTTTTTAAAAGATCTCTAAAAATTCTCCAACTTTGATTGTAATTGATTGTAACACATATCCTAGAAAGTTAGAAACTCCTTTAATTGGCCCCTAATTTGTAAAGGCCTTTGATTTCTGCGAGTGCTAAAGCAGTCTCGCAGCTCCAAATCCAGGCTTGGGAGAGAGGCTCTTTTTAGTTAAAGTGGCAGTCACTCCTAGTGGCAGTCAGTCCTAGGGTTTGGGCTTGCTTGTCCCCCAGCGGAGGAGCACAAAGCATCAAAGAGTCCCTGCGGCCTCAGCACTGAGTGACTTCAGGGGCCGAATCTGTCTCTATGAATGATGCTAATAACATCTCAGAGGTGAAGCAGTGAAAAGCCGGTGTCAGAAGTTACAAAAACTACAAAACAATTCCCCCCGGGTTTGCCTGGGTGATTAAAATGGATGGAACCAAAAAAGTACAGGGTTGCCGATCTAGTCAATTCCTCCTCTGGGCAAAATGAGGCTACAAAGACTTTAAAGCTTTGTTAAACTTTAAAGCTAGAGAAAAGGTAATTAGTTCCTTTGCTTTTTTTGCACTTTTGATTATTTCATACAGAATTTAGTAGTCCTCATTGTGCCTCTTAATTTTTCATGCCTGTGTATTCTTCGATTGTCTCAGCTGGACATTAATTAAGACTTGGCGGGTTGATGTGAGCTGGTCTTTGTCCAGATTGCACATTGGGGACACTAACACACATAGTATTGCTGATTTATCAAAGACCAATATGAAGCACAGTATGCATGTCTTTGACCGTGTTTAGGTACGTTTGTTACATTAGCCGCAATTGCTGGTCACAGATAATAAAGTATGTTTTTTAATGGTAAAAGTACAGGTTCCTCAGTGCTCTGTTCTGACTCTGCCTGCTCTGTCTTCTCTAAGGTGATCCACATCACTGGCAGGCTGAGGATAAGAATGGCGCTAACACACAATCGTAACGTGCCCATTCAGATCATGGGAATGGTGGTGGTCGCCCATGCTCTCCCTCCCCCCACTATTAACGAGGTTCGCATCGACTGCCAGATGTTCGTCACACGGGTGAACATGGACCTCAACATTGTCTACTGTGAGAATAGGTATTGGCCTTCTTCCTTCTTTCTTCCTCAGAAATGTGCTGATTTATATTCATTTTCTAAAATGACTTTAAAATGAGCAAAAAAACATTCTGTAGGCTAATCTGCTTTAAATGGCTTAATATCTCTTAATTAATGCTTTGACATTATATATTGTACATATTATTTCCACCTGTATGTGCAGTGCTTGACATTCACTTGTGCAGCATCTATTGTTCTTTTGAAACTCAGCCCAGAAAGACTTCCTTTGTACTTCTAAAACCTCTGAGAAGCCAGTTCTGTTCTGCAAAACGAGAACATCTTAATTTGGTCTGGCTTGAAAGGAAATATCTTATTAGTTTTATTAGTTTTATTTATGTCTCTGGGATTAAAGTCACCCCAATGTCTGCTGAATTTTTTACCACTCCCCTGCACTTAACATATTTATGAGAGGATGGCATTAGGCCAAGTCTGTTGCAAAGTTATCATCAAGGCAAAGGCTCTTTGAACATAGGGCTTGAGAGCAATCTTACCCTCTCTTTTAGAGTCGAGCATTTTCATAACCAATCCAGCTTTATTTAGGTGTTCCTGTACTTGCATTTAATGTACAAAACCATGCATCATTTAAATGTGTACTTTATGTTACTAAATTAGATTTGTACTTGTTTTAGGAAGGGTATAATTGTCACAGAATGTGTGAACTAGGGGTGGGCGATATACTGGTAGACACGATTAACCGGTAGAAATTTGTCACCCGATAGGGTTTTTGGTCTATCATCTTAATCGCGATTGAGATCACGTGGCTTTGCATGTTAGGTACCGTAACTACACTCTGAAATACACTCTGCCCATGTCCTGTATCCAAATTCATGTTATTTTAAAGGTATTAGCTTTGTACTTTATTTTTTATACAGT
>JBBPCY010000001.1:32920728-32941863 GCA_037974405.1 Brachyalestes nurse | reverse complement strand
GAGCGGTCACGTAGCTTTCAGTTGCCCTGGAGGTCCACCCGTTTGTAGTTAGGGCAACAGAAGATCCTGTGACAGTTTAGTCACAGACTTTTGAAGTGGGTGCGCGACGGGATATTAGCGCGGCTCAAGCACGTTCATCATATGTTTAAACCCCTTGTTTTGCACAACGGAATAAGGCTTCATGTCTGCAGCTATAAACGCGGCAATAGCTTTTGTAAAAGCTTTAGCCTGGTCGGATTGGGCAGCAAAGGGCTGCTTAAATGCCGCGGATATCAGCGGTTGTTGCGCAGCCTTTTGACCATTTTTCCGAATCTTCGGATCACGTGCGTGCCGAACCGTGGAGAGAGATCGGTTCAGATCACGGATCAACAGTGATCGGTTGCGCCACTAACTGGTATGCATAAAAATATCTCGCTAAAAAGTTCAGTGTTACCTGCAAGTGCCCACTGGTTTGGGCAGTACCACTCCTGCAGTGTAGACGGCCTGAAAGATGCCCTGAAGGTTGACTCGTCTGGTGATCTCTCGGATCAGGACTGGAGCCACACGCTTGGAGCGTAACTTCTTGTGGACACACAGGAAGTTAATCTCCACCATCTTCTTCTCTCTAAGAGGAAAACAGCACACATGTCCAGACACCCATTATTTGGGGAGGAAATAAAATCTTTTAGTGCAGGAACAATTTTGCATTCCAAGTTTGTCTAAATTGTAAATAGTCAGCAATTTCAAATAGACTATCTCGAGTAGTCAGTTGTAGTTATCATTCAATACTTGTAGTGGGCCATTTGAAATGATACATATATATAAATTAGGGGTGGGCGATATACCGGTAGACACGATTAACCGGTAGAAATGTGTCAACCGATGGAGATTTTGGTCTATTGTCTTAATCGCGATTGAGATCACGCGATGTTCTGTTAATGTTCTGAGAAAAAAAACATTAAACTTACAATACATTGCAGTAAATAGTGTGGTTGTTTTTTACTTAAAGTAATGCTGCAATTCACAGTTTAAATAAAATTACATTATATAAAATAGCTTCTTTGTGTTTGAATTTTTATTTATGCATTTCCAGATACAAATTGCTATATTGTGATATATATCGTTATCAAGGTAGAAAATTGCTTCCTCCGTGATAGAAGATTTTGGTTATATCGCCCACCCCTAGTGTGAACCATTGATCATTGCAGAAATGATCACAAATACATGTTTTAATATGATCCATTTACTGTATCCTTCAGTTATAAAAGCAGTACAGATACACAGTGAAATGTGTTTTTATTCTCCTACAGAATTAGTGACTACATGGACCTGACACCTGTGGACATCATAGGCAAGAGATGTTATCACTTCATTCATGCAGAGGATGTGGAAGGCATTCGGCATAGCCATTTAGACTGTGAGTACCTACAGGTTGTGACAACTATAACGCAACTGTTTTCATGAATGTTGTGTGTTCAGTGTATTTGAACAGAACCAATATGAATGTTATTATATTCTCTAGTGAAGCGGAACAGTCACAGGTCAAAGGCACCATTGCCTGAAAGCCTTGAAAAAAACAGGCTTTTCCATGGCAAGGTTATTAAAGTGCAGCTACTATAAAACATCAGCATAAAAGGCTCTCCACACCAGCCAGTGCTGTTTAGACATAAACAGAGTATACATTGAAAGATCAGTCACAAGTTGTTAGTCTGCTTTAAATCTCTTTCATTTCTTCACAAAATGCTACTATATGTGTTTTGAACATCTTCCACTATAAAATTAGACTCCTTCACAATGATCACTATCATATTAAGTTGAGAGCAAATTAAGTTGAAAGCTAATGATGTAGCTTTGGTTAAGGCTATATAATAGAGGTTTAATCTCCCCTGTGAGTATTTTATAGCTGTTGTTCAGTTAAACAAATTAAAGCATCCCTGACCCTTTATACTGAGCTTGAACTATCAACCCTAGTTCCACCATAATAGTACACTTTTCCATATTTGAAATATAGATTGCACACAGCTTGTGCGGCTGGGCATCCAACTACTCACCAAAATTATGTACCTCGAAATGGTTTCCAGTTCACAAATGTGGGTTTTAAAGTGTCTTACAGTGAGGAAATAATAAATAAAGGTGTGTCGGTGCTTTGAGAAATTGTGAGACTGCAATGCAAAAAAGACTGTGCACTCTGGAGAAGTGGCAAAGCATTTTAGAGAATGAGCTTTTTATTATTTATTGATGCACCAACACCAAAGTTTGCAACTAACCATTGATTCTAACACTTCTCCCCCCAGTTTGTGTCAGTAGTAACTTGTCTTAATCAGTCTTCATTTACCATGTATTCAAATATTATTTTAAATATTGTTTAAACTGGATTTATCTTTACATGCCTAATAATGAATTAAGACACAATCAGCCGCATTCATTGCTATATTCACATATATTTATACATTACTCTTTGATTACAATATATGACAGTTATTCTCATATATTTTTTGTAACCCCCTAGTACATTTCATGTACAATATGAATGCCTTTTTTTACATTTTGTCTAATTACTCCTCACCTGTAGTTTACTTAAACATGCAGAGAAATTCTGTCAAGAGAATCTAAACTTTTATTCAATGCCACATATTTATTTTTAAGTCTAAGTTATCTTTGTGCATACTGTTATTTTTGCCATGCATTCATAAAAGTTGCATTGATGCAGAATGTACAGTACAGAATATAAATCCAATTCAGAATTCATCAAATGAAATAATTGTATCATCATTTAGACACACACTTACACATCCTAGAGGTAGTCGCAAATTATGACATTTCTCATCTAGTTTTTATCATTCAGCCTCAGAAACAGATCAGGCCAGATCTCTCAGAACTGAACAGGGCTGAAGAGCCCATCCTGTGCTGTGTACGCGCCTCTCAGCACTCCTCTTAGGTTAAGCTGCACTTCTCCATATACCACCAGTGCATTTTGATCACACTTTTACACCATGTAGTATTCATCTTGGCAAATACCCCGCAGGAAAACTTTGAAGGCTCCTCAACCTTTGGAGCGCTCCGCTTTCATCGTTCTCGGCAGGAGGGACGCTGACCGTCTGGAGGAGCATTCGTGCTTTTTGAATATCCTAAATCATCTGTTAAGTGTGTTTTGGCAGGGCACTTTTTTCTCCGCTCTCCTCTCCTCTCCACGGTAATGGCAGAAATTCAAAGCGTCATTGAGAGCAGCGTAGCGTTTCATACAGTAAATGCACGCTCGCCTCGGCAGCAGGCAGGTTGCCATTATTTAAGTAGCGAGGGCTGAGGCACGGGCACGGGGGGGGGGGATAAATCCCTCACTTTATTAGGTGTTTGCGGAGGAGGACGAGTGTCCTTGGGGCTGCTGGTGGAATTTGGAGCTGTCTGATTAGATATTGCAAGTTCAACTGAATTAGAGTGCAATTACTGCTGCATTGCACTGTCCTTTTACCTTAAAAAGCCACCAGATTGGGTCCATTAGGCCTTGATTTGAAATCCAGCAGAGAGAAAGGAGGAGGAGTGGAACCCTGGCCTGGATTACACTGATGAGAGTGTAGGAGAGAGAGGGGGAGAGTGGGAGAGGGAGTGAGGCCCAATACAAGTCTCCAGCTTCCCCCTGGGTAACCCTCTATTATGCATTAGAATGGCAGCGATCAACAAAAACATGGAAGTGCTTGGAATGGCCAGTCTTAAAATTAACACTTTGGGAAATACTTTGTACATTTCACCTCACATTTTAGAGTGGAAAAAACTGCTGACAAAGTCAAATAAGTACTGAACTGTTTCTGCACACATTCACATCACATTGAAAGTGAGGCTAAAAAGAGTTTAAGCATGGCGTGCATCTCAGACTTATTCATGTTAAAGCTCAATCAATCGGTGTTTCTGTAGAGAACCATTAGGCAAACTGAAAATCTGCAATACAACATTTTTGACCTTTAGATCAGCTTTTCCAACTGCTAAAATTGAGCTGCCGACATGATCAGAACTCTCCCACAATATTCAAAATTATAACAATGATTTAATAACTTGTCCATTATGAAAAAGATAGAACCTAAACACTGGAAACTGAAATCTTATGTTTAAATATTGATTAGCAAGTCTGAAAGGATGCAATAATAGAGGCAAAAGTAGTGTATTCTGTATGTGCTGTCAAGGAAGCTGTCAGAAGTGCATACACTGTAACCCGACCAAATATTTTAGTTTAGTTTGACAGTGTTAATGGCAATAATCATCGTCATCATGGTTCTATCAAAGGCTCATCATGCTGTGTGTGTGTGTGTGTGTGTGTGTGTGTGTGTGTGTGTGTGTGTGTGTGTGTGTGTGTACTGAGGAACAGCAGAGATTCTCAGTGCAGATGTGGCTATGCTGATTGCCAATCACAGAGTGACATCAGGTCACGCGAGGCCATCAGATCAGCTTGAGTGAGGAAAATGAGAGAGCGTGTCACTCTCCACTGACCTTTCTGCCCTATCCTGCCTCAGCAGGGCAACACACACACACCCAGCAGACTGACTAGCATCGGCCTGCAGGTGGACTCACAATGTTTGCATGTCCTATCAGTAACATGGCATGTTCGAAGAATCCTGTTTTAATGACAGGAATGCATGCATGTAAGAAAATGGTAAAAGGAAAACTGAAAATTCTATTTTGTTGATTGGACGAAGCAAATATGATAGCTGAAAAAATACAAATCTGAAACGTGCTAACATTGTTTCAACACAGTCTCTCACAACCTAAACAAATCTTTAAGCTAGGGCATTTAGAAATCAGTAAATAACTCTACTATATATTGAATATCACTGATCCACGATTTACTAGTTCCTACATATTCATGGATTTTTCTTTTAAACAAGAAACCTTCAACACAAATTAATTGTTCACAGCTATTCAGCATGTCAGGGTGTCTTTTGGCTTCTGTTTCTTGTCTAACTCCAACATTTTTCAAAGTGTATGTCTTTTAAGAAAACTCAAGCTATGTTCTGGACAAAGTATCCCTAACTTCTTGTGGCAATAATAAGATAATCCTTAATTACTTATCAATGACCTTTAATAACGTAGCATTTTTATTTTAACAGCAACGTTTGAATTTGATATTATTCATATATAAATACATTTCTATCTGCACACATCTACGACCTTGCCAATTGCACCAGAGGGTGCTAATAACATGGAACTTACCCTGACCTTAGTGATAAAACACTTTCAGCATCACTCAGTTTAAATGTATTACATCCTTCTATGCTACTTTGCCACTCGTCATGCTTGTTCTACATGACTTCCCATTACAAGCTGAACGTGGCTAGATGTGCTTGGAGTGGTGTGCAAACAGCAGCTACTCTCAAAGGCGTTTGATGTGAGCAGATGTTTCCTATCTGCAGAAATGTAATGTGACAGAGCTGACCTCACCTCAGCCACAGAACAGGAGGAACATGCCGTAAATTAACAAAAGACGTTCCGCTACACAGCTACACGTCATACGCACTGTGTAAATGGTCGGAGTGTGCGTGTGTGTGTGTATTTTTCACCAGCCAAGAGAGAGACAGAGGGGGGTGGGAAAAGATGGCTCAGAAAAGTGTGGAGAAACCCCAGGAGAGTGTAGCTGTGTGCCTGAAGGCAGACTCATAGAGCTGCTCTCTGTAGACTAGTTCAAACTGACTTTAATGAAAGACTCCCTTCACTGCTTATTGAGCTTAAAGACAGACTGCAGCAACCCACAGAAAAAAACTTTCACACACACACAGACATACACCTGCTACACACAGCTGAGTTTATATCAGTTTCCCTTATTATCACATTTTTAACAGATGTAAGGAAAGCAGTTTGCTGTGTGTAAACATTGGGAGGGCAGGCATACAATGTGTCAGTCATCAACAATTTAGACACTGCAGAGTCCCAATCAATCAGACAGTGCTTATTTTTTAGAGTAAAGATGTATGTTCTTAAGTGAAGCAGATTTCAAGATCAGTGTCCAGTCCAAAAACAAAATGATGACCACTAGTTGGGTATTCAAATTCAGTACTTTTATTATACTAGCCAAATAGATGTAATGCCATAGGGTATCAAAACATTTTAGCACCTAATAAGTCACATTTATCAGCATGGGTGGACCTGTTTGGACTTGGCATTAAAATGTGTCCTGTATTTAAAAGACAAGTATGCGATCAGACTGTTTGGAGTAGCTTTCCTGATCCCTGCTGTTAGTCAAGCACACATTGTGATTGGATCTGTGTGTCTGTAAATGCACTGTGGCCACCTTGGCTACAACTACGGTCTAAGGTCATGTAGACTTTTGGTACTGTTCTTAGTATCTCATTACGCAAGTGATTTTGAACAGTTTGCGCGTGTGTTCAAATGTACACTTAAAGTGGAGAAAGTAGAAAAGCCGTTTGCTGCCTGCAGAAGACAGGACAGTTCTTCCACCACTCTTGGCTGGATTTTAAACCCATACATTTTTTCAGCTGTGCTTTAGATGTGGCTGCTAAGCAGTTGGCTTCACCTACTCTGCTCAGATGCAATGCCAGCCTATTATTGGATGTAGTTATTTGAAAAGGCCAAGTGTATATATGCCCTGTATGGACTGGCTAGAGGTCTGATCACCACAACTGCATCATGGTGATTGAATGCCAGTGAGCCACTGAGCCTGCTTGTTACAAAAACCAGATTGGCTGTTAAGCATGTAACAAACATTAGTAGTCAGTTGCATGTGCAAATACAGAAAGCAGAGTTTCTGAATACCTCATTGCTGGGTGTAACACTGTGACTGGAACTTTTGAAATAGATTTTTTTTAACAAACACTCTTAGCTAAAAGAGGGCTTTAGAGTACCAAAATAGGTGCTTTGACTTCTAATAGTTGTGGAAATTGAATCAATTTTTAAAGGGTATTTAAAGAACTGTATACAACAGAAGGATCATTTGACTATGCAAAAAAAAACTTTTTTTTTTTTTTTGAGGATTCAAGGATGTAAAAAAAACAAAAAAGTACAGGTATTACTATAAGGTTTTTGTAATGTGTATATATATATATATGTGTGTGTGTGTGTGTGTGTGTGTGTGTGTGTGTGTTTGTGCGTGCATGTATAAAAGAGGTTTCAGAAAATATATCATTAAGGTATTGGTATCAAAATCAGGCTTTTGGTATTGGAATCAAAAAATTTTGGGAAATATCCTGCCCTAATGATGACATGGTCATTTACTCTCTGACTCATAATGTCCATCTGTGCTTTAAGGACATGTTCTTATATAGTAATTTCTCCACAAGTGAGGTCACTCCAAGGGCCTTTCACAGCACGACACTAAACAATACAAAACATTACAACTCTGTCCGCCCCTCCGCCCAGTCCAGTAAAAGGAGCTCTGTTTCCAGCCACGATTCCTTTTCCCAGGCCTTCTCTCTCATTCATAAAAGGCTTGTCTTTACGATAATACCCCAATGGACTGCAAGGACTTTTCCATAAAGCAATTTCACGGGTGTAAATTACTTACTTTTATATGACGGTGACTCCCTCTACTTCTCCTGCTGCAAGTGGGGGACACGTTGGGTAAAGGGTATCTGAAAGGTAGCTGCTATTATGGAAGGGATCCAAGTGATTAAACGGAACTGAAGGACAGAGGCCCAGTGTAGAGAGAGCGAGAGGAGAGAGAGAGAGAGAGGGAGAGGTGGAGAGAGTGAGAGCTCATCCTGCAGGCTAGCCCGAGGCTTCAGGAGTGAGCAGCCAGATTAAAGATGCCGTATTCCTTTTAATGCCTCCAAAGGCTGCTGATGACTCCGGCACGGAAAAAGAGAGCGAGAGAGAGAGAAAGAGAGAGCGCGAAGGGGCGGCTTCATTACCACTAAATCAATAGCGCAAGCAGGTTCTGATTGATTTAATGGCAGTGTAAGTGAAAGGGGTTAAAAAATAAGGCTCACCTGCACAACAGTGGCGCTAGGCAGAGCCGGGGTGCAGCGTATTGATGGCAATGCAGATGAGCCTAGCTCATTAGGTTTAAAACAAGCAGAGAATGGGGCCTGGAATCTGTACGAAGTCAGTTTTTAATGGAGCACTGAAACACACTAAAAGAGAGAAAAGGACTAGCATTTGACACCATAAAGGACGTGACTAGTGCCTTGCTATTTTACAATTATTCCTTACGAAGTAGCTCCAACCAGAATCTTAATATCTGAAGAGACTTGGTCACTGTCTGGAGTTTGGATTTTGTCTGTTTATACCAGTTTTTAAACTTTTCTATAAGCAGCTTCTAATAACCTAAAATTTACCTAAGATGGTAAAGCTCTCTAATTAAACTTCTAACTCCTTTTCATTTGTGCTTCTGGTTTTGTTGCTTAAAATATAGTACTGGTTTCAGTTTTACTCCATTGATAGTGCTCCATAGGCATTCAGTATTCTATACCATTGTGTGTATAGTGTGGAAACTGTGAAGGTTAGAGCAAGGGTATGCCCACCGGGTGTGGTGAGCAAGTCAGAAAAACAACATATTTTGTCTCAATTTTCCACAGTTATTTGTTAGTATTGCATTTACTGGCAAAGAGAGCGGGCAATGAGCGAAAGTCAATTATTATCGCCTTGGGATGGCTTATTAAACAATGTTATTAGTCCCTAATAGTTTTAATTAGTGGTCTTCTTTTTGTATAAATCATTCTCCTCAAGGAACTCTTTTTTATGGAAAGCACTATTTGTGAGTGTAATTAAACTAAGAATATAAATTTACAACTTCGTTCTAATTCTGACCATTTTGGCTTTACAGAGAAATGATTAATGCAAATACATATTGGTTGAGATAACCATTTAGTGCTTAATTTGGTCAAATTTATTGCAGCCGACCGCCACAGTGTCTTTACTTGAGCAGCTTCAGACAAGGACATAGCATAGGAGTCACTGCGAGCAGTCACAGCGCACTCTGGTGGGATAATTTGGGTACTGCATGTTTCTCCACAGCTCTTCTGTGCAAAAGAAGCAGAAGAGCCTACCTTGATGTTCTGAAATGAGAGAGTATTATCTGTTATTTTTAAACCATACCAGTATAACTCATTTTGCCTGAGATGTCACCAACTGAAATTGCTGAGAATGTAACAGAGACATTGTTAATCTGCAGTCATGTAAGAATGCCTCTATTTCTTGTTTCTCCTTTCTCTGTAGTGATGAACAAGGGCCAGTGTGTGACCAAATACTACCGCTGGATCCAGAAGAATGGAGGCTACATCTGGATCCAGTCTAGTGCCACCATTGCCATCAATGCCAAGAATGCCAATGAGAAGAACATTATCTGGGTTAACTACGTGCTTAGGTAAACAATGCTCTTTCAGTTAAATGTAATCCCAAATGACTTTTTTCAGTATCCATCAGAAAGGTAGAGGATTTCTCATTTGTGATTGCAAGTGTGCAATGGCCAAATAGATAGATCTCTGTAAGCCTCCGTTTAATTTCCTCTCCCACTGCGAGCCTGAGCAGAGCCTTAGCCTGAGATCATTAGAGAGGTGTGGGCTTTGGGGAGCACTGGATCAATCAGGATGTTTGAGATGTTCAGGAGTAGTGAGTATAGTGGAGGCTACTTCATGTTCTTTTCAGCAGGCTGTTGGAAACAGCTCTCTTTTGGCCCTGTGAATGACTTAGCCATCTCATCACTTTCTGCCTTTTTTTTTTCTCTGATCAGTAATCCGGAATACAAAGACACGCCCATGGACATTGCACAGCTTCCGAACCTGCCAGAGAAAGCCTCAGAGTCCTCAGAAACGTCCGACTCAGAGTCCGACTCTAAGGATAACTCAGGTACAGTATCTGGATCATGTAAATACAGATGTCAAAAAACAATGTCACTTATTTATCCGGGTTGTGTACAGTGAAAAATTAGCATACACAAATTTCACTGATCGAATGTTACTCACATAATTCCTCTTTGGCATCTTTAGATTCATCTGTCAATGTTATTCATTTTCCACTTCTGTTTTATGTCTGGCATCTCAGCCCTAGTCAGAATCTAAATTTATGCAATTCTGACAACCTGAAATGTGTTCTTTTTGCACCAAAATAATTATCTGTATCAGTAATTAAGGTAAGCATTTTATCAATAATATCAATAATAACCATAAAATATAAAATATCAGTGACAATATAGTTGCAGACACAAAAATCTTATTGGGTGAAAGCAATATGTCATTTGTCAGTGTGAATTGAATTTTGTAGACCTGAATATTTATTTTCATATTAGTCCTTGTACTGAGTAGTACGTTTAAATAGACAAATGTTTGAGGATCAGGTACGTAATCATGTTAGACTGATTATTCCATGAATAAACTGATGCTTCATGAACCTCCTGAAGTTAAATGCTTTTATTGTTTAACACCTGCTTAAGTTAGGGTGCGTTTCATATAAATTATATTTATATGAAACTAAACCTGCATTTACAAATGCTACACAAATAAGTAACTAATGCACAATTGCTTGTGTTCACACAGCTGACTTATCAATTGCGCTCAAATCAAATTTGCACGTTTCTGTCCAGCGTTCATGAGTAAAGTGCCAAACACACAACACAGACAATTGTATTTTGTGTAATACATTCAGACACAGATCTAGTTGAACATTTCTGTACAATCAGGCTCAAGAAGCAAATTCATCAGCCACAGTTTACGCCCTTATACGCTTGATCATTTTCCACAATCCTCTCTGCTGCCCTGGAAGACATAGAAACATGAAATCCTGCTAAACCTGGTTAAAATAGACAATTAAGTCTGGGCAGTCATTTGGAGATATTAATTATGCAATGCAGCAGAAGATTGAGTGCGATTCCGGAGATGGTCTGGGGGCAGTAAGAGGATGAGGCTGATTGACAGACTTGGGAGGCTGCCAGGGCGCTGTCCCCAGAAACCTCTGCATGGTCAGCCCTTTGCCAGCCTTCATCACAAAGGTTACAATCTGTGCCAGCTGCAGCTGGACTACAGGATTTCTTCTCTCCCTTTCCTTCTTCTCTCTGTTTCTGTCTCTTATAATTTCTTATAACATATTTCTCTCATTACTCATGTGAGCACAAAAGTGGGCCTATACCTGTTCCATTATAAAAATCGTATGGAGACAGAAGATAAGAGTTATTACTTTATGGAATTACTAATCCTCCTATAACAGTGACAAAATCGGCATGCTTTCAATAATATATATATATCCATCCAAACTGAAAATTACCATCAAAATATTACTTGCATGTAAAAGTGTGCCTGTTTAATCCTTAGCGGTTATTAAATATGTATTATTTCTCACTCATTTGAACTCTTTAAAACAGCAATGGAAAAAGTCCATTCCTAAAATGTAGTCTATACCATGTTTGTGCTCATAAATAGAGGAGATACTTTATTACTGAGATACTTTATAAACTGATTTTGGTTTTTCTACATACAGCGTACCTCTTGTACTTTCGTCATGTTCGTAATATCTCAACATAAAAACAAAGCAGAAAAAGTCAGCACAGTGTGATACAGAATGTAAACTGAAAATAAAAAAATATGTCATAGCGTACCTCATTATGCAATTAAATATGATAATTCATAATAATAAATAATAATTGTCTAATTTCATTTGACTTGCACAGCAAAATAAAAGTATATCTGGTTAAAGGTTAAGTATTGGGGTAAACTGTAGAATAAAGTCCTAAGTGCACTTTATTTGAAGAAAACGTACTTTAGGACACAGGTAACCCTCTTGTAATTTATGATTCCTCAACACCTCACTCCCTCTCTCCTTCTTTCTCAGAAGACAATGAGCACTCTAAGTCAGACGGGAAGGGGAATCAGTCTTCAGAGCACAGTGAGGACCCAGAGTCAGACAGCAAGAAGCATGCGGGTCGGCCATCGGAGCAGGAGATGCGGCGGCAGGAGGAGGGCGACAGCTCCAGTAACCCGGAGAGCCAGGACAGCGAGGACAGCCTGGAGCCGTCCGACTGTGAGCCCGAGCGCAAGGAGGGGCGGCTGACCCAGCTCGGTGGCCTCCGCATCAAAGTGGAGCGCTACGGTGACGGAGAGGGCGGAGAGCTCCAGGACTCGCCATCGTCCTCCTCTGAGGAGGAAGAGGATGAAGATGAGGAAGAGGAGGATGTAGATGAGGTAGGCATGAAAGACTGCAACAGTGGCGGGGGGCTGAGTGGCCCAGCGGTGAGCAAACACCAGAGAAGGAAGAAGAGGAGAAAAAAGCAGCAAAAGTGGGAGGGAAGTCGCCAACGACTACGACTTTCTCCCCCAGCCGCCACCACCCCAAGCCCCAGTAGCTTGGACCCTGCTTTGGGCGAGCAGCCCCCTCTTTTGCCGCCACCCTCCCCTGCCACTGCTTCTGTCCTCAAGATCAAGACAGAGATGGCCGAGCCCATCAACTTCGACAACGACAGCAGCATCTGGAACTACCCACCCAACCGTGAGATCTCCCGCAATGAGTCACCATACAGCATGACCAAGCCTCCGGCCGCCCACGACACTTTTCCGTCCCCACAGCATACCAGCCTGCAGGTGACCATCCCAGACTCGGTCCTCACCCCACCTGGCACTGAAGGTGGAGCGGGCAGTAGGAAGCCCAACTTCACCAACAGCAGTAACGGTAGTAGTAACAACAGCAATAGCGCTCCAACTTCAGTTTCCAGCTCAGTTTCTGCAACCCTGGCTCCACCCCCTTCCAACACGGCAGCCTCCGACCCCCTTTCCCCCCCTCTCTCAGCCTCTCCACGGGACAAGCAGCAGGGCACGCCCACCTCACAGGGATCCCTGCTCTACAGCAGTGACCTGGAGGCCCTGCAGCGGCTGCAGCAGGCCGGGAACATGGTGCTTCCCTTGGTGCATCGGGTCACAGCCACCAGCACAGCGGCCGCCCCACGCGTCTACACCACAGGCACTATCCGCTACGCACCAGCCGACGTCACGCTGGCCATGCAGGGCAACCTGCTGCCCAATGCCCACGCCGCAGCAGCCGTCAACTTCGTGGACGTCAATGGGCCCAGCTTTGGAATTGACCCCAAGACGCCAATGGAGATGCTGTACCACCACGTGCATCGGCTTAACATGTCTGGGCCATTTGGGGGTGCAGTCAGCGGGGCGGGACTCACGCAGATGCCCGCAGCCAATGTCTTCACCACAGCCGAAGGACTCTTCTCCACGCTGCCCTTCCCTGTCTACAGCAACGGCATCCACACCACGCAGACTCTGGAGCGCAAAGAAGACTGAATGCAAAACTCCAAGACCATATTACTGTGTTCAACTGTGTTCAAAAAGACTCTTTTAGAGGCATAAGACTGTGTTTCGCGATGGGGGGAAAATGAAATGTTCTAGCACTTTGAATTTCAAGCAATCGCGCTTGTGTAATTGAAACAAACCTTTTTTTTCTTCCTGTGTCTTTCTGTCTTTCTGTTCCTTCTGCATCCTCTTCTTCCTCTTCCTCTTCCTCTTTCCTCTAGTTGTCAATGACATTTTCTCTAAACAAACTAAATAGACTCGTACCTATTTCAGAGAGTTCCTTTGAGCCACAGAGAACTCACTGTGCTGGGGTGTGTGGTTTCTCTGTGGTGAAACAAGGTGTACTTTTTGACTTTATGTTACATCCTTACCAGGATATCTTGTGTATTTAAAGGCTATTCAAAGAGGAGATTGACATGAAAGAAGCTGTTCTTGTTATTATCACTATCTTGATGTGATCAAGGTTGACACAGACAAAAGGATGTTACCCTGTTTGATGTAGTTGAAAGGGTTTTAGGGTTCTTTCTTAACGAGGGAATAGTATTTTAGAGATAATGCTTTTCTTCGTTTTTTATAGCTCAGATTTAACTTACGAATCATGCATTTAAAAAAAGCAATTTTAGCCGGGTATTGACCTGTGAACAGAATGTTACTTTAAACTCCCAGGACTTTGGAACAGGTCAGTGTGAGATTTCTCCGGTTCCATCTTCTTTTTGCAGTTCCATGGTGCTAACATCAACTAACCCTCACTCAGCTGGCTGATGTAGGTACTGTTCCAGAGCTCAGCACAAATGAAGGCAAGAGAGATTTTCTACTGAAAAGTCAAACCTATAACAGACACGTTTATTTTTCTTGCGTTCACCCCCCCATAGAGAGCAGAGAAGGGTCTGGCAGTGGCTCAATCTAATTGAGTCTGGAAAGAGATTAGGTGCAGGCTGATTTTGTTTGTACTTCTTAAACGAATCACTTCTCTCAGTTTAACTGAGGCTAATTTTTTGCATCATGAACTTGAAGATGAATGTGAAACTCTAACTGTTGGGTCAGAGTTTTTTTCTTCCTCTCCCTCTAAGCATTGGAAGCCTAGTACCTTTTACCATCAGTCTCCCAGAATGTTTCCCTACATCCTTCATGAACTCTGGAAACCACATATCAAGGAGATTGTAATATGGACATGCATTTTCAATCAAAAAAATGTGTTTTTAAAAATCACATTCCTAATTTTTTTTTTCCACTGTTGCCAAAAAAAATTGTCACAGTTTGGTGTTAAAACACTGTGAATTGTCGTTTGAAAAAAAAGAAAGAAAAGTAATAAAAAGGAAGAAACTGTCACTTCATCTTTTGGCAGCCATCCATCAAGTCATCTATTACCAAGCGTGATAACCGTAAACGTGTACAATGTGTAAGTGTCATTGGCTGTCAGTCTCCATAGCAATTTCAGTGTGTGTTACTATATGCAGTATATGCCGAGCTGATGTAGCTGTTTCGTCCTTTGTCCTCTCTGTGCTAGTGTGGGCTTGGACAGGGGAACACTAGTTCTCCCTCTCCTCCCCCCCTACAGTCTTAGTGAACCAGTGGAGGTTAGTGGATTTTGTGTGGTGGCCTTCCAATGTAGTGTCACCTTTTTGCTGCTTCCTTTTGTCTGTATTACTTTTCTGTTCCTGCTATTGCTTTGCTGTCGTGTAGTCTACAGACCTCTCTCTTTCTCTCAGAGATAAAAGACTCTTAACTAGCTCAAAGGTTTAAGGAGCCATTTTTTTGTCACTGAGGAATTCTGGGACTGCCGTTTCCAGCTCCAAACTGATGAGGATAAAAACTGAAGTAGCATTTAGACCTAAAGTCTAAACTGGTACCTCAAAGGCCGAAGTTGTGAACCACTCCCAGAGTCCCTTGTGCTTCTCGTGTGCATTGGGTGTATTTCATTGGTTTCCACCAAACCTGTTGACTTCAAGGACCCTGCAACTCACAGGAAAATTAAAAAAAAAAAAAGATTGTGGTAGTATTTCAGGACAATATACAATTTTAAAGATTTCTAAGGAGATGAAAAGAAAAAAAATTTCGCACTATAAAATCTATTTTTATAGGTGTTTTGGAAATGCATGTTTACTAAGTTGATTGTTTGGTTTACTTGATTTTCTTTGGTCCAGCAGCTTTGTCAGCGTTTAGTGTTTTTTAGTCTGTCCAGCAAAGGAAAAGGGGGAGCCTTTTGTCTTTTTACTGAATCGGGCTACTCCCGTACATCAGGAAACTCGTATCTGTGGTTTCTGTGCAGATGTGTTGTTACTCAAACCCAGGTCATGATATATCAATGTTTTTAAAAACGATAGCGGGGCTTGCTGTTGGAGCAGTTGCAGGAGAGCTTGGCGTCACCACTGGAGGTCAGCGGGAAACTAGAGTTTAGTGTTTTCTACATTGCAGTGCAGAGTCTTGCTGGGGTGGGGGCAGCTCAAAAACAGACATTGTGGACCAGGAAATACACCCATATGTTACAAACTGAACAGCCGGGCGAGCTGTCTCAATGTTTCTGTGTTGTGTCAAAATGATTGCTGGTGATTTAATCTAAAACTAATCTCAGCTGCTGTCAGATAAATAGTGTTTAAAAATTACAATATGAAAAATCACTTCATTACCTGTGAAAACTGTGTCTGTGTTTTTAACTATTTCTTGTACAATTATACAGATTCTTTTATGAGGAACTTGGTGCCAAGTAGATGAAATACGGGAGAAAGGGATTCTCTTAGTATCAATGTTAACAGTGTTATAAATTCTAAATACAAACAAATTAAAATATTAAAACGAGAAAACTATGGTACATTTTTGTTTTGGTTTTTTGTTTTAATTTTTATCCAAAAAAAAGAAACAACTAACTGAAGCTAACTGAGTGCCTGGCTTATTTTTTGGAATACATCTTTTTTTTTCATTTACCATGAATAATGCTGCAATTCTGAAATGTACATACTTCATTTTACAACAGGGTTATTTTATACTTTTGTAGGTTTTCATCAGTTTAAGCAAACATGTCATACATGGTTGTCTTTATGTAACACAGTTTTTTACCATCTTACAGGTGCCATATTCATAATAAACTTCTCTTGGATTTGTTACTATCTGGCATCATTTCTTTTCCATTCAGTCCATTCCAAGCAAATGCCACGCATCAGTGACTTTATTTCTATTTCTTTTTTATTTCGTTTGTTGTTTTTTTTTTCAGGACTTATTTTCAGATAGGCAGTCAATATGTCTTTCGTTGGTGTCATAGTTGGTTTTACGACTCAGGAGGGAGCCGACGAGACCAGAGTCTTTCTCCCTCTCTCTCATCCTGATGCATTCATACTGCATACGCACATACGCACGCACAGAGCATGCAGTCCAAGTGCTTCCACACACCCGACTGCTTCCTCTTCTTTTTTTTGGGTCTGTGGCAATCCAGCGCACTCGTATGCCTGGCTCTCTCTGTCAGACATGATGTTTAGTGGTGGTTGAGTGCATTTCTCTTTTTTTTTCATTGAACAGGAGCTCACGGGTATATTTGATGCTCTATCATACCTCGCAATATCCTCATAGGGTTTTTCAATTAGCGCGTAATCTAGACTGTGCTATTCATGTCATTTGCCATACTGATCTCACTGTAACTCCAACGGCAAAGCTGAATAAACGGGGAAAAAAATAACTCATTTCAAAAGTGTTTTATTTTAGAATTTGTTCGGCGATCTACCGAGAGGGTCCTCCAAGAGACTAAATCTCGCAGATCATTCACAGTGTTGCTGTTGTTCAAATGATTGATTTCAGCATCAGCTGGGTGCCTGGACAACACTGTTGCTGTTGCGCTGCTTTGAACATCAAGTCGTGCCTTTCACAGCTGTGGATCTCTGCCATTGTTTCTCCCTTTCACTCATTTTCTCTCTCTCTCTCTCTCCTCTGTTTCTCTCTCAGTCCTCTCCACCTTCTTCCATGTTCGTCTCCTCAGCTCCATCCCTCACTCCCCCCTGACCGCAGGCGCTGAGGGGAGGTCACAGCCAAAGCCCAGAGAAAAACTCCAGCCAACTTTAAATATTTCACGCAATTTTAAATGAAGGCCATGAATGATAGATCACAGGAGAGGGAGGCAGGAGAAAAAAAGCCTAGACCTGAAACCTCCCTAATGACCATGAGCTGTCCATCTCCCCATACTGTCCTTATTGGGAATCATTGTGTGCGTTTATATAGCAGCTCATTACATATGTGGTCATCTCCATGTACGCAGCACCTGCAGTATGCATGAGAGGGGAAGCGTACACACTAATCCATAGACAGCGCTTACAATTCCTGCACCTTTACATATTAAATCTTATATACCTCTACGTTAATTACAATTCTCTATTTGAAAATGTGTCAATTTGGCAAGCAGAAACCCCGCTGGACTGCACATTCTATTCTTTAGTTCTCAATTCGGGTGAGGGTTGTTAATGAGCTGATCAGTTGGATCAGGTGTGTAGAGACCAGTGGAAATGCTAAAATGTGCAGAACAGGGGTCTAAATTTAGGACACATTAAAGGAAAGTATGGCCAACTGTAACACCTTTTATAAGCTGTCTTTTCCTCCCTAAAAATATTTTATTTTAGAATTTGCACTATCACTGTTGAATATTAGGAATGCATTGATATTGGAACTCTGGGCCTATATTCATGTACATACAATATTTCCAATGCTGACACACCAACCTTCATGAAATGTAGAAATCTAGGATGAATCAACCTAGATTTGCATTCCGAGAAATATATTTATTTCTAAAGGGTTACAAGTGCAGTAAAATGAATACCGACATTTCAGAGTACTAACCCACCATCACTGATTTGATATTGCTAATCATTTTTATGGCCTGCTGTTGTGCATCCCTATCACAGCAAAGTGTAGTTTGTGTTTATACTTTGCAATAATACAAAAGAAGGACAAGGGTATTTACATTTAAAAACAGAAAAAGAACTGTTTTAAGTCTGTGAATTGTTATTTAAAGTCCCATGTTATGACAGCCTATTTCTCTGCGGTTTCTTATCCATTCTAATAACAGTAAATCTTCTTAGAACTGCATATGTTAGATTAACTGTGGATTAAGCACTCCTGAACTCATACAGCAGTCAGGAGTATCAAGGTTGTCAAAAGAGCACAAAACCCCTAAAGCAAAAAACTGAATACCTTATTTTTGTTATAGGGACTAGACACTTTTTCAAACAGCTCGTTCAATCCGACATCTACTGTGTGTCGGGAGCGACATCTAGTGTTTAAATTAGGAATTGCAGGCAATATCGAGTGTAGCAGCCCCCAGATTTGATTATTGTTTAACTGCAGCTGCTGAAAAATAATTTTTTTGGAAATGTAACAATCTGCTGTGTGTTGTTAAAACAAAATTAGTTTAAGGTTCAGCAAACTGATATATGCAAATTTGTTTGCTAGTTCTGGTCCCTTATTAGTTAATACACTACATGGACAAAAGTATTGGGATGTGCTTTTGGGCTAGGTCAGGGATCGACAACCCGCGGCATGTGGCTCTTTCATCCTTATGTTGCAGCTCCCTGTGGCTTTGGAAAATATATAATAATTTAACACGAGAACGGCTGAAAACTGGCTATACCTATAATGTCAATTGACGCAGTGCCCAGTTTCGCACAAGACGCTTCTTGATGCGACGCTGCTGCAGTTTGTTCAGCGTTTAGTTCTGCAGCCACCAGACACAGCGAGTGTCCAGTGGATTTTGGACCCAGAGCCCGTCTTACAGTGCCAGTAGCCATATCAGAATCAGAATCAGAATCAGAATCAGAATCAGAATCCGCTCCAATAGGCCAATAGACGCGATTCTGATTCTGATGAAATTACATCAATTGATTCTGTCAGCCGTTCTAGGTGTATTTTATTTTTATTCATTGGGGTTTTTTTTAAATGTACTTCGAAAATTGAAGATTGTTGTGATTGTTGTATTTAATTTTTTGTGGTTTTTTTACAGAGTTCAAAATGTTCAAAATGTTTTCTTTGAATGAATAAAATTTCACAAGCAACACACTAGCCTAGTTTTCATGCATAGCATAAAAGTAAAAAAATAAAATATCCAGTGTTATCTTCATTTTATATGTCAAAAAAATGCGGCTCCCAGTGTTTTCTCTTTTGTGGAAAGCGGTCCAAATGACTCTTTGAGTGTTAAAGGTTGCCGACCCCTGGGCTAGGTCCTTTGCTTCCAGTGAAGTCCTTAATCTTAAAGCTCCAGCATACCAAGACATTTTGGACAACGCCATGCTTCCAACTTTATGAACACTGTTTGGGGAAGGTCCTTTTCAATTCTAGCGTGACTGTGTCCTAGTGCACAAAGGAAGCTACATGAAGACATGGTTGGCTGGTGTGGAAGAACTTGACTGCCCACACCAGAGCCCTGACCTCAACCCCATACAACACCTTTGGGATGAACTGGAACTCCTAACATCAGTGCCTGACCTCATAAATGCTCTACACAATAAAAGGGTGCAAATTCACACAAAAACACTCAACAGAAAAAAAGGCTGTTAAAACTGCAAATGGGGGACCAACTGGGGGCTGCTTAACATTTCAGCACCCTCAGCCTCCCTCCCACTGTTGGCAAATTTAGGTGGGCCTAAATCACCAAAAGAGCCAAGGAGTTCCCTGTCCGAATTCTGTGATCTGTAGTAAAATCATAATTTTGTCTTTATACAAGTCATCTTATTAAATTAAGGACACAAACTCCTAATCTGAGCCATCTGAGAACATCTGTCATGACAACGTTCTGTATCTTGCCTTTTTAGAAAGAGTTTGGACTGTGAGTTTGCTCCTTTAGCTACCCTTCTCATGTTTTACATGGCTCTCTCCTGTTTTGTTTTGTTCTCTTCTTTTTTCTCCAGCATTCTGACCACACTCCCTCTGTATTCCCATGAACTACAGAAGACCACCACTAGATGGCGCGCTTACGCAAAGTGTAGATTGAAATACACCTCTGCTGTGTAAAATGATGGCCCCTCATAATTCCCACCTCAGTGTAGTCTGTTGAGCACATTTGATGTTGAGTCAGTAGATGTCTGCTGGACTATTAAGGACCACGTGGACACAAACACTTTCAGAGAACACCGATTTGGCTAATAATCCGATTCAATCTCCTCTCTAATCCAAAACCCACAAGCTGCTGCTCAGAGACAAGGTGCAGGGTACATACACCACATCGACGACGGTATTGGGACACAGCTCTTGATTACTGAATTTACAGGCATTTTAGGCATTTTTAACCACATCACAAACTTACGGGTTTACACAATTTCGGGGATTTACTGTATATTAGGGTTGGGCGTGTTAACGTGACAATAATGCATTTTTACTAAACGCCGACAATTGTTTTATAAAGCGTTAAGGCAGGGGGGGTTTAAATCCTTTTTTTTTAAAGTTTGGGCTCGCGGCGCTCCACGTCTCGGCTGGTTTTCGTGGGGGTCAGCCGTCCCGTTACTTTTCCATATTAAATGACACTGCATTCAGATGCATAGACTTTAACTGTGCTAAAGGGAACAACACTGTCACTGCCAAACTGTGATGTCTGGACGACTGAGTCAAAACATCTCCACAGCAGCAGGTCTTGTAAAGGCTTGATAACCAGCTGATTAGTTGGATCAGGTTGTAAGCAGTGAAAATGCTCAGATGTGTAGGGCTATGTGCCTCAGCAACTGGAGAACACTGTTTGAATGTTGATAGATGTTGCACTGTGGTCCATGGAGAAATATCTCATCCAACTATGTACATGTTCACACCTGCTGATGACAAAGTAACCTCAAACTGTTTTAGAGCATCATGGGAGCTCAGCATTCCAGTGCACCACCTGATGTACCTGTCCTAACTCATTATGTTCTTCTGAAGACCTTGATTGGCTGGATCAGATTCATTTGTGTGCTAGAAAGTGGATCTCCAGGAGGAG
>JBBPCY010000001.1:32884929-32915936 GCA_037974405.1 Brachyalestes nurse | reverse complement strand
ATATATACATACATACAGTAATCCCCCAGTTTTATGTGGATCAGGACTCGCAGATTCAGTCACGCAAATTTTTTTTGAGAACCAAACTCATCGTTTTCATTGAGGAATAGAATATTATGGAAATACAATTTTCAGGATGTCAGTAAACTGGATTACATCTAGCACTTTGTCTAGGTATATATTCCTCAATTGCTGGTCCACTAGATTCAATTATTTTTCTTTTTTATGTAACCCTATTTTAGTCTTTGTTTCCATGTGTGAATCTGAATACTTCTGTTTAATGCTTAGACTCACCTCCTTTCTTGATTTGTAATTTTCAATTGTCATTGTAATTGTTTTACTGTTCTATGCTGAACTAAATGTTCCCCTTTCAAGTCCTGGTTCTCATGGGATTTTCTTCTTGCTCGTGGAGAAACTTTCCTTGCTGTCTTGCTCAAGAACATAAAAGCTACAGTCCCCCCATTACTTGGATTCACAACACAAATGTCTACAACACAAATATAGCAAATATACCACCAGTGAATCTACATGTGTCCTCTGAGTTATCATGGTGCAATGATGGTGAATAAAAAATGTTTTCTTTGAATACTAAAGGGTGAAATCATCTCTAAAACCTCTAGTAAAACATCATCTCAGGCATCAGGCAGTATTTGATATCATTTCATGTAGCTTTCTGTAAGTGAGCTTTTCAAGGCATTAAATGCTTTAGACATCTTGTTCCTATCCCCACTACTGTGTCAGTTCTTACATAGCAAGTTTTCCTTGAATAGTGCATTTAAACAAACCACACTTAATGACTAATATCCCTATATATTGTTACTGAGCTAATCTTGTATTTACAACACAGTAACTTTCCACGAGGAGAAAAGACATTCAACGATATGTAGGTCTGATGTGTAGGTATGGCACTCAGAGACAGAAAGGAAAAAACAGAGGACAAAATCTGTCAAGATTTAGGATTTTTTTAATTTGCCTTTTACAAGAGGGCATAATATTTCTTACTCACTGAGTCGGTCTAATTAGTGACATTGTTTAATCCAGTCATGACACCATTACAACAATGTTTCCTATGCCTGTACAGTACTATGTTCCCATCTATAACACTTTCTAGAATTCAGAAATATAATACACATCACATTTACAAAAGGACTAAAGCACTGTTTACAAAATCCCTGAATGTCTTCCTCTAATAACCATCAGATGTTACAAGGCAATGAACAGTAATTTTTTACAACAATATTGTGAATTTAGTGTCCACACACAGCTTTGCTGACCAGCATGCAAGCTGTCTGACCATTTAAAACATATGGACATATAAGCATCTAATCTTTTTAACTAGGAAAATGTGAGGAAAAAATTCAGTTACTCACAGTAAACATGTGTATCAATTGGTGATTAAGTGATGAATTGACAAGACCTGGATTACCTATACAATCTGTCTGGTGTGAGAAATAAAAGCCACTTAGCAGCCAAACTTAACCCACACTTAACTTAAGACAGCGGACCTGTAGCCTAATACAGATGTAACCAGTCTAACCAGTTAATGGCCAAGCCTTATCCATGTAATGTCTTAAAACTACACTCTGTGATCTTTAGGTCATTGTGTGTAAATCAGTATACATTCATTCTCAGAGGCATTACTTTCAGAAGCCTAAAAAAAATAACACAACTTCCTTATTTTGCGGTGTGTCTATGTGCACGTGTAATGATTCCAATTAACACAAACAATGACCGAGTAAACAAAGCGACTGGACCTTTGAAACCATTTTCAGGATCATCACTAATGGTCCTTTTCTAAAAACACAACTCATGGAACAAGGCAGAATCTCGTTTGTTCCGTTAGAAGACTTATGACACATGCTAGCAGCACAGCTACCAAAATCACAGAGTGTAACTTTAAAACAATGCAAAATTTTAAAAAATAGCATTTCAGTCCAACTAATTGTGATTCCAATCACATTACTTTTTTGGAAAATAAAACGGTATAAGTATTTCTCTCTGAAATCAATACAGACAAGCTGATACCTTTAAACAGAGATGGCTATAACAGTTTTCTGCCTTTGTAGTGATCATTGTCATGTGAATGTATGCTTATTTTTGGGCACTCGTGGTCAAATGACATGTTTTTTTTAATTCTCTTTGTTCCTAGTAAAATATGATCACATCCTCTACAGATATTTTTGCACTGCAATTACTACATTTATATATTAGGGAAAAATATATTTTGTATTAACATTTTTAATTAATTTAAAAATGTTGCCTGTGCAAAAGTTATTGCACAATTTATATCTTATTCTACATCAATATATTTATTTAGGAAAATAGAAATTTACAGAAAATGCTATTTCTCCTTATAGAATATGACAATTTCACTTAAAAAAAAGAAAATCAACAAAACATATGACTGTAGGAGGAACAAAACTGCAATAACCCATCCACATTATTCAAGGCATCAGCACAATGCATGAACTTTCTATATAACAGATAATGCTATAGCCAGTCAAACTGAAGACTACTAAACGATTTCTTAACACATTACAACTTTAAAAGTACAGCTATGAAAGTAGCGACATGACAAAACAGAAGCACTAGAAGCCAATACACAGACTAACATTTCTCAAAAGAATAATAACCAGTGTGGACACCACATTGTCATTTACAAACAAACACATACACACACACACAAGTTTGAGACCATTCATTCATTATGATTATCACACAAACAATCTAAATTCACTGTGGTGACATTTTTGTTTATAAGAGTAGGTATCCTCCTTCGGGGACGCATAGCAGCAAAACAGAGTATACACAGCTCTAGTTTTCAAAGACGGCAATGCAATAGTGGCTTGGCTGGGGGGAAGGGGGAGGTACCTTAAGTGCACTATCACAAAGGGCCAAAAACCCCAAAAGATATAAACAAAAACGCACACATACAAAATCTTCTCGCCGAACACAGCCGTGTCTTAAATTCTTCTGCTAAGACGTGGTGCTGCCTTGTGAAGAGGCTGAAATAATAATTAACAAAAAGATTACTTAAATGACTATTGTTTCTTTATCAGTGAAGAGACATTACTTTTATAATAGCTTAACAAACCTGTTAAGTCTCTGAATCTTCTTTTTGCTTCAGCTCTTTCCTCTGAATCAAAGTACCACACTGTGATTGCATACCTACAAATAAAGTAATTCAGGATCAATAAGAAAGAAAATCTACAGGAACACCCAACAATATCAGAAACACACACACACACACACACAGGCATACGCATACACAGACCTGGTAGCAAATGATGGTTGTACTTCATGAGGGTTTCTGCGGTCTGACCAGAAGAGCAGAAGACGATCGAACAAAGGCTCAATGTCAGCTACATAGGATTTTCCTTCAGGAAATATTCGCAGAATTCCCCCATGCTCCTGTGGAGATACAGTATCATTATTTACAGTGTATCTGTCACCCATATTTAGTACAAAAAGTAGCAACATCTAGCCTACCTTGGCATTCCAGTTTTTGTTCAGATAGTAGATGCAGGTGACACAGCGGCCGTCTGCATTAGGGTTATCTACGTGTCTCACGTAACCTGCCCCATTGCCTGGATAGCACGCTACCATCGCCTGAAACAGAAGCATACAAACAAAACACTCAATACCTCACATTTAAATCTCGGCCTTCGTCCAAGCTGGCAACAATAGTATGCGTGATGTCGAATGTTTTATAATGGTACTGTACTCAAAGCAGGAATATGCTTAAAATACTTTGAACCAACAACTATGGGAGGTAATGTGTTTTGCGGCTCCAGTGGAAAGTTCTAAAGGTCTGGCAGACATACTTAGGCATGTCCTGGAGCTCTTGAGCCTGCCTGCTGTGTAGCCTTCCCTACACAACATAACATCAACACGCCTCATTCTCACAATGAAACGGGAAGCAGAACTCCCTTCACATCACTTCACCCCCACCTGGCCCTCTGACCTCGCACGAAGTTTAGCACGCGATATATCCCGCCAACTATACCTAGTGCACACTCACTTCCTTCTATTATATGACCCTGACATAAAATTCTCTAGAAATGCTGATAGCACATACTGTATTTCACCCTTTCATTAATGTCTCCAGTAAGAAACATGGTAGGTACTGGAAATATTTATAGCAAGATGGTAATGGATTAGAAAAATGAAAATTACAGATAATTAGAAGTACAGACAATTTTGAAATGCATAAAATTACTTTATAATTAGTGCTTGAATTTTAAATGTTATTAATTATAATTTCTTAATACACAAGTACTATTTAAAATAATTATTCTCAGACTCGCTTTACAAAATGTTTTTAGTTAGATTTTGAAGAAAGCAAGAGAGGAAAATTGTGAAAATTGTGAGGGAGGGAGTGCCATAGTTTGGGAGCCCCAACGCTAAAAGATCTCACACGCATTTAAGAGAGTTGATATTTCTAAGGTTTCCAGTGTTTCTACGAATTCTTCAGTCTAATGTATTCATACTCTTCCATGAAGTGATTCAATTTCAGTGGGAAAAAAATCTGCATGGATATCTCTGCAGCCGACTTTACAGGTTTTGTGAGTTTGTTCCTTCCTGAAGTATCAAAATATGTGTGACAATCTCTTATGATGACTAAGTTCTGCTAGTGTGTTTACTCAGTGCTGTTCTAATTTTAGCAAATTATTTCTTTTCTTTGTTTTCCTAATTGCCTCAAAATTGTTAACGTCAGTCTGTGCCTTTACTCAAGAAAAAAAATTCAACACTACCTTTTAAATATGAAACTTTTAATGTTATTACAGTTTTTAAAAAGGAATCAGTATGATTGTCACTTTTTGAAAGTAGCCTGCTTAATCCAGCCAACATTAGTAATTATATGTGACCTATAATATGTACTTCTAAAGCCCTAGCTGCACCTGAAATTTCCCAAAGTACGTCATAACCTTTTTCAAAACATAATATTTTCTCTTAATCACCGCCTCGACAGACCACGCCACACAAGCGCAGGAGTAGCCATTCACTGGCGCTCATGTTTACATTTCTGTAAACGAGTTTTTATCATGGTCTCTTTCCCACAATAAGGGCACACACAGAGGTTTGCCGTCACAGCACAGTGTAAACATGTATGGAGAGGTCTGGAAGGAGGAGAGTGTGTGTTTGTGTTTGTGTGCGTGTGCGTATATGTGTGTGCGATGATAGCGAGAGCAGGTCTGGCCAACTGCCAGCACTATGAAGGTTTAATGACAGTGCTACGTGTTGAGCGTGAGGCTGCTGCTACACCCTGCACTCAGTTCAGTACACAACAGCAGTATTCAGCTCCAGCTCCCAAGCCCCCTCCCCCAGGGGTCAGATAGCAAGTACATCCAGCCTTCTTTCACGACATTCCAGCTAAAGATTTCTCTTGGACAGTAAGAACGAGATCTTTCATTTTAACATGTATTTGACCTTTTTTTCCCCTTGCTCCCCTAGAAGAACCTTTTCCCCCCCGAAACATTACATAATCACTGGGGGTTATGGAGCAGTCTCCTTTTTTTTCCCCTCAAAGCCTGCCATGCTGGGGTACCCCTATACATTCCCCTATAATCCCTATACAAATGCTTTATACTGGAGCAGCAGCGTAGCGTGACAAACGTAATGCATTCTTTACTTCAGCAGTTTTGCTGAGAGTTTAACATTTTAAATAGTTAAAGCTTAGGTCATAAATACTAACTATAAATCTGATGTAACATATTTCACAGCAGTGGAACAGACTTCGCATTAGTGCTTTACATGTTCACTGGATTAATTATTATCCAGAATATGTTGGTCATTCCTATGTTGGTCAGGACCAGACTCATACCTTCACGTCCACAGCCAGTTTGGCCATTTTCTGCCTACCACTTGTTTAGTATCAGTTGCATAATTCAAAATCTCTACTCAGCATAAACAACTATCACAGTACGTGACAAAAACACTGTAGCTACACAGCTGGCCAGCTGAAGACCACAGTTAGGAATGTATTTAGGCTTATTCCCTAATTGTTTCCTAAATTAGTTTTAAAAAAAGGTGTGTTTTCCACGACTTCTCTGTAATCTAGCCATTAAATGCCTTTATCAAGGACAAAACGGCAGTAATCAGACGAAGGGCATTTGACCAAAGGCAGTAGGAGATTTAGGGGGATGGGGAGATATGCACAGAGCCCAGCAGCTGACTAAAGTGAAAGCGCCTCACTTCCCGTTGCCTCAGCCTAGGCTTCCTGTGAAGTGGAAACTGTGGAGAGAGTCACGTACCACTCGTGGTACACTCTCTCTCAGCTAGGTCTGACAGCCTATCTGTGGCATTCATCACCTACCACACCACAACATAACAAACAGCTACTGTAACTGTACTGAGAAGTGGAGATAAAGCAGAACGATGACTCAGCCTGCAGGCAAAAGAATCTGTGTCATTTGCTAGTATAAGCTACAAATAATAATATATATTACCCTATTGTAAAACGTAAAAAGTTTCTGCAGAAATCAGAGACTTTCATTTTTTGACAATGTTTCAAAAGTTGCTTAAAAGTTGTATAGTTAGACTTAAAAAAATGCCATAGTAAAATGAAGATGCATATTAATTCCTACTAAAATAGATGTTTTATACTTATTTATATGGACCCATTAATCTTAGTTGTAAATCTCAAAGATTACGAGATTGTCTCTGAGACATGATATTAATTGCCTTTTAAGCTATTCTGCTGCACACTTTACCTTGTATTTACAGTAAAATCCAAAAGTATCAAAGCACAGAAACAAATGGTGGATGTGTGGCTGAAGAAATATACTTTCAATAAGCTTTGGATGTTATGTGGATGTTACTTTGACACACATCACCTACAGCACTGCAGGCCAAGTACACCACTTCATTGCAATGGTATTTCCTAATGGAAGTCTCTTTCAGAAGGGTAATGCACCCTGTCATACTTAAAAATTGTTCAGGAATGATTTTAGAAATATGAGTTCAGGGTGTTGTCTTGGCCTCAAAATTCCCCAGACCATAATCTGACCAAGCATCTGTGGGATGTGTTAGGCAAACTAATCCAACCCGTGGAGGCCTCTCCTTGCAACCTACAGGAATTAAAGAATCTGCAGCTAACATCTTGGTGTCAGATCCCACTGCACACCTTCAGAGGTCTTGCACAAGGGGGGCTATACAATATTAGGCAGGTGGTTTTAATGATATGGCTAACTGGTGCATACTTGAAGTGAATTAAATTAAAATAATAACATGAGCAGCATATCTCTCATACCAATATCAAAACTTTGTGCCATAATTCACTGACATTGAATTTCTTCAGTTGTTTTCTTTGGAATAAGTGTGTGATAATGAATGCAAGAGAGCTGCTTAGAATATGGATACAATTCAGTCACAAAAACATGGGCAAAGTCAATGATTTAGGGCAGGCTTCTCAAATCCGGCCCTAGAAGGTCTGTGTCCAGCACAGTTTGGCAATGTCCCCAATCAAACACACCTGGTTCAACTCACCAGTTAACGGCCAAGTTTGTTTGCAGAGGGGAATTACCAAACTCTGCTGGACACCACACCTGAGTCTCTTGGAAATTTCTAAAATGGAATAAATCAGTATATGAAGAACTACTGGTATATTGAATGACTATGCCTGTTTTAATCAAAGCTAATCATTATTCCATGTGATAACAAAAGAACTAAAAATGGGAGCAGAAAAAACTGGTCTAGAATCTCAAGTTCAGTGGGATGAATATAGCTGTGTGCAATAACATCTGTAAAAACATTAGGGAACACAGAAAATATTTAACTGTTTTGAAAAATGAGTTCCTCAAATGGTTGAAGTAGTCTTTTTACCTCTAATAAACAAAAATGTATATACGATGTATTAGTAAACTTCATTTCATTCTAAAATTAAAACATATGTAGCCTGTACATTTCACCAGATCAGTGACTCTCTAAATTAAGAAAAATAAGAAATGTACATTGGGCTAAATCAGTGTCTTCATATCTGCCTCAAAACAGGACAACAGTACAGTTCAGCAAGCAATGCAACATTTAATTAATGAAAACACACTCTAATGTGTGCATGTGTGTTCAGTGTTGACCTGTTTCCTATAATTAAAACGGGAAGAAGTACTGATGTCCTGTTTTCTCAGAGTTGAGGAAAAAACAGGGAAAACATGGACAAGTAAGAAAATACATTTTATTATTATTAATAATAATAATAATAATAATAATAATAATAATAATAATAATAAAACAGCCAAGTAAACTGCACTGGCCTCTTTGGTCCGATTTAGTGAGTTGCGCATGCGCACTGATTCAGCCTGTGCCCCTCTGGAGCATCTTTACAGAGCACGTCCACTCGAATGAAGTTTTAACACTTTTAATGACAGTTAACTAAACAGATATTTTTTATCCTTTAATGAAACTTGTCAGACAATGGCAGCCTTCATTTAGGTTAAATAATAACGTTTCTCGTGCTATGCAAGGAAATGACAATAAAAATCAAAAAGGTTTTTCCTCTTTCTTAGGTTGAACATTAACCAACAAACTATGCCTTAAGAAACCTCACATTATCTGTGTAAAACAGGTTTTACCCACAGAAGGACGCGTTAATCCTGATTTAAACAGAAGTTATCTCTAACACACGAGTTTTGAAAAAGTCAGACCTTAAATAAAAGTTTCATGTCCTCGTACGCTACTGCAAGGAAATGCATAAAAATCTCGCTTTCCTAGGCTGAACATCAGCCAACAAACTGCATTAGTTAAGAAACTGCACGTTATCTGTGCAAAACAGGTTTTACCCAAGAAAGAGAGTGGTTTAAATCCTAACATACGAGTTTACAGACTGCTGCACTTGTTGGGGACCTGTCTGAGCTGAGGAGTCTTACCTTGGACCTCTCTCGTATGATGTTTTTGCCAAGTCGTCCAGAGCACAAAGAAATCAACCTGTCGATCAGTTTCAAGAGGAAGTCGATGGCCTCCGTGCCCCTCTCGGTTCCCCCCACCCAGGCTATCTTATCACCCCGGATGTGTTTTTTGGATACTCCCGAGCCTCTTCCAGCGAGCTGCCCGTCATTCAGGAGCCCAGAGCAGTGCATCTGCTTGACCTGCCCCAGCACAGCGTGTCCAACAGTTTCTCCTAGAAAATTGTCCACGTAAAAGAAGCCCTGGTCCAAAAGAGCTGGCACGACGTGGTCCAGAGCCAGTTGCTCCAGCTTGACGTCCACCAGACGCTGAAGAAACGGCATATCTGTTCCGAGCTTTCTTTAAAAGTGTAAACTAAAAGTCCCACCGTTTCAGCCAAAGCTTCAGTCTCAGGACATTCAAGACCACAGGATGAGTAACTCTGGTCAGAGCTCGGTCTGTTTACTTGTCAGACCCTGTGTGCTCTGATCTCACAGGAGAGGCTGGAACACACCTCCTTAACCAGCCTGAAGATGTGCAAACGTGCAGTTCGTGTAGTAGCGCAGAGAGGAGGAGGGACGGGGGCGGGGACCACACTAAAGCCCATTCGCTGTGTTTAACACCTGCACGTGTTCGACCAAAAAAACTCAAATTTCAGAAACACTTGGAAGTGACCCGATAACAATGACACCACCGAGTTCAAAGATATTAGACAAACACGACTTTTCTTTTTTTTTTATTTGTTTAGCCTGAGTTACAGATAACAGAACGCTGTCATTTCTGTGCTCAATGAACTCTCATATGTATGTTTTTTTTTGTTTTGTTTAAGCACTTAAAACCAAAAAAACATGGTCGTTTGCGGTCGATAGGCGTTTCCCGCCCCTCTCCCGCCATTGAGCATCCGGACGGCAGCATGTAGGCTCCAGCCTCGCTGCACGTTCACCCACACACGTGGAGCTCCTTCTCCCACCCGTATTCGATCACACGATGCCCTACTCTGAGTGGCTGGTTGTCTCGCTTTCCGCGTCAAGATTGGCTAGTTTTGCACCGCCCTCCAGTCAGGATTGGCTAAGAGTGCACATGCAGACGAGGCTCACTGGAATACGGGTGGGAATAAAAAACAACACCCCAGTCTATTAAACGTGTACACACAGTCGTTTCATGTCCCAAAAGAGTGTGGATTTTGCAGAACTACCAACAGTTCTTCAGCCCAAAACCAACCTTTCCTGCATCAGCTGCACCGATATTGACAGTCCGTACTGTTTTTTTTATACTTTTATTGTTATTGTATTGACCCTCCATACTGTATTATTGTACTATTATTATTATTGTATTAAACGTCCAAACTGTATTATTGCATTATTATTATTATTATTATTATTATTATTATTATTATTATTATTATTATTATTATTATTATTATTATTGTACTGACCGCCCATACTGTATTACTAGCATTAAAATGCCTGGATATAACATTGGACAGTAAACTTCCTTCTAACCAACATTCAGGGATATAGAAACTCAGACAGCTGTGACTTCTTCTGCCACTTAACCACAGCTGGCCCCGTTCTGCTCCTCTGAATGGTTATTTTTGTGCATCGTGAGCACAGTTACAAACAAGAAGTGGCTTTTTAAGATCACGCACATCCACTGAACCCACAGTAATTTGTTCCAGTTGTTCTCCAAAGGACCCTGATTATTGCACACAAGTATATTAACACCCACCTACTTCACACTTTCAGTTTGATCAGATACACAGCATTATTGTGCAAAAGGCCAGTTTCAGGAAATGTTTTGTTACACTACCGCCTCCATCATCATCATTACCACCACCACCATTATCATTATCATCAGCTTTCCCCTGATTAAATGATTAACTGAGACGCCCTGTTGACGCCACCTATACTTTAGAACTGTGTGGACAGGTAATATTCCTAACATACATTTGTCTAAATTGTACCTGGTCTGTGCACTGACATTTTCAACAACAGAAGCAATAATAGTTATTTACAGAGCTAACGTAACTTGACTATTCTTAAGAAACTACTAATAACAGCCACTTCATAAGTCATGTGTAATTGTTTCCAAACTTACTGTAAACCGCTGCCAACACCAGAACAATAAAACATGAAACTGTTCCATTAATTTGGTTACATTATGGTGGAGATTTGAGTTAATGCGCGTTCACCCTAACCTTATAAAACTCAAAACCTTTAAAACTTTTTAAAATTAATTTTATTGGTTTATGTAAGTGCTATAGGCTACTGACCTTGTGTCTCCCCCTGATTTTGTAGCTCCCAAATTGACCATCCGCCAACGTGATGAGTTTGTCCATCCTGGACAGCAGGAAGCCGATGTTGTGGCAGCCCGTCTCGGTTCCGTCCACCCAAGCGATCTTGTCACCGCGGATGGCTTTGGTTTTGCTCCGAGTTTGACACGCGAGCTGGCCGTCCTGCATCCTGCCGGCCTCATGGATGCGCCGCACCTCGTGCAGGACCCTCTCTCCGACTCGGTTGCCCAGAAAGTTGTTCACGATGCAGAGTCCGTAAGACTTCATGCACGGGGCCACGTACTGCAGCACGAGTTTGTGCGTGTGGAGACGCCGCCGCTCGCTACTGGCCGGCCGGTTGCTGCGCGGCTGTCGGAGCTCCCGCGGCACCTCGTCCTCCGCAGTGTTTTCTCCTGATCCCCCTCCATCCGGGAGGTCCTCACAGGGGCTCCGGGCACCAGCCTCCTCCATCTGCCCGTGCGCTACAGCAGCAGCCCTCCTGCACCGCGATCGGGTTGGGCGCGCCCGCACGTTACGTGAACGGCGAGCCGTGCGCCCGAAACCACATCTATCAAGCCGGTGCGCGCTCTCGCTCTCGTTCTCGCGCTTTAAAATACCCAATATAACCTTGCCGGCTGAGTCATGAACAGCCCTGGACACCTATAGGCTATAACGTCTCCAAACTCGTTAATTCCCGGCCGGGCGGAGAGGGGTCGCTCGGTGGCGCGCACGGTCGTGTGAAACGTGCGCTCTGCAAGCAGCTGCTTTTGCTTTTACTTTTCAAAATGCCCAAAAGCGAGGAGGAGGCAGAGCCAAGAGGGCAGTGGTGTTTTTAAAACACCAGACAATTATCAAGTAGAGTTTAAGAGCAGTGAAACGCTCAGGCTGTGAATCCAGACTGATCTGTGTTCTGAACTCGACTTTCATGTTGAGAAAATGCCACTCTCGTGTGATTAAAAATATATATTAATTTTTGCACAATAGCAGAAAAACAAATGTAGTCTGGTATCTGATACCAGATCTTATATACGAATATACTTACAGTGTGAACTTCATGAAGTTCAAATGAATATTAACAGTTTGAGAGTTTAAACGTATTCCACTTAACAGTTTGAACTTATCCACTTAAACCGACTTCAACTATAGACTCAGCAGGGATTTCTGTATGTGGCCAAGCAAAAAATGCTGTTCTTAAACTGTTTGGGCACTTTTTGGCAGCGTTTTGAGTTTTTGACTGCTTTTAAACTGTTTTGGCACTTTTTTGACTTTTTGGCTGCTTTTACACCTGTTAGCTCCACTCAGATGATGATTAAACTTGCACGAGGCGGGCTGTGATATAAGTTTGGACTTTGGTAAAATGTTTGATAAGACACAATTCATGAACACACTGAACTGTTCTGCCTTAAATAAATAACTTACACTCCCAACTGCCACTGCAAATACCCCATATTTATTATATATTGCACACTCTTTGTGCTACTGATGCTATTATTTGCACAGTTATTTATTGCTGTTCTTCCTGTCATAAAATTGTATCCATTAAAACGTTAGCTGCACTAAATGTATTGTTGTTTTGTAGCTCATGTTTTGCTGCACTCTTTCTCTCATGCACTCTGTGTATTTATCAGGTCTGCACCTTTGTAGTCTTGTGTTGCTCCCCGGTCCTGGAGGAACATTGCGTGCTGTGTATATGGTTGAAATAACAAAAAACCTACTTGACTTGACTCCTATAGGAGTCAAGTAAAACTATAGTTTTATACAAGATTGTACTTCAGCAGTCTGCGTCCACTTTCCTAACCCATACCAAGTCAAGCTTTTTCTCACGTTACTCAGCTATGCTTCACTTCTCTATTCCTGTTCTGCTGTAGTACACCCTTTTTTCCACTATGTAAGATTAATCAGAGTTCAACACTAGGCAGACTGCGTGTGTGTAATTTTACAGGAACTGGGTTATTTCCTGGAGAGCCACCATAGACTCCTACTAAAAACTGCTTCTATGTGAAATAAGTAAGTTCCTTTACAAGGAAATAACAGGACTGAAAACAACGCATTGTCTGATTCTACAGGTACTTTACTAGTGCCAGTTTCATAATGATTAACTTGGAAACCTAATGACCTTTACTCAGCTGTGTTTAGCTATGGCTGGTGAGGGATACTAGGATATAGATTTTCCTCATTTGCTGCCACTGACCCTGAAGAAGCCCCATAAAAGGTTTGGGGGTCCTGTTTACTAACACCTTCAGGCAGCTGCTAGAACCCACAAAGACCTACAAAGCAGTCTTTGATTTGGTCCCTTATTCTCTGCTCACTTAAACAGCAACCACCATGAGCACAAATATGAGACAAAACTGGTACAAATCAATCATAATATCTATAGTTTTAATATTGACTGCACCAAACCGCACATGATGTTTCAGTGTGTGCCAAATGCAGATTTAGGTCACCTTATAAAAATCCCCCTTTGGTCATATTATGTTCCTGTGTCCAGGGTGTGGCATTATTCAGTGCAAGTTACAAACAAGATAAGCACAAACAACTAAAGGGGGAACAGTGAATAACAGGGAATAATTCAATTAAATGGTTATCAAAGCACAAACTAGTGCGGCCTGACCTCACCAGTGGTGTTGTGATACTGGCTGATGACATTTAAAAAAATGTCAAGATGACCCTTTAAAATCCCTGAAATCTAAAGTTTACACAATTAGCCATTTAACCTAGTTACATGCTACAATAAGTATACCATTGCTGCCAGAACAAAACCTTGAACCAAAACAAAAAAAACAACTTCAAATAAAGTAAATGTTAAAATAAGACATTCCCTTATCTTATCCATCATGAAACTGACATTATAAAAGGTTAGCAATTTTCCCCAAATTATGTAAAAAAAAAAGATTTTAATGCCGACTGCAATGACATGGAAATGATAAGTATATGTCAAAGGAAGAAAACAGTAATTTTTTATTTGACAATTCAGTTGTCAAAGCCATTAAAAAAACGACATTGATACAGTATAAAGTGAAGGAGGTATTTACTGGAGTAGTATTTAAATACACATAAGAATAGGTGCCACAAAGTTAACCACCTGAGAAACATGTTCAGGTTTAAATAAGTAACAATCAGGAGATCTATTGTATAGGCAGTTTTCTGCAAAGGGGAAATTGGGGGGGGAAAGAAAACTAGGTTTATCTATACAATGCTGCAAAACAGAAATCATTTCAGCACCAGCCAAAATAAATCTTTATAAACCATTACAAATATGTATACAATGAAATATACACATTTATTATCACAAAATATTTACCATCTCAAAAAAACACTGCCATTAAAAGAAACTGAAGCATTATCAAAATGTCAGCATTATATAAAAAGATTCATCGTTTACTAACAGGGCAGTGTGTGCTCAGAGTTTGAGAGACTGCACACATACACAAGGCTAAGCAGCCACAGACGTTAAGACTACAATGGATCAATTTATGTGCCTCTTCTGCCAGTTCCCTATCAGGCTTCTCCACTACCTCAGCCCACCAAACTGTTCATGTTCCAGGGATCATGGGCGCAGGGTAAAGAGCCCTGCAAGAGAATTCCTCTTTCTAACCGCCAGGGGGAAACCACGGGCATCTTGAAGGGTGGCTGGAAAATCAGCCTGTCACTGGACCACCTCAAAGTAGTGTAAAATGGCCATGATGTGCTGGGGCATGAACACATAGCCTGTGTACACCGCCATCGCTGCTACAGAGATCAAGAAAGAATCTGATATGATGTTAAAGAAACATCAGGTTTTAGACAGATGAATGAACAATGTGGCTAAAATGACAAGCTATTCATTTTAATTGTTAAGGCAACACTAATATTTAAGTTTGTTTTATGAAAGTAGAACAACAAGAAACAAGACACCTGATCCTGCTGTACATACATCAGGTTTTGTAACCTGAAGTGGAATGAACAAATGCCCAATATGACAAGCTATTAATTTTTAAGGCAACAATATTGTTTGAGTTTGTATTAAATAGGAGTACGAGAGCAAGAAACAAACACTCAATTCTGCTATACAGATATCCAGTTTTGTAATTGAAGGAAGGGAAGTGCAGAAGTTTTCATCTTTTGTACCAAGAGTGTAAACTGTGCCACAGGTGCTTTTACTGCCTACTGTTAAACTGTCTTTTATAAATTATTTTTTCCTAATTTCAAGAGCAAAAATCACACGATGAGGCCAGTTTATGTCAACAATTCCCTGTTTCAAATGTGTGGCACGTACACAAACACACATACATCACATTACATTAAAAACAAAAATATGCTGTTACAATTGTGGAACTCTTAAGTCTGTGCCACAGAAATTACTGCGCTACTTCTGCCACAAGTGCTTTCACTGCCTGCTGTCAAACTGTCTTTAAGAAATTATTTACTTCTAACTTCAAGAGCAAAAATCACATGATGAGGTCACTTTATGGCAACCACACACAGTGACTCACATTGTTAGTTTTGATTTACAATTACACACAACATTCCGTTTCAAGTGTGCTGCTAATGTACAAACACACACATACGCAAATACAGGCATCCACACACACAATCACGACATTAAAAACAAAAAAAACAAATTACCGGTATACTGTTATAATTCTGGAATTCTTAAGGCTGTGCCGCACTTTTGAAATTACTATAGATTACTACAATTAAAATGATGGCACATCCATGCCCCCTTCAGTTACTGTCGATTCTACATATTTTGAAGGCGCTTCAACACAGTGATCTCTTTAACTTGTGGGGAAATTACGTGACGACGTTCCAGTAAATTGCGAACAGATCACGTGATCTGCAAATCAAACAAGTGCAGTACATTTGACACAAATGATTTGAAGATCTGGCCAGCAGCCTGCATGTCAGTCGCAACGTATTAACAATGGTGTATATAGATCAATTCACATTAGTACAGTTACATTACATCATTTTATTATTAACAATACATTACATGTGCATTAGCTCTGTGATTCTAGTTATGGTACAATACTACTACTGTACTGTTACTAAGTGCAATAGTAAATCTATCACTTAGTACTAAGACAATCCCACGTTCTGATGAATCACCTCAGATGATCACACCTTCTTTTAAGTTTTTCAGTCTCATTATTCGACGAGGTCCTGAACGTGTGCACCAAACGGCTAAGAATACTCTATTTTGTGCCAAAGGAATCTCCCAAACATATTAAAGGGCAGATTTAAAGATAAAAACAAATAATTTTGTTCACTTGTTGCTAGCTGTACCTACTGAGCTAACTAGGTTAGCACACAATAATGGAAGTTTTGTCACCAAAACAAACACAAACCAGTGCACTAAAAAGGATACTGAAGACGGTCCGCTCCCAAGGCTCCAGCATGTACAGCGCTGTGACAAGTAGGTACTGGTAATAAAACCAAGATATGTGTTTCCAGGCATCTCCAATCGCCATGTTATCCAGCTGCTCGTCAAGCTCCCTCCGCTCCCTTCCGGTCTTCTTCACCAAGCGCTGATTGGTGGAAATGCTCAGTGACGACACAGGACGTCACGAGTGACCCATTATCTGATAGGATTTTCGCGCGTGGGGTGGACGTCAATATTTACATACTCATTGGCATGTAACTTTGTGATTGGATGACTGGGCGAAGCTTTTTCCCTTTTTGACCAGGGAATAAATGTTGAGATAAAATAAATGGACAAAAGTATTGCCATGTCTGACGATTACACTAACAAGGACTTTAATGGCAAACAAATAGATTTGAATAGGGAGTCCCCCCTACCTTTGGCTATAACAGTGGTTCCCAAACTGGGGGGCGGCCCACCATAGGGGGGAGGGCGCAGAGGTATTGCAGAGGGGCGCACGAATGGGATAACCTGTGTAGTTTGAATTGGTGGGGGGTCTCATTAATGTTCTTATCTAGAAAAGGGGGGCCCTGCAGAGAAAGTTTGGGAACCACTGGGCTACAACAGCTTCCACTCTTCTCTGAACCCTCTCCACAAGATTTTGGAGTGTTTCTGTGGGAAATTGTGTCCATTCATTCTGTAGAGCATTTATGAGGTCAAGCACTGATGTTGGACGAGAAGGCCTGGCTAGAAGTCTCTGTTCAAGTTCATCCCAAAGGTGTTGGAAGGAGTTGAGGTCAGGGCTCTGTGTGAGCCAGTCAAGGTCTTCCACACCAAACTCATCCAACCATGTCTTTATTATCCTGCTTTGTGCACTGGGCCACAGTCTTGCTGAAATAGAAAAGGTTCTTCCCCAAACTGTGTCCACAAGGTTAGAAGCATGGCGTTGTCCAAAATGTCTTGGTATGCTGAAGCATTAAGATTGAACTTCACTGGAAGTAAGGGTCCCAGTCTAAACCCTGGAAAACAGGTGTGTCCCAATACTTTTTTCCATATCCATATGTCCATGTATGTCGTCAAAGAAACATTTAAACATGAAAAATCTAAGTCTATTTGAGCCTTTTTTAAATTGAAATTTACACTAGATGGCAGTATGTCTGCATTTACTATACTGCAGCATTATTAGAAAATTGGTTTGTATTAACCTGGGACTGTAGTGGAGCTTTAGAACAGCAACAATTAGGTTAAACCATAAACCATCCAACAGGAGCGCAGCCTGCTTTCCATTCACACTGGTCTAAACACAACTAAAAATGACTTCAAAAAAGATATAATTTTAAGATAAACTTCTGAGCAAAAATATTTAATTGAAGTTTTAATCTGCACCAAAAGTAACTTGTCCAACAGTTTTTTTAATTAGCCAAACCATACTTCTAGTTTACAGATTCAGAGTAAAGTCTTGTGCCAGCTGTAATTAGCTATTATAAAACACTTTAAAATGACAGCCTGAAAAAACATTTATTCAAATAATGCAAGAAATCACAAACACATAGTCTGGTTACTCGCAACTATTTGAGAGACAGTTATTCTATTTTGTTATACAAGACTATATCAAATCTCTGGGTCCTTTTGTAAAAAAAAAAGGAAAGTAAATCTTAATTTCTTAAATCAACTAAAATGTAAAAACTTTTTACACTTATTTTACATGAATGTGCACAAACACAGATGAGATCGTCATTTTCTGAAACTTCCCCCTTCTGAAACTCTCACCTCTTTATCAATCATTACACAGAGACTTTAGGAACAAACACTGCCTGAATTTTCCATACTGTGCTTGGAGTTCTTTGTCACACACACCATCTCTTCAGCTGTGGCTTGCTAGGATGTTGAAGAAATGGTAGACCTCATCTTTGTCAAACACAGCCACTTCAGTGGAACACTCCGTGCACTTGACTGGATGATAAATCTCTTCCTCATCCATTCCGCTCAGTCGGGAATCTGTCAGGCCTGTTTCTGCCTCAGCCTCTGTGGATGCAGATGTGGCCATGGAGCCCTGACGGCCTTTCTTTCTACGTCTGTTCTTCTGTTTGGCTGCTTTATACCTGAGCACTTCCTCCTTATTCACTGTACAGTTCATCACAAACATGGCTCGGTACTGCGTCCTATACTTCTCATGTCTGTGTACAAAGAAAAGGGGAACCTTTCATATAAATCAGTCAAATATATGTGCCACACAGATAATATGGTTGCGGTCAGAAAACCTCAAAAATGGTACATTAAATGTATGTTAAAGTACTGTAAATGTGTGTAATTTAAAGTACATGGTAATATAATTCAAATGACCATGTAATTCAAATGACCATTTGAAGCTGGAGCTTTGAAAAAACGGTAAATGACAGTGACAATATGACAAACACTGAGTAGCAGCGGACCAGCAGTTGGTGTCCTGATGCAATAGTGCCTTTACCTCTGACAGTCCAGACACAGTGTGGTCATACATGCCGGACAATTGAGGACAGCATCACTGCTTGGCAGAGCATGGGATTTATTTTGTTTGTCCACAGATGTTGTGGCTCTTCTGTGGCTTCTGTACCTACAGCCATCAAAAAGCATATGCCAGTTAATAAGGTTTGTCACTGTAGGTGGAGTTAGAGTACAGTACTAATTTGTCGTAAAGTAATCTTAAGGACATTACTTACATTTTTCTCTTGGCATCTACCCATGCCTGATCCCGATCATCTTCATCTGGGTCATACAATAGCTCATCGTTTGTAGGTATAACACGCTGCTTTTTTCTTTGATTCTGGGAAACACCTAAAGACCGCCACCAAGTAGACAAACAATGAGCAAAGAGCCACACATAGCACTACTGAACCAGCTCCTTTCTGGCATCCTTACCAGCTGGGCAGTCTTCATCTGAATCCGAATCAAAGTATATGCTGTCGTACTGCTGAGGTAGTGTTCTTGCCATGTTTTGTGATGCAGCATTGCCTCCACTCTGTGAGGTCTCACCTACAACAGAAAGAGACGCGCTAAACTCACTAATCCCATCAGAACACACTAGTGTTGTCAAAAACAACCAAGAGAATGTTTGGAAACAGAACAATACTCATTCACCACAATATGTTATTCATGCCAAACACGCAAATATGTTTGTTGTAGTTGGCCAGATGGCAGTGCGAGCTGATGCACATTGGCTTATTCTTGCAACTCAGAATCAATGCTAAACGCCTTATTGAGTGAGTGTAAAATAATGAAAGTGACCATTCTATCACACGTGAACACACCACAGTACACAGTGTGAACAGCACAAAATTCTTCCTCTGCACCCATTCACCAAGTGAAGCAGCGGGCAGCCAGGAACACAGTGCCCGGGGAGCAGTGTGTGGGTACCTTGCTCAGGCGGTTAGCAGTCTCGAGAATCGAACCCAAGACTTCCTAATCGCAGGGCAATTGTACTAACCACTAGGCTACCACCTGCCCAGCTACCAGCTGTCTTATGTCATCATTGGTGTTCTTCAACTGTTTAGTGACCTACATGTGCCAGTAACATGTACATGTACATTGTTGCACTGTTTTTAGTGTTGTTTTTGCCATTATTGCACATTTTTGGTTATATGCTATGGTATGGTGCACTCTGGTCCATGTCTCATCTCACTATGTGCGTTTGTGCAGCTGTTGATGACAAAGTAAGATTTAAGCTTTATGCTAAAATGAACAATTTCACTACCTCATGAGGATTTTTGTATTAGTGTAAAATGTTCTCTTCACAGTTGAAATGACATTGTTCTGGGACAGTGATCCATTCTTGTTCAAAATTTGCTGAACAGAACTCCTCTGTTTATTTGCATATGCTGACCCTCAATCTACCACTGGCATCGAAAATACTATCAAATAACAAAATTTTCAAAGTAGACACACTTTCTATGATGAATGTTGTAATATTAACCTTGACTTGACGAAAAGGTCCAGGTGCCCTCCATGGATTTAATAGTGTTACTCAGCTCTGCCTCCATCTCTTTTTCAAACTCATCCTCACTAGAGGATTCACTTTCCCCTGTCAAGTATTCTCGGATGAGCTTCTTCTTCTGAGCTGAAGTTCCGTTAAGAAGAATGTCCAGCTCATCTTCTGAGCTAAAAGGCAAAGCATACAAACACACAACAGCACATTACTGTTTTCTAAAATTAGAGCATCAGGTCAGAAACACTTCTGTAAACATACTAAATTACTGAAGTGGAGCATAAATTCATATTGTTGAAGATCTGAGCTAGGCTTCAGAAGCTCCAACCACAGGGTTGTGTTTTACTATAAAATAGATTTACACTAAGTTCTAAAGTTTTTGGTCATCTGTTATTACAAAGAGTTTGCTGTTAGGGAGGCTCTGCTCCTCTGGAAAGGCTTTACCCTAGATGTGAAAACACTAAAATGAGGATTTGATTACATTCAGCAACAAGATCATAAGTTAGAATGATGTTTCTCTGTTTTAGTTGTGGAAACGCCACTCCAAATCATCCTGAAGCCACTGGATGAGGCTTCATCGCTCCACAGCTCAATACTGGAGCTTCCTACTCATCTGACCTGAGTTGGGTCCAGAAAGTTAATATCCTCCCCAGGATTTGGTTCCAACTGCCTGGATACCTCTGCTACTAGTTAGAGTGAACTAGTGAAGCCAGTCAGTTGGAACACAATCCTGGGAAGGATTTTAATTCTCTCAACCCAAATCACCACATCTGCCTCTAGCAAATGCCTCGATTTTTCCTTTGCACACGTTAGTGTTTCCGTGTTTCCCTGTTCCCAGCAAACCTGGTCCGAATTTTAGCTAATTAACAAGCCTTTAAACCTGTGTCGAAGTGAGTTTTAGAGCAGGAAAAACTAAACCACGTAGGGCAGGGGGGCCTCTACGGCAACCATTCATGTAAATACACAATGTGGACAAAATGATTGGGACGCCTAACCATTACACCAACATGGACTTTAAAGACTTTTAAAGTTGTTGGATGGGGTTGAGGTGCGGCCCAGTAAAGTTCTTCCAAACCCATCGAACCATATCTTTATGGGCCTTGCTTTGTGTACTGGGGTCATGCTAGAATAGAAGCGGTTCTTCGCCAAAACTGTGTCCACAAAGCTGAAAGCATGGCGTTATCCAAAATGTTTTTATGCTATAGCATTAAGATTAAGCCTTTCACTGGAAGTAAGGGGACTAACGTTAGCTTAAACCATGAAAACAGATGTGTCCCAATACCTCTGTCCATATAGTATGGTTCGATCTTTTAAAATGATTTGCGAGTTTTAATGGAGTGTAGCGCACACTGGTTCTGTTTACATCAGCTCTATCCAGTACACGCTTCTTCGCATCTTGATCAATTACCTGTCTGCTCTCTCTTCGTCACTTGGCTCCTCAATCTCATAGGAATCATATTCTTCTTTTCTGTTCATTTTTTAACGCAGATTAAGAAAAAAATACATTAAAAAACGTCCCTCCGTGAAGATGCTGGATTCCGTGACAGCAGCACTTCAAGCTTCCAGGTTACGTTTTTAAACGTCGAGCTTCAAAATAAAAGTCTCACAGGGGCGTTAACACCGTGGCTCAGCTTTAAGTCAGGTAATTGTTTTTTTCTCAAATACAAAAAATAAATGGGAACTGTCTGCCTTACTTACAGAAATAATGTAACATGCTAGCTGTTTCAGATTTTTTTTTTCACTTGCATTCAATAAATTCTATCACATACAGTAAACAGTGTTATTTATTTTTGTCATGTTCATTGTCATTTTATCATCATTTTTACTATTAATGTCAGCATTTCTCCATCTGAATAAATGGAAGCTTTGGTCACATACTGTGAAAAAAAACATTCATATACAGTGCACTTAAAAAGCCAGGGGAGGGGATGTACTCATTTATGAAATGTACAATAATCTGATTAGTCTACATATTAAGGCAAACATAATGACGCATTATTTGTCAGGAATGGAAAAAAGAAAACGTGTTAATTTTGCTAAAGAGTAATACAAAAAATAGCTGTGATTAAGATGATAAATAGCAATACAGTGAAAACTAATACAACATGTACAAGCCTTTGAGTGACCATACACTTTAATCATCGTAACAATCAGCTCAACTTGAACAAGACAACTGAGCAGCATCCATACAAAGGGATCACTGAAACTAAAGATCTGGGGATTACAATAAGAAAAAATAAACCAGTAAAAATAAAACAATTAGACAGAAATTACAGAAACATAAATGTGCTCATGAAGCAATTCCCATGAAAAATGTCAATTAACAATCAGAAGTTACAAGACGTGATTAAATGAAGTTGTTGGTTCTTGTGCTGTGCAGACTTGGGAAATCTTCCACAGTGGGCCACGTCACTGTAAGGGAGTAGTGGAGGGAGTATGGTGTCTCTGGTAGTGATACATACAGATGTTTTCTGACAAACAAACCCCAGGTATGCTCTCTCCTCCAATCCTCCAAATTAAGACGGGACCAAAGCAGGGAAAGCCCTAGACAGTGAACCAAGTGCTAGGGTCTAAGTGTCCCCTTTTAGAACAGCCAGACAGCTTTGCAACAACTGTAGATTACCCTTTAAAAGAAGAGAATGAACAATGAATACCATTGCAATGGAAGACTTTCTATTAATATGCTATTAACAGATTCCTATTAATATGCTGAGTGATTGTATTAATGGATATAATGTTTTTTAAAAACACATGTACTTCCATATAATGAACAAGTTACCTTAGCATGTTTGAGTTCAAGCTCTGCTAGTTCCACCAGGTTCTTTCTGAATGCTGCTACTCTTCTTGTTTTGAAATCTATCAGTTCTGTTTTAGAAATGGGGGAGACCACACATACAGCAGACTCAGACTCCAAATGATATAAGCTTGTATGACACTATAATCTACAGGAAATACAAGACTGTTTTATGTAAACATAATAAAACTGTGCAATGGAAGAAAACATTTAAGTACCTTGTTTAGCCGATTCTGAGATTTTCTCAAACTTCTGACAGCACACCTGTTGGGTGGTTTCTGCTTGAAGGACGTCTTTGTTTTTGGCCCTGGCTTTGTCCAGAGCTTTGTTGGCATTCTCGTAATCAACTAATGCCCTTCCTCGTCTGTACAGAAGGTCCTGAGAGGCAGCGAAGGACAAAACAAATGAACTCAAGTGGCTACACAAACACAAAACTAACACTCATGACCTCTAGAAGTGCAGTGGAAAATAATCATGAAAGTGGACTCTATAATGGTTGTGTATGTAATATACAGATAGTAAGGCTCAGACAGAATAATACCTTGGCAGCTTGTGACTCCCTGAGGTAATACTTCAACAAGTCAGCAAGTTTTAAGTCCTCATCAGCAGCAACTCGTGCCTCGATTTTCTGTGCAGGAAACACACAGACGGCATGACTTGAACTGACAGGAAGAGAGCAGGTCACCTTATGATCCCTGATGTGCTGGGCTCAATTACTATGGTCTTGTGTTGGTGTGAAACTGCTGACGTTCACTGTGCATTCAGCACCAAATTAGCTGCCTTGCACTTCAGAGAAAGAAGAGGGCTCTGAGGCACTTCCTCATTAAGAGTTGAAAGACTTTTATTCAAGAGGGGCAGCTTTCAGGTCTCCCTTTAAATATTTTAAAGGCTTAGCTAGACAAACTAGTGTCCCCATGAGAAAGGAGTTACTGTAAAACTGGGCCTGGGTGGTAACAGAATATATATACTAGATTACTGTATTATCTATTGACATGGTTATTAAATACGAAATACAGTTATTAAATACGAAAGCCACATTTTTATGGCAACATCAATTTGACAAGTTACAATTAATTAATTGGATTGTGCAAAATGAAGACTTGGATAAGACCAGGCTGAGGACTAGTGTAAAATGATGCTAAAATAATGTGATTAAAATGTACATACCCGTGTTTTCTCAAAAAGTTCTGACACTTTCAAGAAAAATCTAAAAAGAAAAATTCAAGACTGTATAATTCACAATCAAACAGAGACATTACAAAAAGAAAGCCAAAGTGACATACTTGCACATATCCGTTGAGTCCTGTGTCCCTAAAGTGTATAGTGTGGAGGCAATTCTGTTGATGTCATCTGCAGCACCTGTAAAAGACGTCCCATTACTCCTCCGGACAAAGCACACAGATATTCGGCACAATGCTCAGCTCTGCAAAACTCGGAAGGCAGGCACTCACTCAAGCCATTCATTCCTTCCATTAAAAGCATGCACTCTGATTTTCAATTCTCCATTTCAGTGTGTCATGTTTCACATTCATAAAAAAAGAATACAGTTCACTCACAACTTACATACCACAAAGAAGAGAGCTGATACTCCATATGCTTAAATGTATATATCAGGTGACTGTAAATATGCTTGGCATAAACTGCTGTTTTGCTTTTAGACAGCATCTAATGGAAAAAACAGGACGTTAACAGGTAGAAAACTTGGTCATGAGGTGTAAATAATCATTAAATGATTAAAGTCACCTGACATATCCAAAGTATCCTGATATATTAAGGCAGAAGTGTGTCTCTCCTGCTCAGACATGCAGAGAAAACTCCACTTACCATTTTCCACATTTGTAAGCAAATTAATGCAGAACAGAGTAGACATAAAGTTCTGTACATTTCAAAAAACACACTGAAACATGACACACGTAACCTTTTTTGGAGAATTGACTATGTTTGGTCCTCAATTGTATCAGTTTAACCTGAGGTGAAGCATGAAATGTTGCCAGGACACAAAGAGACATGTTTTCAGTCCACATTCAAAAGTACTACAAAACTTTTACTACAAATTCACACATCCTGTGATGTGTGAGCAAGAAAGAGAACCAAACTAGTTCTCTGTTGTGATTACTGTTTTTTCCACATTTTAAAATGCAAACGTATTGTATTTTTGTAAAAGTGTAAAGCATGAAAGTTGGAAGCATGGAAGTAAAGAGCTTACCTGAAAAGTGAAAGTTACTGGGAAGGGGAAGAGAAACTTACTTTTGTGAGACCTGATCATTCTGTCGGATTTGGCGGAGGCGTCTTTGACGCGGTTATGGTACTCTAAAAGGAATGTCTTCTCATGTTCAAAGAAGTCATCTACATCCTGTATTCAAACAGAGTATAAGTGAAAAAGTTTTTTCGATCATTAAGACAGCAAAAGTTTAACCTTCCCTTTCAAAGTACATTTTCGATTGACTTTTAGTGAAAATCAGCCCACATTCACTACAGTAAACAAACATATATGGCATTTTCTGTAGCCTTTAGTCCATAAGCTCCATTTATTTGCTGAGTTTAACATATTGAGCAAAAATAAAACTTTAAATTAAAAAATATATATAGCATAACCTTTGCATAGACAAAAGTCTCCCTACCCCACAATATGTTAACTTCAGAAATTAGGCAGTAAATTTGCATAAAAATATGTAGATGCGTTTTTTTGAAGATGATTTTTCCATGTACTTATTTTTCTCCCCCTAAGAAAATCAACAAAACATAATTTGACTAGCCAAACATTTACATATGACTGTACTTTTTAAAGTTGTATTGATCATCTTCAGAGCCTAATCCATAAAGAACTGTAAATCATGTATCATGTAGAACAAAAGACTATTCACAGATATATAATAAATGTTTAAAGAATTTAAAGCAACCACTAGTGAATCATTTCCCAGATCAGACATGTTCCTCCTCCACACCCTCATCACTCCACCTTTATCACATGACACAATCACATGTCACAATTCCATGTGAGCTCACCTTCACTCCTGCCACGATTACTCCATCTGCAGACTTCACTACATTCTTAAAGAAGTCCTCCAGTTTCTCCTTCTTGTTTTTGCCTCGTACGCTCAGCTGCCATTGCCAGAAACAAAGCAATGTGTGCAAAGTCAAAGTGCCTCTACTCAAGGGATAACTCTGTTATTAGTGGTGACTTTCATGACGAAATTCAGTGTTCCAGAAAAAGTAGAAATAGACTGAGAATTAAAAATCTGGCTAGAATATAGTACACAACATGCAGATGAACAGAAGGAATGCATTTCAAATGCACTTTCCAACTATGACTACTATGGGCTAGAAAATGGCACTTACATCTTGGTTGTATTCTAAGAAAACATGAAAGTTCAAGTCTTTACGCAGGACAGGATGGGCAGCAACGCGGCAGAGAAAGACCTCATGCATTGCCACAGTTTTCTTGAAGATCGCCAAGTATTCGCTGTAACACGAAATACGTTACTTTGAGCGATACAGAAACACGTACACATCAAAGCAACCCTGAAAACGATGTGAACTACATACACAAAGCCATGACACAAAAGTGACTTACGCCTCAAGTTCCTGTTTCATCTTGGTGAACTCCTCCTTGGTCATTGAGCCTTCTCCCTCACCCAGCTTCTGCAGCTTCTCTCGCGAGGCATCAAAGTCTGGTCTCGGAGGAGCAGGAGGAATCTGAGAATAAAACCACACTCCATCAATCACAGAACATACTGAGGGTCTTTGTGCTTCCAAAAACCTTTTGACGTTTGACATTCAGAGAGTAACGCTGATGGAGCATACTAATGATATCAGTGTTCTCTGTGTCAGTATGGCAACGTATTCTCTCACATTAAAAAGTGACATGAATAATTCACTTGAGATGTGATGGTAGTGTAAAATGCTTTCCAGTGCCAAGATCTCTGACTCGCTGGGCCTAAAAGTATATTCCAAATGAAAGGGCAATAAATCAGACGGCATGAAAATGACCCATGCTGCAGAACATTAACCAGAGACCATGAGACTGAACAGCAAATTCCTAGTACCACCTCCAACTCGTTGTTCTCTTTCACAGTAGACTTTAATTCACACGAACATCGATTTGATAAATAATTCTACCACCTTAATTAACTCAAGTTTCAAAAAGTCAAATGTTGCAAATAAACCACAATATAACACAAACAAAATATCAGAGTAAACTACAGATGTTTCCCCCCCCAAACATGTATGCCAATACTGAACAGATATACATTTCATTAATTACTAAGCTTTAAAATGATATGTTTAAGATCAAGTATGTTTTTAGCATGATCAGGAGCTCAGACTACTTAAACACTCTACTAACCCACAATAAGAAATACAGAGCTAACAGCACAACATGGTGTTCAAGCTCGATTTCATGCGTGACTGGATCTAAATAATTATATTTCCTTCTGATATGTGATCCAGCATTTTCTGCTGAAATCTGCCTGATGCCGACCTGGTATCAAATTAGTGCCACCTCCAGTTTTAAGCAGGGGGAAACAGGGATGATATTGGTAGCACATGATGGTCAAGCTGGAAAGGGGTTTTCAAAGTGATGAATGCTCGACCACTTTACAGTGAACACTAAGCAGTGATGCCTTTGGAAAAGTGGGCCAATGTCATTACTATTTTGCATATTGGCTACTACTAGGTAAGCTCAGATCTATAGAAGAGCACTAGCAAAATGCAACCCTTATAAATAGCAATGCTTTTCTTCTACAGAGAAAAGGCAGTGTTTAAATTGTGACACTAAGGCAATTATTGAACTTTCATAAAAATTCATAAAAATAAATGCTTTCGGACCACATGTATATATTGACACATATACCCCAAATAATGTCACATCTTAACGATAACTTAAGATTAATTTTTTAACAACTAATATAGACATTCAACATTGGACCATGATGGACTATGTGGTTGCCATACTTACAATAAAACCAGCGTATTCTTCATTCTCTACAAAGGAGTCATGGAGCCAGATGAATTCTTCATGCTGTCTCACCACAGAGAACTCATTCTGCTTGAAGTTAGGCAGAGTGCTCTGGAGAAGCACAGAATAAATGAAAACTTCTAGGTATTCATCTCTCAGCAATCCCGACAAAACACTAAAATGAATATTCATACGTAACTTACAGAAAAATAGAACCATTTTCCCACCATTATTATACGAGAATATATAATTTGCATATGTTTGAATAAAATGTTTGGCAGCATGTCCCTTGGTGCAGGCCAAGGGACAAAACGGAAACAGGCCTACCTTTGTATGCACGGTGAACTTGACTTTGTCTCTCTCGCTCAGAGCATCTGAAATGTCCACCTGTAGTGTGGCATCAGTCTGAAGATCCACACTGACCGCCCTGGGCTGTAAACGGTTACAAATTAAACATCACCAGACATTTTCCTTTTTTTGCCCCCTCTTACATGTGGGTCATTTGGTAGGGTTTAAAATGAATTTTTCAAATACCATAGTCATGTCCTGACTGGATGTCACATCTGTTCCACTGTGGGATGTGGTGAATGAGGCTTACAAGCAACGTTAAAGATTATTTAGCCAAGTTTAGCCACTTTGCACAACGCTGTTATGAATAAATGGCTATTACAAGCAAATCATGTGCAGAAGGAGACAACAAACATGGATAAAAGCTTTTACTGGTCCAAACACTGTCGACAAAGCTGTGAAATGGAGCATCACCAAACAGCCTGCCAGAGCCCAGTGCCATTGTCTGACATAGTGCCCAGATAACTGGCTCCATTCTTCATTCCCTCAACTTTGTTTGCTGGCCTAAGGTGCAGCCCAAGCTTGTGTGTCTGCAGTGACAAGAGGCTTGTGCAAAAAAAATATTAAATGCACAAAATTTTACTGGCAACACCTGTCTAAAGCCGTTGTCAGTGTGTTTTACAGGCTGGTCGCTGTGCATGTTTGTTTCCCACAGATATTCTTGATCATTCGCCAGTAGGAAGTCAACTGACTACCAGTAGCTTTGCTAATAGCTTTTGTAGCTCTCAAACGACATTGAGCCTCTCTGACACGGTTAATCTACTGTCTGAGCACATCAACCCGTTAACTATTGTAAGCCGCACAAGATAAAGAGTCGAATGTTTCACAAATGGCAGTGTAGACCAAACAGGAGACAAAAAAGACGAAAAAAAACTTACTCCTCTGTCCTCCTCGGAGAGGAAATCGGGTCCATCGTCCAGCCCTTCTTGCTGTCAGAAGAGGAAACAGGAAAAATAAACACAACATGCATAGCTTACACATTAAACCAGACGATCTCGTCGTGAAGGAGAACAATGCCAAAAGCGTGCCCACTATTAAAAGAGCCCTTTGGAGACTACAGTAATTGTATAAATACCCACCATCATGGCTGCTACGGGTGGAGTACGAATGTGGCGATGTCGTGTGACGTGAGGATCCAGGAGGGCGGAGCCTCCCGGAGAGAGTCCCTACGCTGGACCCGGGAAGAGCACGGATACTAATTCAGACGTTACTTAGACAAAAGTATTGGGACGCCTGACCATTACACCAACAGGGACGTAAATGACATTACATTCAAGTACATAGACTTCAGTATGCAGCTGCCCCCCCCTTTGCAGCTATAACAGCTTACACGCTTCTTGGAAGGCTTTTCACTAGATTTTGGAGTTTCTGTGGGAATTTGAGCCCATTCATTCTGTACAGCATTTATGAGGTCAGGTGTTGGACGAGAGAGCCTGGCTCGCAATCTTTCCAGTTCATCCCAAAGGTGTTGAATGGTGTTGAGGTCAGGTCTCTGTGTGGGCCGGTCAACACTTCCACACTGAACTCATCCAACCATGTCTTTATGGAGCTTGCTTTGTGCACTTGGGCACAGTCCTGTTTATTCCCCAAACTGTGTCCACAAAGTGGGAAGCATGGCGTTGTCCAGAATGTCTTGGTCTGCTGAAGCATTAAGATTAAGCCCTTCACTGAAAGCAAGGGCCTAGCCCACACTACTTTTGTCCATGTAATGTGTTTCATAATTTTAATGTGGTATCCAAAGAAGTGGACTGTTTTTAGAGCAGTGGTTGACCAGGAACATTTCGACCCAATCTGGATCCAGTTTTGTGCTCCATGGAAGGCTGTAAAAAAATTTTTAGAAGCACAATTTCATGCTGAAGTAAGCTGGGATTTTCCCTTCCAAAACAAGACACATAACAAAACTGTCTTCCAGAATGAAAGTAAAATCTTACACCTCACCTAGGTCTGCTTCACATGCAGTTTAATGGTGTGGGTGTTGAGGCACTTTTCAATTTTCTCTATCAACATTATACACAAACAAAAGCTTTTTTTGTGCGGAGATGGTGAATATATTAAAATACTAATTCAATCAGATGAACATATGAGGATATGATGTTAGTAAGATGTTTTATAGGTGTGGTTCAGTGGCGGCTCCTGGTCAATATTTTTGGTGAAACAAACCCCCCTTCATCCCAGGTGTGCGCCGCGATTCAAACTCAGTACCTCGCCGAACCCTGGGCAACTTGATTTTCTTACCATAAGTACCTACTTCACCTCCATCTTCTGTTTTTGCTGCCTCACACTCTGATGTATCCTCTCTCTCCTGCTCCTCCCTCAATCTCCTCATAGTTAGTGTTAAATCACTACAAAATATGAAAAGCATTTTATTGTACATATTTTACAGACACGTAAAAGTAATGTTTATTTCAACAGTACATAATTAACAATATTTCTAAATCCCAAGAAAACATATCT
>JBBPCY010000001.1:32872895-32884741 GCA_037974405.1 Brachyalestes nurse | reverse complement strand
AGTGGAGAACTACCCTATCACAGTAGGCAGTCAAATGTTTCACGGGTGGGACTTATTTTCCATTAGAGTCCATTCAAACCTGAAAAAACCACGAGCCGCGGTGGTCTGAGAAGATTTACATTGAAATGAATGGGGACGAAATGAGACATGTTTCACTAAAATTCTCTGTTTCACCGCGGTTGGGGGTGGCGCTGTTTCACATTTTTGAAAAGAGCCATATACAACTATAACGCTATTGGAGGAGCTGAAATTAGGAGAATAACCTTATTTTTATGAGCATTTTTTTGTTTCACACCAATAAAAAGGGATAGTTATGAAGTTTTTCTGTATTATTTTTCTTGGTGAAACATTGTTTCACTTGTAGACTTATAGAAACCGCCACTGGTTGTACGAGGCTAGTTTGAACTCATAGATTGTTGCTCATACTTTAGAATTTTGCTTTTGAGGCACACAAATATCAGGGGAAAGGAATTTGTCTTAAAAAACAGTCACTTTATTGGCTATGTCAGAGAACTGGACAGCTAATACTCACCATAATGACCAAACATACTACAGTTCAGTACATAAACATACAGTATTAAAGCGGTCAACGAATTAATTAATTATTCAGAAACATGGAGACATTGTGCCAGTTATATGAATGAAATATCTGGAATTTATGTGTAGAAAGAGCAGAATTTAAACCTTCTTCTTCTCCTTAGGGGTTGCCACAGCGAATCAACAGTCTCCATCTTCTATCCTCTGCATCTTCCTCTCTCACACCACCTGCCTGCATGTCCTCCCTCACCACATCCATAAACCTCCTATTAGGCCTTCCTCTTTTCCTCTTCCCTGGTAGCTCCACCCTCAGCACCCTCAACATTGTTAGTATGAGAAACCAACATTACCCAATTCTAACAATCCTCACAACAAAAATATGTAAGCTGAATCAATTAGTTTTTCACTTTGCTTGGTCATGTGTTGACATTTGTTTTTCCACCATCAAGTTTCCATAAGTAATATAATAACAAGTCTGATAAATCACTTTTACCACTCTTCTGACTAGTGTGAAATCATTTATAGACTAGATTTTTAGTTATGCAGCTGAGTAGTGGTTTCTTTCTACTCTTTTGCTACTATGTATTAACCAGTATATTGTAAAATACATTCACAGGCTCTCAGTAACGATTGTTCAGTTGGTGACCTGCATTATAAATTTATAATTATTAATAATTAACAATATATTGTCCAATACAGTCCACTTGTTTGGGGAAAACAGCACTGGGGATTTTACAATGTTGAACTGGTACAAGCATTTGCAGTCTTAACCACTGGGTGGCGTCTTACACATCACGTTTACGACCACACAGGTTTGGTCAAAACAATCAGCTGTTTTGCCAATAATAAAGCCATGCCCTCATTGGCCGATACTGTTTGCTTCAGTATTTTCACAACACTACACAGTTCACTGGAACTCAGCACAAGTCATTGTTTCCCCTCAGAGCTGTACGGCAGTGTAGTAACACCCTCCCTAAATCACCAATCAAACTACTTGTCAGTGTTCAAAAGCAGTCATGACTCAATCGTAACGTATTTCTCAGCTGTTGGTTTCTCAAAGCTCTCCACTATAAAAGGGTATTACACTCAGTATTAACATGCCTTAGGCCAGACTGTGTAAGCAAGTTAATTTACCTCCTGCCATGTATTTGCTAGCTTTCATAGCCAGCTCAGCTTGGTCTAAAGACAAACTTTAAATGTGCAGTAGTTCTTCTGTCTTCAGTTTCATTTTGCTAGAATACAGTCAAGTTGGCTCTTCACTACACTCCTAGCAAAAGCAGTCCTAGAACATCCAATGTTTCTTTGAAAAACCATGCACAGCACGTTATCTGTCGTATTAAAAGAAACTTTTAACCAGAAAGAGACCAATAGTTGTTTGAGACTATTGGTTCTATATAGAATTATTTATATACTAAAAACTTTTAAGAGTCCCAGTTTTAATGATGTAGGACATTGATGGACACTGATTTTGATTCAACGTGACTATTTAGCTCTGCATGGGAAAGTAACAAGATCAAAAACAGAAGAAAAACATGTAATAATAAATACACATTGAACTCTGTAGCTAACCGTTTTCTTTATTTAACCATTTCTTTTCCTAAAAGCTATGTTAAACTTGACATGGCAACAGTTTCATGGCTTTATCTGTAATGCAAAACTTTAATGCTTTTTTGGCGGAAAGTGTCGTCAGTAGAATTGGGGTGTTCTATAATACTGTACTTACACAGTTATTAACATAGAAAAATAAAATTCTTTAAAAGATAATAATAATTATTATTACTATAGCACCAAATGAACGAAATAAATACTTATATCGGATTGATTCGATACAATAAATATCATAAACAACAAAACGACATCAAGATCAGCATCATCCCAGCTGTCATTTTCTCTAATAACACATTGAGTAACTTTGTACTGAGGTTTAATCTTGTGACCCGGGAGCATGCAATAACATGTCCATATTCTCAGCGTGGGTCAAGTTTCTCTGTAAATAGTCTAAACATTATCACAACATGTTATTTGTGCTTAGAATAAGGGATTAATAGAGTGGCATTCAGCTGGTGGAGCAGTCTCTTATGACTTGCTTACTTATGCATTAGAAAGTGTTAATAGATTCTAAAACAGACCATCACTCTACAAATTGGGAAATCATGTTATGAGCTGGTAACTGTTGCACCATCTCTCATCTCATATGCAATCATCAAAGCAGTAAAACACATCAGACACTCTTGAAATTGAAGGAATTTAAACAAGTGGTTGTTATTTGTATTTCAGTTCTCAAAAGCCTAGCATTCTAGTACTTTTTGCATTGGTAGCAAGCAATCACAGACCAGTGCTCATACCACATACCCTATTAGAGCACAGAATCTTGTTGAGAGCAAGGAGAGGTCACTTGTTTATTTTCAGCTTGCCTGTCCAGACACAGATTCAAGGGCTAACATAAAAGGTCTTTTGTTCCAGACAACAGTGTATATAAAGGCCCTGACAAACTGAATCAATGTTTCACATGTTCCTTAGGTCGCACTGCCTGCAGTCCATTTTGCACTCGTGTTAGCTTAGAATGAACGGTTTTCAAGTTTAGAACATTCTTCTTTTTTATTTGACACAAGTCACCAAGGCTATTGTGATTGATTTATTATCCAAATGTCCCTAACAACAGAGGAAGGGGTGCAATGCATCCACTCCATAAAAACATAATGGATAGTAAAAATGAAGGTGCCCAAAGCTGCAGTTTGACCCAGCCCTGCAGTACGTGCCTGCAAGCTTTCATGGCTTGGGCAGTTTCATAACTGCTACTAGCAAGTTCCAGATCACTGGAGACACAAACAGTGCCTTATGGTCTCAGAAATGTATAAGTAACTTTGTAACAGTATAGACTGAAATGTTCCTTCAGGCAGGTTTATTAATGACTGTCTTAAGGAATCCAGTGTTGGCATAACCCATGTCTTCTTTTCATGAGGACAAATTTAAAATTATAAGTAACCCTGGTGGTGATATTTAGTCATGAAGCAGAATTATAATCCTTTAAATGCGACACTTCGTTTACTGCGCACATTCCCAAGTGTGAAAAACACTGTTTGTAACTGGTGCACAGGCTTCTCTCTCACAGCTCTTTGGAGCCATGTTCAGTTTTGCCATTTGTGGACAACGATGACAAGACACAAAAGCATGTTGGCCATAAATAGCACCGAGCAGCAGAGGATTGCTCGCTGCCGGCGGATCAGATTCTCCAAAGGGAGAAGCAGCCCCTGGCCTCAAGCCCAGTTCCACTGGATGCCACACACACCACTCTCATAGAAACTGTTGGACCATATGAAGGTGGGCGGGTGATCCATTAAAACTTTCGAAACATCAGTAAAGGGACCGCCCCAGGTCAGAACAGGTCGCATCTGAAAACATGAATGAGGTCAAGCAGGACACAAAACCTAACAATACCAACAACAAAACACAGTCTAAAGCTGCAAGTGCTCCCAGGATAGTGTGCCCAAAACTAGTGCTGTGGTTGAAATGTGGCTATTTGGTATAAGCCTATATGGCAAATGTTATAAAGTTTAGGTTTGATGTTCATTCAGGAGGTATCTCAGAACTTAGCAGAAGAATCCCATTGTTTTATGGCATTGCAGTACAACCAGGATAATTCCGATAGAAGACAAGTAGCATGCCTAAATGTGTCCGTTCTTCAATGAAGAGGGTAAATCATGCAAACAAGCCCAAAGCCCAAAGAGACATGCCCATGTCATATGCCACAACGTTTTATTGCAAAGTGGCAACTTCACCGATCTCAAAAACAATGTTCCATTTAAGGCTGCAATTGCAGATATTGCCATCTTTACAGATATTCTGCATTCTTGTTTAGTGATTAAAAAAACAATAACGAAGCAGCACCCCCTTCTTCTTATTCAGTGGTGTACTGTACATTCGAATGAACGTAAGGCTGCAACGGAACAGTTAGTATTTGTCTGTCTTCGTCCATATGCATTTACAGGAATGAAAAGTTTGATAACTTCAATCCGTTGACAAACACAGAAATTCCATAGTCCCCTTGACAGTTTTGTAGTGTATCAACAAAAAAGTGCTTTCAAATCTGCATAGTATTATATGTCAAATGAGCCAGATTAGGTAGAAGAGTTCAAATAAATAGTTCAAAACTCAAGAGTGCAAAGTGCCTGCAATTGGTTAATGCATCCCTGCAAAACATTAACAGAACGCATTCTTGCATCTGTTACAGTAGAATAGAATATTGCTGTAGTATCTCTGTGAATTATTAAAAAAAATACGGACATGCTTGTGTGAGGAGTGATGATTTCCAATGTAGTTTGGCAAAACACTCTATGAGAGAACTTTCTTGGGGACGTAAAAAAAAAAAACTACCAGAACTCAAAAAAGTCAGCTGGCAATAAACTGGTAGATTCTTTGTATATGTTTTTACGAGATCTCCTTCATATGAAAAAAATAGAGAACCTAAAACTATTCCTTTGGGGTCAAAAGATAGATACAGCTGCTAAGATAGAAAGCGTGTGGAATCCAGATGGCACGTGTCTTTTATGTTTACAGTGGTCGCCCTTCCAGAGAAACAACGACATTGCCTCCCAACTTGTCTGCCAGGGTTGAACGGTCCTGAATGTCATCTAAACCATTGACTTGCCATTCATGCTTGATACCTGGAAAAGAATGACACACGCTATGAGAATATCTCAAAGCATTTGTCTGCACAAAACCATCTGAACCAATAAAAAAATCAGCAGTGTAAATTCATGTAAATGGTCTGCTGAACTTACAGTTAGTATCTTAGTGTGTTATTTTCTAGGCTCTTGGAATTCATTGTAATGACAAAAGAACTTACCTGTAAACTTCTTTTTAATGGCATCTTTGGAGCTAGCATATATCATCTTGCTTTTTAATGGTGCTCCCTCAGGGGCCCTATATGACAAGGACAAATGACTTTAAGCTCAAATCCACATCAAATAGGTAGCAAGTTTAAAGGTCTGAATAGGGGCTACATACCAGAATATAAATACCAAATCTTCTTTCTTGGACTCTTTTGTTTCATAAGTGGCATCATATAAGCCGTATCTACAGTCGTTAAGAGGTAGGAGCTTTACAAAGCAGGCATAGGGATCATCAACAGTCTCTCCAATATCACCAACTAGGATCTGCTTGCCCTCTTCAACAATAATCTTCTTCTTGTCTTCACTGAGGCAGAACAGCACTGCCTTTTTGCGCTTTTTCACCTCATCCGAAGTCGAGGACTTTCGCACCTTCATGTCGTTGAAGACTTTGATGACTTCATCATTAACTGTAACACCTGAAGCCTGAGAAGGAACAATAACGTTATATACCCTAGTGAGGAGAACTCATCTCAGAACCTAGATAAGGGTATGGTGCCCAGTGCACCTTGTTTAAGTATATTTTCTGTACAATATGCACATATGTGTCCAAAAACACAATGAATGGAGCACCATTGAAGAGGTGATATGTAATAAACAGACCGCACGGTCCATTATATCAACAGTACTGACGGATCTAATCTAAGCACCCAATACTCCCCATGAGTGCTGTGCAATTTCCCCAAACACAGCACTCCTCTTTTTTAAATTAACGTCTACAGAGGGGCACAAATGAGTACCGTACTGTAAGTCAACTTGACACGGGGGGATTTTGCCGTAGAGCTCATGTTCTCACTGTATCTTGGATTGCTTACAGTGGTTTTAGAAGCAGAGTCATCTGTATTGCTCCAGGCACTGTGGCTGGAAAGTCACTGCCATGAGGGATGGTTTTTTTAGTAGTGTCCAAATGTATTACCAAAAAAACGCTTTTAAATAAATTAGGTAATGAACTATTAGCTAAATATATGTTTAGATTAAATTGTTGAGATTCGTTTACAGACTAAAAACACACGTTTTCTCTTAATATAAACCGTTTAAATCAGAAGACTGACTGGCGAGTGAGTTACACAGAGGTCTCAGGGAGCTCAGTGTTAGCTGCTAAAGACAACTGTCCGTTTGGGCTCCCTAAATCCTATTGAGTCGTGGCTGCAAATACCCTTCTTCAGCCGTAACGTTAACTGATTTTACACGCCATGAGGAGCATGCACACCTCTGACCACGGGGCAGAGACCTCGTTTGGCAGCGAGCTGGAGTTTTACATGGAGAAACAACAAACCGTCCGTCCCGCCTCACAATCACCGTCCACGGGCCACTGCGACGGTAGTGAATTAAAGAACAGGCAATATTATTAGTAATTACCCTTATAAACTAGAGGCTAAAATTAGGTTAAAATGGCCGCCTAGGGCTCCAGGCCCTGGTCATTCCAGCTATCCCAAACTGGAACTGATTTAATTAGCCACTGGCCACAGGAACAAGAATTAGATCCCAAAAACACACCATGCAACATCAGCCATCCGTCAGAATACGCGTCTTTGGTTTTTAAAGCAAAGCGCGCCGTGTAACATTCCTGCGATCAGAGTTAATGTAGAAAAAGTTAACAGCTCAAGAGTTGTTAAAATAACGTCCAACGCTTTAAATACCGAGTTCACGGTGAATAAAACAGGAATCCGGGCTGTGTGGGGAAAGACTGAGCACTCACCATGTTGCCCGACGGTAGTTTGCAATTGAATGTGCGAGTATTTTCTTGGTACTTCTAACAGAGGAATGTGAACAGCGGACCGTGTGAGGGAGAGAGAGGGAGAGAGGGAGAGGGAGGGGGAGAGCAGAAGCGTGGCAGTGCTGCACAGTCGCAGTGAGGGAAATCTGCAGTGCAGCCTGGTAAGCAGTGATGGACTGTGGAGAGTTCAGCTCTGCACTGCAGCCTGGTAAGCAGTGATGGACCAAGTGAGAACAGGACTACACACTGCAGACTGGGAAGCAGTGATGGACCAAGTGAGAAGGACTCCACACTGCAGCCTGGGAAGCAGCGGTGGACCAGGTGAGACTCCATACGGTAGCCAAATGAGATATGACAGCCTTTCCAGTGCAAACAGGTGAGTAGAAAAGGCCTCTGCACTGTAATTGGGCAAGTGGTGATGGACTTCACAGTGCAACCAGTGACTCCTGGAACCCAGTGAGCAGGGACAGGATCAGCACTATAACCCAGTGAGCAGTAACCTGTTTTGCACTGTAACCTAGTCAGAAGTGACAGGTTCTGCACTGTAACCCACTGACCAGTGACAAACCTTGCACTTTAACCAGACATGTCTCTTATAACAGACTTTGAATTGTAACAGGCAACTGAATTATAACAGGTGCCTGAATTGCATTATAAATAATTAACTTGAATAAGGTTAATAACTTTATCTGGTATATAACTACACGGGCCTCAGAAAACCTTTTCAGACATTTATAAGAGACAAGACTTTTACTTAAAGAGCTAGCACGAGTGACGGTTAGGAAAGTAGTTTGAAAGCAGTGAGACATAAATGAAAACTTTCAATATATCCATAGCAAACAACTATTAACACAGTGAATTTATTTATAGAAGAAATGTACACTCGGAAATAGGAATCTGAAAGTGAAAGACTTTTGCCCAGGTTTCTACTGAAACCAACATTGGTAATACATTACAAAAAGGTATACAACAAGGTATACATACACACAAAAAACAAAAATGTTTATAAATAAAGCAAGTTGTCAACACTCAAATTATAACCAAACCTAAAATAAATAACTAATTAGATCACATAGAAAAGCATTTAGGAAAAAGAAGGAGCAGTTCTGGTTCCTATGTAGTGTTTTACCAAGCTATAGGGACCTGACAAACACTTGAGTTTATTCATTTTACTATTCACAACTACATAACAGAATTACTATTTTGAGTTACAAACCTTACCAATTCAAGAGAATAAATGTTCTGTAAAAATTATATAAACAGTAGTCTAGAAATGCAGTCAAGGTATAAAATACAAATGCACCATTCAGAAAATATTTCCAAAAACAATTACTTTCTTGTCCTGAGTCAATGTAGATCGGAAGGACGTCTGAAACAAAAAAAACAAAACACCACAACAAAAAACAGTGCAACAGTTTTTCACAGCACAGGTTTTCCTGCATCACCTAAGACAACAAAAGTTGTTTTTGCATTACTACATTGTTTCCATTCAACAGAGCCTCTTGGGTTGAAGAATCTTGTGTGCATCACTGCAGTGCAGCAAGTCTCAGTCTAATGGTGAAAATGTGAGAAGTGCTGCTTTACAGCTTGGGTCGCTTCTGTGGAGGGCTCATACGGTCAGCCAGGCCAAGCCTCTGCAGCTCAGAGTGAAAGTGGGCCTGAAGCCGAAGGCCAGCTTTTGCTTCATTAGTGCTGCGAGGGTTGTACTCTAGACAGTTGGAAAACATCAGCTCCACATCCGCTATATATTCCGCTGTAAGAGTACACAAATTCAAAAGTGAGAATGTGATGTAACTGTTTGCAGCTGAATCAGCAAAGGCAGGCTTGACTTGATTATGGTTTGAACAGGTGTTTTAATATTGGTCTCTGGTGTACCAGTATAAATGTAAAATGTGTATACATAACCAGAAAAAAATAATCAGATAACTTACATGCAGTTTGGTATTCACAGTTGTTGACCTTTTCCCTGATTGTACTCAAAGCAATGGGCTTCTTGATGATATCATAGTAATCTGGTACCTGTGGAGATAAACAATAAAACTACTGTCACCTGAAACAGAACAGGAAAAGCAACATACAGAGACAATTACACCCCCCCACTCCGTTTTGACATGTGCATTGTTACATCTAGAAGACTTTTTGGAATACATGTACTTTCATAATAATGCAATCAATGTTTCTGAGTGCAGTACTGGTAGTAAATTTAATCTTTCTGATTCCCATGTGCACAATAGGAGAAACGTCTGTCTATCCTGAGGTCAACGTCTGCTGTATGTATGCTGTACCTGAGTCCTGGACACCAGTTTTATGAAGGGCCAGCTATCTTCATGTCTGACCAAGTCCACAGTGAGCTGTTCATATGCTGACAGTTCATGGACACCAAGATTTCTCCCTGAGCTGCGGCGACTTGATGAGGAACTATTTGGGGCCAAGACAACCTTGGCTTTTGGGGAGACCTCTGCTGGAGAAAGACAAAAAAGCAACCGAGATAAGAAAATCACAAACTAGGTTTTGTTCTCAATTCACTTTAAAAACAAGCAAAATTTGTTGGTTAGTTTTGCATACATAATGAAAGTCTGTCACTCAAAACCGTTCTGGATCATAATAATCTCAGCACCTTGTACTGATGGATCACCAGCCTCTGCTAAGCAAAGACTTAACATTATTTCTTAAAAATGATACATAATTAGTCACACTTTGCCATATTTCCATTATATCTCACCAGAAACAGGTCTTTTCCTAGAGTCCGTAGGAGTTGCAGCAGGGCTGGGCTGTGTACTGGCTTTACCCGAGGTACCATTGGTGCTCAGCACTTCCAGGCTGAGACGTGCACTAGAGCGGCTGCCAGGCCGAGGAGGTGGCCTGCCATTAGACACTGGGGTGGCTTTCTTCCCTGAGCTTTTGGAGCCTCCTTTACTGGCAGAGAGGCTCTGCTTGGGTGTGTTCTGCTGGCTGCGAGGTGTGGAATGATTTGATTCAGCTTGTTTGGATCTACTGCTTGACCGACCACCTTTAGTGGTCTGTGGGGGAAGTTTCACAGCAGTCTTCTTAGAAACACTAGGGAAAGAGTGGAGAAGACATTATATATATATAATAATAAGTATTTATATTTATATTTACTGTAGGTATTTATATTTAAATGATTTCAGTCAACCTTTCTTTCTCTTCTTCTGACTCCTCTTCTTCAGACTCATCTTCCTCCTCCTCCTCAGACTCTGCTTCTTCTTCCTCAGATTCTTCATCTTCTTCCAGTTCCTCCTCAGAGTCGACAGAGGACCGTTGACGGGAGTTTATGCGGTGAGAACGTTGTTTGGGACGGCATTCTGGGCAAAACCAGTCTTCAGTAGGAACAGCCTAGTCAGCAGCATAGACTTATTATTCATTTAGCACTACAGAAAAAAATATTTTCTTAATTTTTTATATGTAGCAACAGCATCTGGAAGAGGGCAGTGTACCTTCAGTTTGGGACGCACACAGTAGATGTGATGGCCTCTGTCACAGCCATCACACAACATCATGTTCTCAGCATCTCCCTTCCTGCGGCATACCTTGCAGCGGGCATTCAGGAGGGACTTAGCCCAGATCACACTGCGTTCTAGGGTGGACAGATGCAAGAAAAGCTGCGAGAGGCTGGAGCAGGCAAGCAGAGATTCCCTCCAGCGCTCCAGAACAGTCTTCACCTGCCGCCCACAGTCACTGCCATCTGCAGCATGGCGACAATTTGTAGAAAAAATATTAGTCTTTTATGAGCCAGACACAGGATGTTTGGTTACTGGAAAAGTCTACTTGTAAAGTAATTTTAGTGCATGTACACACTTTTTCCACAAAGGGTAACTGTGGCTGCAGGTTTTCATTCTAAACGAGCAGCAGCACACTGGATTCTGTGTGTAAATCAGTCGGTCTCAGTGTTCAAATAAGTGATCACGTGAGCTCCTGCTTAGTTGGAATACAAACCAGTCACGCTAGCCCTTTGTGGATAAAACTGAACACCCCTAGTCTAGTTGAATCTTACACATTGCCCCTCATAGAGCAAGCACAGTTATAAGTGCTCAGCAGTCTAAATGATTTTTCATAAATTTCTTAACCAACGTAAACGGTAAAAAAAAAATAAAAATAAAAAAATGTATATATATCAGAGTGTAGTAAAATTTCAGAGGTTACTTTTAGTGGTTCTTTTGTAGGCTTTTTAACCCTCTCCCCCTCCCTCTATCTCTGAAAAAACGACGCTAAAGTTGGGCATCTCGTAACTCGGCCGGTCCGCCTTGAATACAGAAGTGGTTAGATTGCACTCTGCCCCTGTCCTGTCTCTAAAATCACGTTATTTTAAAAAGGTACTAGCTTTGCACTTTATTTTTTTTTACACAGTTGTTGCTGCTAAAAATGGGCATAATACTTAAACTATTTAGATGATTCTCTCAAAACACGAGCAGGCTACAGTTGGGCAGCTCGTACTGGGCCGGTCCACCTTAAATACAGCAGTGCCTCTAACCACTTCTGTTAAGGTGGACCGGCCGAGTTACGACATGCCCAACTTTAGCCCAACCTCCTCGTGTTTTTAAAAGAGAATAATCTAAATAGTATTCAAGTATTATGTCCATTTTAGCAGCAACAATTGTGTAAAAAAACAAAGTACAAAGCTAATACCTTTAAAATAACATGAATTTGGATACAGGACACGGGCAGAGTGTAGTTTAGATTACATT
>JBBPCY010000001.1:32814077-32872795 GCA_037974405.1 Brachyalestes nurse | reverse complement strand
TAATACTTTTAAAATAACATGAATTTGGATACAGGACACGGGCAGAGTGTAGTTTAGATTACATTCTGCCCGTGTCCTGTCTCGAAAAATTCACGTTATTTTAAACGTATTATTTTTGCACTGTATTTTCTATACTTTTATTTTTAGTTGGCACATACTTTAGCAATACTCTGAAGCAACATTCATTTTTGGTTTTTTTTTGTGTAATAGGCCCAGAAACAGCCTAAGTGGTTCTCAAAATATCATCCGCAATCTGGAATCTCCAGAGAGTGAGCTTGATAATTTCCTTTATAGTCCATAGACATTATCTTAAAGTAATAATATTTATAACACACCATCCTTTTCACTGGACTGGTCTTCATCTTTCTTCTTCTCTTTTTTCTTCGTTTTTTGGTCTTTTTTGTTATCCTCCTCACCTGGTTCAAGAGCAAGGCAATTAGAGTAACTTGTAGTTCCAGTACGTAAAGTATTTTTGACATATTGGTTAAGCAAAAAATACTCCAGCAAAACTCCAGTAATCCATCCCATGTGACCAAGGATACCCCCACACCCTTCCCCCACAGAGTAGTACTATCAAACAGGCTGTCTTACCAAGTGGAGCTTTGAGGAATTTGCGCTCAATGCCCTGCTCTATCTGAGCCAGGGCTTGTGCGAGGTAGTGCACATTGTTGTTGACAGGCTGGGGTGTACTGGCACTTGTGGAGGCTGCACTCTGGCTTTCACTCTTTAACTCCTGCAGCCTAGGCAAGAAATAGAAACAACAAGCTCCAAGATCAGTGAAGTGTACAAAACAGCCACTGCTCGCTGACAATGTTGTGTTAACCTAGTGTTTTTCATTATATGTAAATAAAAGACGTGTAAGAAAAAAAAAAAAGAGAAGTGTAAAGTGATTAGTGTACAGGAAGGTTTCCTGTAGTGAGGGATGCAAACAGCCTCTGAATGCTGACTGGGTTTTTTCCTTCTAACCCTGAACGGGTACTTTTCTGAAATTCCAGATGAGTGCTTAAGCACATTTACCTGTCTTTGATTCTGATGTGGCTCTCCTCTATTTCCATGGCCTCTTCATTGTTGAGCACTCCGTTCTCCTTGGTCTCAGAACCCAGTGGTTCATAGTTGCCACTTTCCAGTGCTGCCCTCCAGGCACTTCTCTCTGTCGTCTATTAATTACAGCAGTGGGTAGAACGGAATACCCTCATCCATCATTTATTCTTATTAATATCAGATATCAGATTGTAGTCAGTTCATACAATGAGTAATGATACGAACCACTTAAGCCTGCATATATCCGGAACAGGTTTAATCACCATCTCAAATCGGGCCTCTCCAGTCCAGATAAATGTTTTCATGCTTAATGAGAGTATGCCGTAACAGTAAATCTCTGCAATGGCAACAGACTAGCATACCTTTACAGCACCCAGAGTTCCCTGGTATATACGGTCCTCAATATCCAGCAGCAGATCCCTGAGACGATTTTCCATGTGGTGTTCAGCAGGTACAGTGCTTTCTGGGGAAGGAGGTCCATTCTTAGATTTCACAGTGCTGCCTTTGGTCTCTGTCAGTATTTCATCTGTAAAAATGAATCACACACAATGATCAAGTATTCTTATTAAACCTTTTTTGCACAAAGTGAAAACTTGCATCCTATTCAAACACAAACAATAGCTTATTCAGGTTCCATCTATGACATTATTTTATATTTGCATGTATTAAAAGTGTACCAGTGAGTTTTACAAATAAGTTGGCTTATTTCTGAACCATACAAGAGTAATTTGTATTTATATAAACACTTATTGAAAAGTACCTGAGTGGTGGTAACGCTCTGCAGTGCTGTTGCTGAGCAACTGAATGATGCGTTCTTTTTCCTGCACTAGTGCCTCTTTAAGGGTGCTTTCTCGGTGTCCTCTTGGGTTTAGAGACTCGATCAGCTGCTCCAGCTCAGCGGGTGTGCTGTAGAAAGCCCACTGATTAGGCCGGTTCACTGGAGGAGAGGTGCTCTGATAAGGGCTGGACTCTTCTACCAGCTCCTCAGTCTTCTTTGGGCTTTGAATAGATGGCTCTTCTGTTGTAGTTTCAGAAGCAGGACGAGGCTGTAGCATGTCTTCGGTCAGGCCAAAAAAGTCTTCCTCCACAAAAAGGGCTCCAGCAGAAGGAAATAACCAGTAGCGCCGATAGAGACGGTCACGGCCCAGTGGCAGAATGTAAGTGCAGGCTGCAGCCTTATGGATGCGCTCAAGAAGCTCCTTCTCTTTCAGCTGCTGTTGCTGGAGTTCCTCTGGGCTTAAGCCATCTCTCACCTCTTCCTGATTAGCATGCTTCTCTTTTGAAGTGCTGCTGTTTGCTGAAGAGTAAATAATACAGGACAGGTGTCTATGCATGAGTATAACAATTTAAACCTTAAATGAACCGTCTGACTAAACAAGCTATCATGCTGTATAATCAGGGGTTGACAATTTTTTTTGCTGTAGCACTATAATGAGTACCTACATTAATGAATTGGTACACACCCAAATTAAAAATTTTTCACCTTACTTTGGGCGCAAACAAACCCAAACCCTAGAGACACACACACACACACACACACACACACAACTCCGTAATAAAATAAGAGACCACTGCAAAAATTCTCAGGTTTTATCTTTTATAGCCGCAAGTATTCAACTGAACAGCTTTGCCTTTGCTGACAATATTTCTACTATTTGAGCTTCAAATATCTGCAAGGGAATCTGGAGAGCTTCTGTTATAGACAGAATTCCCCACCGTTAGCTTGATGCCATCGTTACAAGAAAATGGCTATTACCAGGCTAGCACAAACTAGCATTATCTCAGTGGGGCAAACACAAACAGACACTACTTTCAAAGCAGATAACAAGGTTTCTACATGAAACACTGCTGTTTAATATCACACAGGATATATGTTTTGGATTTTATGCCCAATTTAGTCATCGCTAATCCCATCCACTACTTTCAAAAGTCACAAAAATATTAAAAATATGGTAAGCTTAATTGACCCACATTATCAGTAGAGAGGTTTATGATACCTAATAGGGGTCACAGGCTAAAAACAATTACACAAATTCCAAAAGTTCCAATACCTTTTTTGCTTTGCTGTACATGTTCCCCTTCATCCTCTGTCTGCTGGTCAGCATGACCTTCATGACTCTCTGTACTAGTGTCCATTTCCTCTCTGCAAAGAGTGAGAATTAGAGATGTTTCATCTCAATATTTTTATTTAATCAGTTTATTTTGTGCTCTTAGCTGGTGACTCCATTACAGTCTTACCCTGCTGCATGTGTACCATTCCTTGCTTCCTCTTCTTTGAGTTTCTCATGCTTCTCTTTTAGTTTCAGTTCCTGCTCCCTCAATTTCTCCTCCTTTCTCTTGCGAACTCTGCAGGTACAATGGAAAGTATTTCTCATTTTTGCGTTAAAATGTTTTCACCACAGTCCATTGTTTTTGCTGCACTTATATAAAAGCAAATACAAGTTTCTTGTAATATGGACAGTTTGAATGGTGCAATGCAATTGTGTGCACGTGCATGCAAGTTTCTCAAAAGTACCTGATAGCAGCCTCTTCCCTCTCTCTGCGGTGCTGTTCAGCTTTGATCTCACGAAGCTCCATCTTGGCCGCTCTCTGTTCATCAGCACAGTCCTCGATAAAGTCTCTTGTGGAGACTAGAATCAGCAGCTTCCCACACAAAGTATGCAGGATTTTAAGCTTTTCACCTGTCATTACAGCCACACCATTAGCAGCTAGTCATAAGAATCTGTCCATAAACACTATCAACACCAAACGGTAATTAATTAAACAGTTCTTGTAAAACACAAATGAATGGAACAACACTGACTGTGAGGTTTAGTCATTTGACAGTATATCAGCAATGGCCTGTTGCAACAGTAAGTTATGGTTTAACAGACAACTGAAATGAACTAAAAGGCTTCAATCTCATGCAAGTGACATCAAGTGTTAACCCACATCCTTTGTTGAGCATGAGGAAGACTGGTTTTAAAAAATCTTAATGACTTAGGATACAAAATGTATGAAACAGAGAGGCTAGACTTAAAATGCCTAAGTTGTGAGTGCATAAACGAAAAAGTGAAGTGACCTTTGCAAACACTAAGATGAGCACCCACCAGGCAGCAAATCATAAACAGCAGTGTAGGAGAGCTTCTTGAGCAGGCCAGGGTTAGAGAGTCGCAGCTCCACACAGGGATCGTCTGTCGAAGCAAAGCCCCCCTGCTTCTGGTAGCGGAACTTGGCATTTGTGGAGTTGCATTCTGCCCCCGAGGCCAAGATGTGCAGTCTCAGAATCTCAGAGAGAGTACAGCTGTCCAGATCCAGCTGTTTGAGACTGCAGCCTGTGCATAAATGGAAAAGAGTAGCATCTACCATTTCATTCACCACTTGAAAATTTAAAGATTATTTCTTCAGACTAATCTCAATTCAGTTTTATTTATGCAGCGCCTTTTACAACAGAGGTGACAAAGCAGCATTCTGGGTCTACACACTATAATGATAGAAAGTGAAAAGCTTTTAGGTCTCTTACTGTACCCACGCTATGAAAAAGTTGTATTATCTCCAGTAATATTTTCTTACCTTGATGAAGCTGGGGCCAGGCTGCAGCTAGTGAAGCTACAGCACTGATAGCAGACTGTGTAGGGTCAGCATCATCATCCAGTGCCTCACTCAGGTCTAATGTAAGACATGGATAAAGTTAGTCTTAACTTAAATGTACAATGCTAGGAAAGGTTTGTTTCCTGTGAGATGGTTATGTTGACGGAACAAAGGAAAACCTCCTAGCCGGAGAGTTTAACATGCTACATGCAGTTGAGAAAGTGAAATATAAATTTTTTGTTGATGTATAATGCACCATTTCAGGTCAGGACAGTGTGAAAGTTCTGCTGTTGATATGTCTCACAGTCATCCTTAGGTTACTTATTATCTTCACAACTTTAAACTGTATTTCAGAAGTTGCCCATAAAACAGTATTGTATCATAGTATGCTCTGACCTTTGGCATCAGCTTCAGCCACCTGCTCCCTGGCCACTTCCTCCTGCTCTTCAGCCTGAGCCTGGAAAATGGCAGACAGAAAGAAGAAGAGCAGCTCACACAGCGGCCCCTCCGGATCACAGCCTACCAGAGCCTCCTCCAGAACCTCTGTTATCATAAGAACAAAGAACACATTATCAAAACATGGAGAAACCTCAAGACTTGTCATCTAATTAAGCATGAAGATTCATATGCATTTTATGTAATCCACTACCCAGAAGTAGTTTCATAATCATCACCACAATGGAGGTATGTTAATATGCCTGTCCCACCTAGTGTGATGCCTTCAGGAAATTCATCCTTTAGGTCAAAGATTTCTCCAAATCCCTTCAGGAATTCCAGAACCATCAGTGCATCTCCAAATAGCTCTGGAGGCAGACGTGTCCTCACCGGTAGTGGATTAGGCAGCTCCTGCACACACAGATTAATGAGAGTAATCACATTCAAAAACTTGCTGACATGTAATTACTTATGCAGAAGAGCACTCCTACCTTGAGGTCATCACACTCCATGTCCTCTCGAGGTTTGCTCCATAATTTCAGCCGTTCTGCATATTTCTTCTTCTCTTCCTTCAGCTTTTCTCTCTCCTGAGTAAGAAAATGACCCATACTTATTTACTGAAGTCTTAAAAAAATAAATAAATTTAACAATATTGAACATAATGTCCTGCATGAACACATCATCCAAAGCCAAGTTATATATGAGGTGCACTATCTCTCAGAGCACAGAACCATTCCTACTCACCTTCTCTTTCTCCACCTTCATTCGTTCCTTCTCTTCTTTCCTCTTTTGTTTCTCCTCTTCAACCATTCTCTTGAGCTCCTCCTTCCTTCTTTCTCTGTCCTCCTTTTCCTTCTTCTTGGCTTCCAACAAATCATCTCTCTCCCTCTTTAGTTTAGCTTTTTCATGCACTGAGCAATTAAAAAAAGTGGTAATATTCATGATTCGTTACTAATACTTTTGTTCATTTTCTCAGTGAAAGTAAGTACACATCTACATTGGATGCACATTCTGAAACACAATAACTGTTCGTTGAATTTAACATATTGAACCAAAACATAAAAGGTGGCAAGCGCTTGTTTAAACTTTTGAATATGCAAATATTTTCTTTATACTTGACTGCTGTCAGAACAAAAATTCATATCACTAAAAAAATGACATGAAGTTAGTATAAGTATGTTTCTGCAAGTATTTTATTAACTTTTCTATTGATCCATTCAAAGCTTGGGGAAAAGGGAAAAAAAAAGCTTTTTTTTATCATCTTACAATGAAAAACAATGATATATGGGTCATTTTAATTATCATAGGCCTACCCATTGCCATCATTTCTTCTTTTTGTCGCATCAGTCTTAACTTTTCTTCTGCAGCTTGCATCATATTCGGCCCCTCAACATAAGTCATCTGTATGAAAATGTGTGCAACATTAAGTATGACGGTGCCTCCATTTCACAGGACTTTTGGACACTGAGTTTTGAGTGCCGTTAAATTTTATCTTGGCATCATGGCCCTCATGTGGTGGAGAACAGGCATGACAATTTTAAAAGGAGAGCTTTTGACCTTTCAAAAGACAGACAACTTAAGCAAAAAAAAAAAAAAGTAATTCATTTCCACTTCAGATACAGTTGATTTTATTTACTGTAACTGTAGTCATTTGGATGACGACTGACTCTTAGTGTTTGTTAGCAACATTAGCTTTTCAGCTCCAGTGCTAAACTAAAGGAACAATAACTTGAGACTTTTAACTGTAGAACAAAGCAAAGGCGGCGCCCACCTCCTCAGGTGATCCAATGTTAGAGCGACGACCTCTGCCTTTTCCAGGAGGACTGAAGGCAAATACTGGAGGCTCATCTGGGAAGAACTGCGAGAAACTTTGTTCTGATAGCTTGTATTTTGCAACTGTTGATGGCTAGGGAGGAGAAAGATGTAAAAAAACAAAACAAAAACACCACAAGTGTCTGTATCTTTCATGATGACGCTTTTTATAATACATTTATTGATAACAATGAATCTGTGCACACTTAGCAAGCTAGCCCACCTACAGGAAATAAGAAATAGCATACTTTGACTCTGATGGTCCCATTCATTGGTTCACAATGTTGTTTGAGGAGTAGTTTCAGTCTATCTCGAGAAAACACGTTCTTCTTGCGACTGTGACAGAGACCAAATATTGTTAAGATGCAGTGTTTCACTAAAATGAAGAAACTGAATTTATTTAAAAAGAAAAGAAAAAGAAAAGACGAGCTATACATGACCCAAACGAGGAACAGATTTTTTTTAAATAAAACTATTTTGCAAAGCAGTGTTGGCTCTAAACCATTTACAGCATGGTCATTACATATCCTGGAATTTCTCTCAATCTGTTTTCTTTCACAGTATGCAATTTAAATTGATGTGCACATACACTACATAGCCAAACGTAATTATACACTATATGGCCCTCCTATTTATTAGGTTTAAGTATTTCAGCCACAATCATTGTAAGTGGGTTTATAAAATCAAGCCATGCGATACAAATAGATAAACACTGGCAACAGAATGAGTTTTATTAAAGAGCTCAGTGACCGTAAACTTGGTAGTTATAAAATACCACTTTTGTCACAAGTCAGTTCCTTAAAATTTCTTGCCTGGTTAACTGTATGTGCTATTATTGTAAAGTAGAAACATCAACGAGCAACAACAGATCAACCACGAAGTGGTGAAAACTAACAGCACTTAGCGCATAAATAAGGGAAGGCCCTTATCTGTTCTAGCATGACGGCATCCCTGTGGAAAAAGAAGGTCCATAAAGACATGGTTTGACATGTTTGATGGTGTGAAGGAAATCAAGTGGACAGCAGAGTGACCTCAACCAATTAATTCCCAAGTCTTTTGGTTGGGTATGTCAACTGCAGGCCAGGCCTTCTTGTCAAGCATCAGTGCCTAAGCCAACAAAAGCTCTTTTGTCTGAATAGGTACAAACTCCCAGACATTTCCACAAATATTGTGGAAAGCCTTCCCACAAGAGAGGAGACTGCTACAGCTTCAAAACAGGGAAGGGGATTTGGTATGGAATATACAACATGCTCACAGGTGAGACAGTCAGGTGTCCACAAAATTTTGGCCATATGGTGTACATACTGTTTCAAAAGACTGTAAATAGGGAATGCAACCACTAACAAAATGCTTTTTCATCACAAACTATCAAAATTATCTTTACATTAATAGTCACATAGGGTTCCAAAACGTTCACAACTCAATGTCATTGTTATGTCCCACAATACAGAAATATGGAAACTCACCACATCTGAGAAGCTTTAACAAATACAGGTTCACAGTGCTCCGACTTCACAGGCTGTACCTTATATTTAAACATGGATGAGCTGATGGGCTTTTTTTTAATGCTTTAGAAAACAAAAGACGAGAAACCCAGGTCAATAAAATACAAAAAGAAAATAATTAATTTGAATAATTAATAAATAATGAATAATTAATTTAATAATTCTGTGCACTTACCCATTGGCTGCTGATATAGGTGTCTTTGGTGATGTGACTACACACTCATCATCACTGTCACTGATGACGATGGAATCCCCTTCCATGTGGTGTTTGACATGTCCATTAGCTGTCCCATTGGAATGTGGAGGAATGACTTCTAAAATCTTGTAGGGTTGTCTGTGGAACACGATTAGGTATGAAAAAGATGGACAAACACAGAATCTGACTTTTGACGCAGACATTTGTAACATTTCCAAAAACTGGAACTGAAAAACCAGAGATGGAGAAACACCAGAATCACAAAAATCAAAGAGCTTTTAGCACATTTCAGTTACCTTCAGTTTTTTTTTTTTTATCAAATGATCTCTTTACTTACTCATGACGTTAGCTGATGAACCAAGTGTGATGGAAGTAGAGCTAGGCAATACGATACTATCATTATGTTTTAAAATTAAACTTTAATTGTGATAGTGATTTCAGTTCTTAAAAAACACTGACCAACTGCATATGTCATTACAAAAAAATGTTACAATGTTACATTGTATTTAGTGCAGCTCGAGTACCATGTATAGTAACACTGAAGTTCCTGAAGATCAATTTTCTGGCGGGGCAAACACACTACACTTCAACAACAAGAGTGCTTGGTCAAGACTTTTAACGCTACACTCACCCACATTTAGAATGTGTCTAGACTGTAAAAGCCTCTACATAAGAATGCCAAATGCAGAAATCTGAAAGGGAATCGTAAAGACCTCAACCGAAAAGAGAGTTTTACATTCAATTTATATCTATAAACATGGCCATGATGTCAGAGGAAACCCAGGCTGGCTCACACACACACACACACACGCATCTCACCAAAATCTTGCCAGGGACCTCCCTAAAAGCTCCCCTCCGCTCCCCTGCTGGGGCTCTGTGTTGCTGCATGTCTGGCTGCCTCTATGCAGGCCACGATGATGTGATGTCTGAGACAATTCCTTATGCTCACCCAGCCTATCAGAACAGCTTTGTAAGCTCCACCCACACACTTGGTTATCTCCAAATGGCAAAGTCAGCTTGTGATGGCTGCCTATGATCCACTCTCACAAAACAGGAGTGCTCTCTGATAGCAAGTAGCACTACACGCTGTGACTAGGCTTACTGCCCTGTCACAGTGATCACAACATAAGTGAGGTTTTGGCAGAAGGATCATACTTGGCTTTTCAAAGACTGACAACTGGAAGTGTTTAGAGGCATCACAGACTTTTAAATCACAGAAAGGTAGGACTTTAATAAGAAACAAATCCATTTCAAGCCAAATCTATCATGACAAGTTTTTTTTTTTGTGTGTGTTATTCACCTTGCCAAATCAAAACATTACTCATATCTCTCAATGCACAGTAATTTAAACAGGAGTTCTGACTATATAGGTTCTCTCTTGGATCTGTTCCATATTAACATTATTAGTTTTCATAAAGTTATTAGTTCTTATTATAAATAATATAAATATAAAAAATTCAGCCATTCAGCCATAAAGCCAGCATTGTGCAGAATCGCTATATATTAGAGTCAATATCACTTTTTTTGTAATCCATCCACATTGACTTTGTGGTTCATGTACTAAAAACAGTTGTAACTCGTTTTAAAATGATTATATTCCAATCTTTATGTATTAATTACATTTAAAACACACTGATTTACTGTACCTTCAAGACAGATATGTCAATGAGCTTAGTTCTGATTAGCTACCCTGTACTGTACCTCATTCAAAAAGCAGTCTATGCCGAAACACTTCTGACAGCTTCATTGTGAATAGTTAGGGCTAAGCTGTTGTAGACTGAATAAGTAGGTATATGTAAATGCACTGGTTTCCATGACATCACAAAAAACTGTCAGTTCAAAACAAGCTATTTTTGCAGCTTAATTTTCACATATTGTTTGCATGGATTGGGGCATAAATGGTGAAAAGTGCTTTTCCATATGGGCTCTTTAACTAACCAATCATTATGTACATGATACTACAATGACTCGTGCAGCCTTTTGTCATTTCTGTATAACAAACCCCACCAAAGTTATTTCAGGGGGAAAAAAAGTCTAATTTGCCAGAATCTGGGGAAAAGACAGTAATTTCCTGTTTAGTTTTACATAATGAATCTGGAAGCAGATTAGAACCAAACATGGCGATATGTCAGGGCCAATACCACTCAGATCTTTTCTACACCAGTCAGCGACAGTGAAAGAAATATCATTCATATGGCATGAGTCACATCACAAAAACGAGAGCACGGACAAGTAAAAAGCTCAAATAAACGCATATCTTCTTGTGCATTTTAAATCTAAGTGTATTGGAGACTACACACTATACATTAGTGTATAGTTTATACTAACTATAATTAACCTAGTTTTTATGAGGAGTATACTTATTAAAAATGTTAAAAAAGAACTTCAAAACAGGGACAACCGGCTGAAAATGTGGGAAACACCTGCCAGGTTTATACATTATACTTTACCTTGCGCCAGAGCGACTCACAACATCCACCATTTCCCCAGGAAAGAAACGCTCTTTGACAAAAGCATAGATGTCATCACAGATCTCATGCAGGCGTGCACGGTGGGTGAGAGCAGTCAGATGCAAGAGGGGCAGCATCAGTGCGGTGGGAAAGTTCTGAAGACTAAGCCTGGCTTTCTTCTCGCTCTCCAGGGCTTCCTGGTAGGTCAAACCTGGCTTGCCTGTCACAGCACAGCTCCACACCAAACTGTTACAAAGGATGGTCCTCTCAAAGAATTCACTGTAGGAACAGCAGATCAACAAAGATGCATTGTTAGTAGACATGCAGATCACTTGACAAAATTGTTAGTGTCAAACAAAAAGTGTGGTTAGTCATGAACTTGAAGTACAGTATGGACGGTGGTTTATTGCTTCGAGTAATACAGTTCATATCAATACCAAGTTCACATCAATACAGAGTTTCTCATTGCATTGTGTGCACCTGCTGGTAAGCAGAATTAGTTTTGTCAGTCCAAACATGCACTTGGATAGGTTCTGTCTTTTTTTTTTTACCCTCTCGAGTAAATGCCTGACATCCTACTTTTCTACTTAGCCTTGTCTTTTATTACTTTAAGGTTTATATGATGGAGAAAAACTCCAGTGTTAGTGGTGGGATGGAGGTGGGGGTGTCCTCTCATCTTGCTAATTGCCTCCCAACAATAGCTGCTACCACGTTTCTAGCTGAACATCCTGTGAGAATTAAGCAACACACTTCGTCCCTACCAAAACTAGAAAGGCGTTTCAAGACATATCCAACTCAACCGAGTTTCACTTCACACAGTTGACTTATACGTCAAAAACTCATCAAAACAAACAAAAGTTTATAAATAACCAGCAGCTTTGACGGTTAGGGAGCTAACTAGCAGTAAGGGCCTCGCGAGCTAAGGCTAGCTCGGAGTTCATCCGTCCAGACTACTCACACCTGCCATTTCACCAGGGCTTATAAACACACATACAGAAGACACATAATCCCTTGGAAACTGGACCACTTTGAAAGGGAAAGGGTAAACAAAATGCTGAGTTGTGGATGTTGTAAGAAGAAACAAAGTCCAGTGTATAAAATGAAAACAAAAACTTTCTAGGACGTCCTGTCACTCTGTTGTGCCACTTCGGAACAGTTGGATGCCGCTAGCTAGCTTAGCTAAACCGCGTCCTAGTAAGTTCAGACGAAGCCAAAAGTACAAAATTACTCACTCATAGGTCCTGAAAATCTCATGTGTGACTTTACAGAGGAAAACTTCTTCGTCCGGCTTCAGATCGGCTGGAGGTTTCTGTCGGACGAACGGTTTTTTGTGAAGAAGCGGCATCTTTCTTTCTCGGCTGTGTTGATGCTGTGCCACTATCTGGTGCTGGTGGTGTTGTCCTAGACTTTCAAAAAAGGGAGGGAAACAGAAAGTAAAAAATGTTGAATTTATAATTTTCGTATCACACGAATAGAGGCGCCTACATCCTCAGACGAAGCGGTCGAAAAAGAGGTAAAACGAAACAGACAAAACTACGAGAATATTCAAGAGGAAATCCAGCCTTTGTTAATGACACACGCTTCCCACTCCCGGGCACACACACGGTGACGTTCAATCCAGCCTACACATGAAAATGTGCTCAGAGTTTCAGCCCAAACCAACGACAAATACGATGTTATTTAGAGAAAATACGACGTCCACAAAACACCGATAAACAGTAGACACCTTTTATGTAGTAGAAGGCAGAAAAGTAGTCCGTTTATGGGGCAAAAACACTAAAATCTCGGATCTTGCCCCACTTGCTCCGAGCAGGCTGACGACAAGTTTTGATCCGTTCTAGGTTCTGTTACAGGCAAGGAAAGAGGAGGGAGGAGCTTGAGCAGGGATCATATACTTCGATTGGTTATTTGGGCTGTCACTTATGTGCTTCTAGCCAATGGGGTGGGCTGAAGATGTGGGATAAGTACATTAAATATACAAAAGTGTTGGGACGCCTGATTATTACACCAATAGGGATTGCCACTGTATTCAAATACATACAATTCTACTTTTCTGAGAAAGCTTTCCACAAGATTTAGGAGTGTTTCTAAATGCGAATTTGTGCCCATTCATTCTGTAGAGCATTTCTGAGGTCAAACGCTGATGTTGGATAAGAAGGCCTGTCCCAGTTCATCCCAAAGGTGTTGAGGCCAGGGCTGTGTGCGGGCCAGTCAAGTTCTTCCACACTGAACTCATCCAACCCTGTCTTTATGGACCTTGATTTGTGCACTAGGGCACAGTCAAGCTGGAACAGAAAAGGGCCTTCCCCAAACTGGGCATGGAGTTGTGCAGAATGTGGTAGGCTGAAGCATTAAGATTAAGCCCTTTTCTGACAGTGAGGCGTCTAGCCTAAACCTCGAAAACAGGAGTGTCCCAATACATTTGTCCATATAGTGTAGGGTTTCATTATAAAGCTTCATCCAAGTGTGATTTGACTGACCTATAGGGCAAGTTTGGACAAAGAGAGACACCAGCTAAAGCTTCACTATGCATAGTTTTTGGAGTAATACAAAACCAATCCAGTGTAATTATCTCATAATATTACTTTGAGTGCTTGTCATTTAGTTTCAATAGGCTGGGCATGATGGTTTTGAGAAATATCATAATCTGGCCTGTTTCCATTAAGGACGTAATGAGTAGACGGATTTTATACATGAGAGATAATTGAAACAGAAAAAAGTTCAATTATGCTTTACAAAAGATGATTAGGTGATCAAAGAAATACAGAATACACTGGTATATGACCTGACATTTATCACACATAGTAGCCTTAACACTAACATGTAGCAGAATGTTAATTAATAGGCATAATCATGTATGTTTAAACACTTGCGTGACAAATTGATGGAAGAACTAGTATAAAGATAAGGGGTCACTATATACCTCCAGAAAAGCATCTGTGTGGCTTGGCATATATTCTGCAAGTCTCTGGAGCTGTACTGGAGGGATGAATGTCATTCTTCCATAAGATCCTTCAGTTGTGACTGTAAAAATCATAGCATATGATTTACATAATTGTCATGTTTATCAAACCCTATAGTGACACCTGGTACCCTGAGGATGAAGGCATTGCCATCCTGGAATAGATCATGTCCATCAGAATAGAAATATTTTATGATCAGTCAGAATAACTTGGAATGGATTTGCAGTGCCCCTTCCCTGTAAACAGACAAGTAGATACGAAACCATGCCAGCAAAACACCCCCTACCTCATGACAGTGTCAAGTTCAATGGCCACCGCTATTATTTTCATAGCCTATTTATATTATAACTAAAAATGACAATATAGATATGGGTTTGTAGTCACTATGCAAAATCAATGGATTTGTTTCAAATGGTAAACAGTGTCAAATCCACGCCAGGATATTTTATTGAAGGACTCACTCTGGAAGTGCTACATATGAGGTAAAATTATGTTAATATGTTTGTTACGAGCTTCAGATGTCTGTTTATTCTAGAATGAACAAAAAATGTGCAACGCTGTCAGCTTAGCACCAAAATGCTAGTAGAATGGTGGTCACTAGCAGAAAGGAATGAATCATAGAGGTTTTTGTGTTTGAATATTTAAAGCTCAAACTGACCTAATAGTTTCACCACTGGGGGTAGAAGGAGATTCTAATTTAAAGTGTGCATTTGTCACACCACACCACAGCACAGCACACAGTGTGAACAGCATGAAATTGTTCTCTGCATTTAACCCATTCGCCCAAGGGAAGCAGCGACATAGTGCCTGGGGAGCAGTGTGTGGGGAGGGTGTCTTGCTCAAGGGTACCTGGGATTTGAACTCACAGCCTTCTGATCACAGGGGCAACTGCACCAGGCCGCCCCAAAGAAGAATAGTTGAGGAGTAGAGAGAAAATGTTGATTGAGTTTTAAGAAGTGAAAAGGTCTTGACATTGCTTAATAGTCCTAGGAGTATGTTGTAAAAAGGGCATTTGAAGAGTTTGCCAATGATCCTAAAGAGTATTTTGAGTCTAGAACTATCATCATCAATGATAGGGACAGTTGCTCTACGGGTATGTTTATATTTCAGCATGTCATGACTATAAACTTGTGCATGTGTTCAACAAATGGATGAACAAATGGATGCTTCTATGCTCAGCAGTGTATCACAGGAAAGAATGCAATGCTGGAATTAACCCGGATTTTATGAGGAGTATACTTATTGAAAATGTTAAAAAAAGAACTTCAAAACAGGGACAACCGGCTGAAAACGTGGGAAACACCTGCCAAGTTGCACACACAGGGGTTCCTATCGCTGCTGTAATTGTACAATCTAGTTTGCAATAAGCATTTTTTTGGTTTTGTGTTAATTATATATGATATAGATATTTTTGTGATACAGCAGTGAGGACAGTGTTTAATTGTTGTAATGGTTATATAATAAACCTCAAAAGTTCCACCATGTTCTTGTTGTTTTCACTTTTAATCGAATATATTTAAATCACTATGGCTGTTATGTTTTTTATGTCTTTTGTAAAACAGGATATAATAGTGAGCAATAGTGAATGTTTTTCTCCAAAAATAAGTGTTGCAATACCAAAACAATACACTTTCCTTGCTCTCTGAAACATGAATTAAGGATTAATCATCCATCCAGAAAGGCTATTTATACACTCTAAATAGATCTGTAGTTCAAAATTCAGTATCTAAAACTTGAGGGAATTTTTGGCGCGGGTCAAAACTGACCCAGTCTGTACAGTGCAAAAATGAAATACAAACAGTATATAAGAGCCAACATTCTGAAGGTACCAACAGTAGGCTACTAATAAGTAGGTGTCACAAAGATTAAATTAAGTTGCATGTGTACCCAACAAAATTCTAATATTTTCACACTTCACAATATCAGTTCACTTTTCACAATATGAAACACATGTATATGTTTAATACATATATACAGCAATATATTTACATTTATGTGACAAATCACAAAAGCAAAAAGCTTTTATTTAAAGTAATTTTTGATGTTACCAATACCCAATTTTCTCTCTAGCAAATCATTATAAATTAATTTACCAAAATTCCATGGTTCTAAGGAGTCCATGTTTTCATTAGAGTGGAACTGTGCTCTAGGTCAAAGTATTCTGTAGAGATGTATTTGTTTGAGGGAATCTGGATCTGCATCATTTAGTAGACATGCACTGTAATCAAGCGGCACTTCCTCTAACCAGTGACCAATTGCTGATACTCCCTGAAACACAAAGACCAAAATATCAGACAGAATGCAAAAGTGCTTAATTACGATCAATAATAACATAGAAGTTCCTCCCACAGTTGTGACATTTACAAATATGAAAATATTTGATCATAGACATAAACCTGTGCTTCTCACATTTATTTCTTGCAGTGCCATAAGAGATTCTTGAATACTGGGCACAGTTACTAATAGTGCACCTTTCTTTAGGAAATTCTGGTTGATGAACTGCCACGCTCTGTTTAAAAAGAGAGAAGAATAAAACAAATTATAGTTTTAGTATAAAAGCATTATCTTCAGCTGAGAATACATCAAGCCTAGGAACATTATAACTTTGTTGGTTCTATTTTGGAATATTATTATTGATGTGAATAGCTCTATCCACAGTGACCTACCTTACTTGGTCTTTGGGGTCCATAAAATATTCAAACACATTATTCATGATCAGCACATCTGCGTTTTGTACTAACGCAGCCTGAGAGGAGACATCTGCATGAATCACCTGTGGAAGATACACAAAAATAATAACCAAGGCATGTCAGGTTTAGCACTTATCATGGCATAAACACTATAAAACAGTCTGCCACCTGAATTCGGTCACTGAAGCCATACTTCTGCACAACCATGGTCTGAAGCTTGACAAACTCTTCACTTATTTCGACCCCAACAAGCTGTGTTGCTGCACTGTAGAGGTAGCCCTACTAAAAAAAAAGCTATTTAGAACTTGTAGTAAATGCAAAACAAGTATCATGACCAAGTAAAAAAGTGAATATAATTAATCTCATGGCCTGGGCACTACACAGACGTTTTATTGTGAAGGTGATAAATTACATCACATAATCACAATGATTTTCAGAGTAAACTATATCATCAGTAAATAAAGAATACTGATTGTGACACTTGTGTCATGAGTGAAAACAACGTGATACGTTTATGTTTTCAAGAACTGAGACATTGGAGTAGCTGGTGGCCTTGTGGTTGGGTAGTTGCTCCTGCAATCAGAAGGTCTGAATCTCAGGACTGCTAGTGGTACCACTGAGGACCCCTAAGCAAGGTACAGTCCCCACACACTGGTCCCCAGGCGTCCCATGTTGGCAGCCGCCCACTGCTTCACTTGGTGAATGGGTTAAATGCAGAGACAGAATTTCACATTGCTCACACAGTGTGCTGTGCTGTGCTGTGTTCATGTGTGACCATCAGGGGAATTTTGGCTGTACTGCCCACTTCTGGTGCATGACCATTTTTCCTCTGCAGTATTTTACCCCAAAGAGAACTGCTCCTAGCCTGGAACCCACATCCACAACCATCTTTCCTTTCAGGTCTGGGAGAACGTGATGAAACAGGAACTGGAGCTCCGAGATCGAAAAGGAATGTGAGATGAACTCTGCAAGACATTGCACACTGTGTCTGATTTGCCTTACTTATTTTAACATTCAGAGAACTGCAATGACAAAGAAATTACGTTTCTTCTGAGTTAATGAGCGTGTAAGTGTGTTTACCCAGGGGAGCTGTTCTATGTGATCCGCAACTGAGACAATAGTTGCGACTCATTTTACCCTCCTCACAGAGAGAGTCCACTGTGTCCTCGTCATACAGAAATGCATCCACATGCACAGTAGGTTTGGAGTTCTGCTGGGTCTGCAATGACAAAGTGGACTTCAGGAGGTGGCATGAAAATCAGTCACGAGTGTAGAAATAAAAACAACAAGAGGTCAATGAAAATGAAAGAAAATACAGACCATTTGGATGGCCATGGTCTCCGATGGAAACACAGCCTCAAGGGGAAGACAAGGTCTGATGTCATCTGCAATACTTTTGAGTAGGGCCCTTTGATTGTCAACCAAGTAGTCATCAAGATAATCTGAAACACAAGTTACTGTATCTGGTCAAAACAATGAATGGCTCTGGATACCTGAATCACAACCTATGGAATGCAACAGGACACAGTGAATCTTAGATTCTACTTAGTGCCTCCAGCTATCAAGAAGAAAGGCACTTCATTTACAAATCAATTAACTTACAGATCACCTCTACTCTTGACTAAGACAGATACAAATAAAAGAATCACCAGAATTTTTCATCCAATCGACGAGTTTGGCGAGATCTTGAGGTTCCGTTCTTGCAAATATCTGCAGAATTTCACTTTTGGCCTCCTCAAAGTTCATTTTCATCAGTTAGATTTAAACCTGTATTAAACCTTAAACTCACACCGCAGCTCAGGGACCACGTGTGTCTGTAGTTTTCCTATTTAGGGAGGAGCCTGTTTTCTCTTATTTTTTAAAGGTGCCTCTGGAATAAACATTGTTCTATCTCATTAACCAGTGAAATAGACTAAAGGCACTGCGTTTCTCAAAATAAAATAGTCAATGACTATATCTTATTAATTCTATATAACATAATCTCCTATTATACTTGCAAATAATCTTTTAAATATCAACTCCACCTTAAAATCCTGGCGATCGATACAGCTGGAAAAATTTTATAAATAAACAAACAGACTAGGAGAAAAAAAGCAATTAACAGTACACTATTTACCTCTTTTCGTTGTATGTATCAATAAAATATAAAGAGATGTTTGTTTACTAGTCGTCTGCGTGGTGCAGTTTAAGTCTGATCCCAAGTCAGTTTTCGTTGTCATGTTGCCTGCATTGCCAATGAATGAGTACTGAGAATAGCTGACTCCATATCAGCAGAAAAGACCGTAATCATGCATTTAACTCGGAAGTAGAAGGGTTCCGTGGGAGTCTACGTGTTAGATGACGTCTACCTGCTCGCCCCCGAAACAGCTGTGTCGAAGGTAAGAAGATGTAGGCAAAGGAAAGGAAGTTTTAATACAGTTTATCTCAAAAACTCACGTTTCACTGTTCTGAAACATAGTGATACTGTGTTATTATATAATGTTTGTTATTTGGAGGTAAGGGTGGCCTTATTTTTGGACGACTCGTGTCGAGTCGAGCTTAAAGCTAATGCTAACTAGCCGTAAAATTAAAGCTAGCCAGGCATTAGAGATGTAAACATGTCTTTTCTATAACAGTTTCTGTTTGAATTAAACCCCTTCTGCCTTAAATTGAATTTGGAAACCTTAACACCAGTGAACCTAAATCTTGTAATTTCTGACAGTGCTAATCTTACCAACAAACCTGACCAGTGGTGTTCCCTGTCTGTAGCCATGATCCCATTAGTAAACTGTTCGATATTTTATTTTATAGGACAGGCTTTCTTGTTTTTATTTTCTTTCTTTACCTGTTAGACATTTGATCTCTATGTTTTTGTTGTTTTCTTAATGTAGGTTGTTTCTTAATATCTGTTTGGTTCCTGCGTTTTGGAGTTTTCTTACCTTATGTGTTTAGCTCATGTGTGTGTTTATATATACGCATCATATGGACAAAAGTATTGGGACGCCTGACCATTACACCAGCAGGGACTTTAATGAGAATGCATTCAAATAACTATAGTTTAATATGGAGTTGGTCCCCCTTTTTCAGCTATAACAGCTTCCACTCTTTTTGGAAGGCTTTCTGTAAGATTTTGGAGTATTTCTGTGGGAAATTGTGCCCATTCATTCTATAGAGCATTTATGATGTCAGGCACTGATGTTGGGTGAGAAGGCCTGGCTAGAAGTCATCCCATGGTGTTGGATGGGGTTGCGGTCAGGGTATGTTCTTCCACGTTGATCTCATCCAGCCATGTCTTTATAGACATTGCTTTGTGCACTGGGGCCCAGTCATGCTGGATTAGAAAATTAGCTTCTCCAAAGTGTGTCCACAAAGTTGAAAGCATGGTGCTGTCCAAAATGTTTTAGTATGCTGAAGCGTTGAGATTGCCATTCATTGGAAGTAAGGGGCCTGTCCCAAACCCTGAAAAATAATACTTTTGTCCATAAAGTGTATGGGACACGTGTTTTGGGTTCCTATGTTCATCCAGAGAAAAAGAACTGGGAACCACAAATGTTGGCAGTGATGGATTATTTCGTTTATCATATCTGTTAAATATTTTAATCGTTGTCATGTTTGTGGCCAAGCTTTTAGAAAACGGAGTTGGAAAAGAAAGCTTAGCTATCAGTAAAAAGCCTATCAGTCTTTTTTAAGATTAGTGTTAAATTCACCCTTTGTGTTTGTTCTATGAAAAACAGCAACATCAAAATTAATTTGCTCTCCTGACTGGGTCATTGGTGCTCCTGTATAGCTACAAGAGGTCATCCGTGAAGACACGATTCTGGGGGGAACCCCACTTTTCTGAGGAGGTTTCTTTCACTTAACACGTATGGGAATATCTTCTACTCAGCACTTACACCAATATCTACCTAATATTAAGTGCAGAAGATTGTTGTAACATTGTGTTTTCATATTACAGGCCACCTCTAAAACGCAAACATGGTGTTAGCCGACCTAGGGAGGAAAATAACCTCGGCGCTGAGGTCTCTCAGTAATGCCACGATCATTAATGAGGAGGTAACTTATCACTGACTACAAATTTTCAGTTTTCTCTGTTAGTAAATTGAATCTGTGTGGCTCTTTGGATCTCTCCTGGTCTAGGAATCCGTAAACCATGTCACTTATGTAAACTTAAATTTTTCACAGGTTTTAAATGCTATGCTAAAAGAAGTATGTGCTGCCTTGCTGGAAGCTGATGTAAACATCAAATTGGTGAAGCAGCTGAGAGAAAATGTCAAGTAAGTTTAGGGCCGTTAAGTGTTTTATGGTAATGGGGTCTTTTTTCCTTTATCAGTGAAAATGATTTACCAATGTTTTACCACTCTCAGGGCAGCTATTGATCTTGAAGAGATGGCCTCCGGGCTGAATAAGAGAAGAATGATCCAACATGCTGTTTTCAAGGAGCTTGTCAAGGTTTGTGCTCTTAACAAATAAACTAAAACTGTGGTTTGTTCTTGACTGGGTGTATGACATGTAACATACTGTTTAACATAGTACCTAAGTCTATGTGTATAAGGGAGTCTTTTTTTTGTAGCTATACTATTTCATACTTCCTCACCCCCTTTGATTATAAATATGATTAATCCCTTTTCTAGATTTGTAAGTGAAGAGTCATTTTAAAGCAAGGTTGAATGTGTGACGTATGGTGAAAATGCTTGTGAAAGAGCCAAACAAACTGGTTGATTTTTCTTTTAGCTGGTAGACCCTGGAGTCAAAGCATGGACACCCACAAAGGGGAAAAACAACATCATCATGTTTGTAGGCCTTCAGGGCAGTGGGAAGACCACAACTTGTTCTAAGGTAAATCAGTGCTATTGGCATGCTACCATCTTCCCTGAGGAGACACACAAATTATTTGTTTGAATCTAATAGAATTTAATTTACTTTCACTAAATGACTTGATTCTTATCTGTTATTTTTAGCACTGACATGTGGTCATGAAGTTGCCTAGGTGTGTTTGTAGTTGTGAATGATTGTGCCACTTTTTTAAATTCTTCTTCATTTCCTCAGTTGGCATACTACTACCAAAGAAAAGGATGGAAAACATGTTTGATTTGTGCTGACACTTTCAGAGCAGGTATGGTTTGTTTCTCTTTCAGCATCTAATGGGACAGTAGAATTAATATGCTTAGTCTAATATGCTAACTAATTTGCTGTTTTGTTGTCAATTGTTTTTTAAGGTGCCTTTGATCAACTGAAACAAAATGCAACAAAAGCCAGAATTCCCTTTTATGGAAGGTAAAGTTACACAGAAGAGAAGTCTTTATATGTGAAGCACCTCATAGACCTGGCTTGTAACAAATGACTATGAATTACAGTCTGATAATGTATGATGGGTGTCTGTCAGCATACTTGCACGTAACATGAATGGAAGGTGTGTTTTTGGCACATAGCCCTGCTGATTTGCACAACATGTAGTTGAGAATTTGGAAGTGTGCATTTATTGGGCTCTGCAAGCTACATTTACCGAACAGACTTATTATTTTAACAGTTATTTATTTGTAGAAGTATAAATCAGCCTTCACTCTCCACCTTCACTAAAAAAAAACTCCTCACAAGGGGGTGCAATTAGTAGCTTTTGGTGATTTTTTTTTTTTTTTTTTTTAAATTGTTGCTTTATGTTGGACACTAACACTATGTGACCTTGTTCATATGATTTCTAAAATTATGTTTACCAATAGTTACACAGAGATGGATCCAGTTGTCATAGCTTCTGAAGGAGTGGAAAAATTCAAGTCAGAAAACTTTGAAATAATCATCGTTGACACCAGTGGTCGACATAAACAAGAAGACTCGCTATTCGAAGAAATGCTTCAGGTTTCAAATGCTGTGGTAAGTGCATAATGAACTCATTAATTTTTGTTCAATTGAAGCTTTGTCAATAGATGTTGGTAGCAGTACCAAGTAAGCCTTTGTTCAGGAAATCTAGTTGTGTGTGTGTGGTGTAATTTGTACTTTCATTGTTCCGACAGCAACCAGACAACATTGTGTATGTGATGGATGCGTCCATTGGTCAGGCTTGTGAGGCTCAAGCTAAAGCCTTCAAAGACAAAGTAGATGTGGCCTCTGTCATTATCACCAAGCTAGACGGCCATGCAAAGGGTGGTGGTGCGCTCAGCGCGTAAGTGCTTGTTTTGCTTTCAAGATGAAAATGTCTTTTTATACCACCTATAACACTGAAAGCTTCTTAAAATTATTTTTACAGAGTTGCTGCTACAAAGAGTCCCATCATTTTCATCGGCACAGGCGAGCACATTGATGACTTTGAACCTTTTAAAACTCAGCCCTTCATAAGCAAGCTGCTTGGTATGATTTTTTTCCCTGCCATTTTAATATTATGTAAATCCTGGTTCAATTTCGTAGGTAATTTAGGTTAAATTGTTTGGCTCTATTATTTACAGGTATGGGAGATATTGAAGGACTTATTGACAAAGTGAATGAACTTAAGCTTGATGACAATGAGGAGCTGATTGACAAGCTCAAACATGGTAAGAACATAAGATTTTCCTCATTTTGACCATCAGAGAAAATAAATGAAAGTAAATAAAGCAGTAATTTTGTTTGAATAAATTTCATTTTCTAAATGAATGTTATGAGCAGTTGTAGCCAATTATGAAAATGAACTGCATTTTGGAAAAGGTTGGATCAGTAATATTACAGTTGGTTTTTTGAAGCATTAAACTGCAGTTAACTTTTTGTCCATTTCACTACTAGGTCAGTTTACATTGCGAGACATGTATGAGCAGTTCCAGAACATTATGAAAATGGGACCTTTTGGGCAGATCATGGTATGGTCAGCTTGCCCTTTTTGCATTTTTAATGTATAATTATATATTAGGTGTCTTGATAAAGTTTTAATGGCTTCCTATTTATGGTTGAACATTGCTGTTGTCTGTATATATAGGGTATGATCCCAGGCTTCGGAACAGACTTCATGAGCAAAGGCAATGAGCAAGAATCTATGGCCAGATTAAAGAAGCTCATGACAATAATGGACAGTATGAATGACCAAGGTATAATGGTTATCTTTCATTTTCTCTCTTTTTAAAAAAATACTGTTGTTTTCTTTTTCCAGTGCATTAATTAGTGAAGATTTTTCTTTAAATCTTGACTATTTTGCAAAACTTGTAATCCTACTTTAAGAATTTGCTAAGGTCAGCATTACTCTGTACAGAACTGGACAACAAAGATGGTGCAAAACTCTTCAGTAAGCAGCCAAACCGGGTTCAGAGGGTAGCGCGAGGATCTGGCGTGGCTACCAGGGATGTGCAAGAGCTGCTCACTCAATACACAAAGTTTGCCCAGATGGTGAAGAAAATGGGCGGCATTAAAGGCTTATTTAAAGGTGAGTTGTTACATTTATTTGCGTTACCCTGTTGACATATGCTTTCTTATATTTACACAATGGATTTTCCAGGGAGACAGTGCATCGCACTCACTAAAGTCAAGCAGTTATAGACAAATCAGATGTCTTTCATTGTAACAAGCGGCATTGTTATTGCTTGCAGGAGGGGACATGTCCAAGAATGTCAACCCATCTCAGATGGCCAAGTTAAACCAGCAGATGGCGAAGATGATGGACCCCAGAGTGCTTCACCACATGGGTATGCACAGCCTCAACCCTTTGAATGAACAATCTAATTTCAATGCCAAAAAATGACCTTTTAAGTGGTCGGTCTGTAGAAACCTTTAAGTAATTTTATTCATTTTTTTGGAAACAGGTGGAATGGCTGGGCTGCAATCAATGATGCGTCAATTTCAGCAAGGGGCTGCTGGCAACATGAAAGGAATGATGGGATTCAACAATATGTGAATTTCTGAGCCTTAAATAAAAGACAAAAGACAACCTGATGGTTTTTAGAAGGAAAATCTGGAGCTGAAAAGGATTGTTTAATTTTTGTTTTGCCTCAATTGATACAGCAGTTAATGAAACCATGTAAAGGCTTAATGTATTAATTAAGCCTAGTTTTTCTGAAGAAGGCCTTGGCTGAACAAACTGTTTAACTGGCAGGTTTGATCAATGGGACGCATGTAATTTTAAACATGTTAGGCCACATTTAAAGCCAACAGGTTGTAATGTGCTAATCAGGTTTTTTGTTCATTTTTGTTTGGGGTTTTTTTTTTTAAAGCAAATTTGTTGCAAGCTGTCAGCATGTAGTTGTTTGCTGAAATGGATGTTGGAATGTGAATGTGGTTTACATTGAAACTGACAAGGTTTGGTTACATGTCTTTTTAGACTTTGACGAAAGATGAAATTTGCAGGAGTAAGGGCAGATATAACTCCTTTGGTTGTCTAAACGTCGTTGATTGCAGACAGACCTTTTCCAGTGCCAGTCATCGGCCTGTCTGCGTTCACTATAGATTAACCAAATCTAAAGAGTACAGATGCTGTAATTATTATTTCCCCCCATATTGTGATGGACATATTTCCTGTTGGAATAACTAGGTGATCATGGTTTATTGTCTGAGTGTTTCCTTTTTCTGGATTTACGATAGGAAAGCTTTGGCTTTGTATCAGAGACAAACGTATATATAGTACTGGCAGATTAGTCTGTGGCAATATTTTGTCATAACAATAAATTTATATAGCGACATTTTAACAAGTGTTCATTTACTATATGTACATTCATGCACTATATGGACAAATGTATTTGGGTGCCTGATTATTACACCATCGGGGACTTTAATGACACATTCAAATACATACACTTTAATATGGAGTTGGTCCACCCTTTGCAGCTTCCACTCTTCTTTCCACAAGCTTCTGGAGTGGTTCTGTGGGAATTTGTGCCCATTCATTCTGGAGAACATTTATGATGTCAGACACGGATGAAGGTCGGGCTCAATCTCTGTTCCAGTTCATTCCAGAGGTGTTGGATGGGGTTGAGGTCAGGGCTTGGTGTGGGCCAGTCAAGTTATTCCACACCAAACTCATTTAACCATGTCTTTATGGACCTGGGGTCACAGTCATGCTGGAATAGAAAAGGGCCTTCCCCAAACTGTCCACAAAGTTGGTCCAAGGTGTCTTGGTATGCTGAAGCATTTATATTAAGCCCCTCACTGAAGGTAGGGGTACTAACCCTAACCCTGGAAAACTGGTGTGTCCCAATACTTTTGTCAATATAGTGTATTACAATAGTATAAAACTAACACCTATTACTTGGACATGAAATAAATAATTAAGTTACACAGTTGTGGGAGAGTTAATCTGCATTAGAAGAAAAATCGTTAAGATATTTGAGGCATTAGAATGGGAAATTGCTCACTTTGAAAAAGCATAGCTTTAACACACCCACTCGACGTGGCAAGCGGGTTCAGCCATGTTGGTTGCTACGTCAGCGAGCCTGGAGATCAGACGGAGAAAGCTCAGCTGAGAGAAACCAGCCGTCTAGGTGTGTATATTTTACTACTTGGTTGTTCTTTCTTATAATTCAGAGTGGTGTAGCCTCAAAGAGGTCGAACATATCAATAAAATATCAGTCTGCTTGTGTCCGGAGACGGTATTGTGGATAAATTTGCCGGATAGCAGTGAAAACTGGTTTAGCCAGCTAACAAGGTAGCGAATATGAAGCATAAATTCTCTTTTAGCCAAAAATACTGAACTGCTTATGTCGCATAAGGGAGCAGTGATTAAGTATTTATCTGTAGCTGTTTAGTGGGCTTACCTATTTACTAAAGCATAGACTGTTTTCTGTACATGACGGCTTATTTATTGATAGTGAACTGATGAGCTGGCGAGGATAGCTAGCTTAGCTTAATACACTTAGAGTCAGTTCCATGTGTAAACACAACTGTGATTTTAGTTAGATAAAAAGTGAGATCACCTGTTCTGTCCTGAAGACACGATGCGGTTGTGATAGCTAAGACTGAACGTGACATTGGCTTACTAATACTAATTAAGGGCGTGTTTAGTGTTTTTAATGTAAAGTTACAATGAAAGTGATTTCTGATATATCTCCACATTTCCATACTGGGGTACTTGGTGGCCTAGTGGTTAGGGAGTTGTCCTTGTGTTCAGAAGGTTGTGGGTCCGAATCCCAGGTCTGACAGGGGCAGTGCTGTGGTAGCCATGAGCGAGGTAACGTTAGCGTCCCCGCACACTGCTCCCCGGGTGCTGTGTTCTTGACTGCCCGCTGCTTCACTTGATGAATGGGTTAAATGTAGAGAACAATTTTGTGCTGCTCACAATGTGTGCTGTGGTGTATTCACGAACGACAAATGGAGACTTTACACACTTTTACACTTACTGTTCGCGGGCTGTGCAGGTTAGTCTACAGGTTACGTATTGTATTGGCATTTCTCCATGGTTGAAAGTTCTAACTATTGTGTACATGTGGCATACAAGTAGTGAACCGATTTGTTATCTTTGATACACTTGAAACTATAACAACTTACACAATCCTCATTCTCTTAATTCCTTTCTACACCTAATAGGATATAGCTCGTAGTGATTTGAGGGTGCCATGACAACCTTCCCTGAGTTCATCCAGCAGAACGAGGACCGAGATGGGGTGCGTTTCAGCTGGAACGTGTGGCCCTCCAGTCGCCTGGAAGCCACTCGCATGGTGGTCCCTGTAGCTTCTCTTTTCACCCCACTGAAAGAGCGTCCTGACCTCCCACCAATACAGTATGAACCAGTGCTGTGCAGCCGGGCCACCTGCCGAGCCGTACTCAACCCTCTGTGGTGAGTCACTTATAAACAGGGCCAGTTCAGTGAGCCCATTCTCTTGATTAATTTTGCAAAATAAAGTAATTAACAAAGTGGGTTTATAGATGTGTGGATCGCTGCATATAACACTGCCCAGGGCTACAGCATACTGTTTTCTAAAATGCACTTTTTATGTCCTTTGTTTTCTCATTCGTTTAGCCAAGTGGATTACAGAGCAAAACTGTGGGCTTGCAATTTCTGTTATCAAAGAAATCAGGTAAGAGCTAAATTAATAAACAATGATTAGATCAAATTGTACTGTTACTTTATTTGATGTTTTTGTACATTTTATTTAGTTTCCCCCTACTTACGCTGGAATATCGGAGGTGAACCAGCCAGCTGAGCTGCTTCCACAGTTCTCCACCATCGAATATGTAGTCCAGGTAAAGCTGTCCGCTTGTGGTATTACAAAATAAACATGTCAAAAAAAATAGTACATGCATTTAACATTTGAGAGAAGAAAAGTACACATTTAACATCATTTAGAATATAAGCAAAAATATATCATTTGGATATTATAAAAGCATTGAAATTAAAATTTCCTGTTTTGTCGTCCTTAGCGAGGTCCTCAGATGCCCCTAAACTTTCTGTATGTGGTGGACACATGCATGGAGGATGAGGACTTGCAGGCTCTGAAGGAGTCTCTACAGATGTCTCTGAGTTTGCTGCCGCCCACAGCCCTTGTGGGCCTCATTACATTTGGCCGCATGATCCAGGTCCATGAGCTGGGCTGTGAGGGCATCTCTAAAAGTTACGTGTTTCGTGGAACAAAAGACCTCAATGCGAAGCAGCTACAGGTATGCTCTTTTCTCTTAGATGTGGAGATAGTTTTGAAGTAGACTGATACTGATATTTTGTATTGATTAACACTTGTTTAGATAGAGAGGTTCTTTTGATTATTTGTTTTCCAGATTTATTGTGGATGGAATGTGCAGTACAGTACACATTTTTTGAAATGTATTTCCTCAACAAAACAAAGTATTTTGAACAGGAGTTAGACGAATATACTAACAGTTTTTCAGAAACTCCTCCTATAATATTGGAGGAGTATGTAAGTGCTACCTGAAAACTGCTAAATGTTTTCTGCATACCTTACAAACTAAAAATGTCAGTGGGTAAAAGTAGCATAAATTATTAATTCTACATTAAAGATATGTAATGAAAAATGCAGCTTGCACATGTTCATAATTATAAATATATAATAGTTTAGAGTTAGCAGATAGCATATATAATAGATATGGTTAGTTGAGCGCTTTTGATTTGTTGTGGGATTTCATTTTGTTGGTTGATTTTATTGCTGCTGCGGTGTGGGGTGCTGCCACAGAGAAATGTTACCAGCAAAACATTGTAATAAAATGAGTTTAGTTACATTTGTAGTGTACACTTGTATGCTACCAAACCATTTTTTTTTCTAGAAACAGAAATAAGGGTGTGCCACAACGCAGTTAATGTGTCCTTTTTTTTTTTTTTTAGTTTTATTCCCTTTTCGAAAAATGTGTTGTTTAATTAGAACTGCTCTGAATGTTAACTGTTGTCTGCAGGAAATGCTTGGGTTGAACAAACCATCTGCAGCTCAGGCAGGACGAGGACCTCAACAACCCCAAGCTCCTCCTTCTAACAGGTGCCTTTATACTTTTATCTCTCATTTATTATTAGTGCAAATGGGTGTTTTATCATATTTGAGAAATGGGAACACTAGGGATCATTTTGCATTGTAGAGTACACCTTGCTATATAAACAGGCATCATTACTTATCCATAACCATTAAGGGTTTTAAGGAATTTAGAATTTTTTCTAAATATAAAATTTGACCAGATATATGGAAGGGTGACAAAAAGACTATCACGTTATTCTGTTGTTTTGTGCTCCTTATACAAGGTACTGGCACAAGTGTTGCTGAACAGCATGCCTGTCACAGGTTTTGTGTGTGAAGCTCACAACATATTTTTTGTCTCAGACTGGGTCTTATTAAGTTCTGCGGGTGTCCCAGTATGTAGTAATGTAATGCCGCATAATTATGTGCTGTTTTCACTACCATTCACATTGTAGATTCTAATTGCGGTGAAATAACATTGTATTGTTTCCATCAGAACGAAACCTTGTTTCCCCATTTATCATGATTTCATAATTTTGTCCTGCCTTCAACAGTTGCAACAACATTTTAGAAACAATCCATGCAGTACCTGACATATCTTAGTAAATGCCATACCAAAACCATGTGTGTAGTGAAAGTTCTAACCATGTATTCTGCAAAGTCAGACTAGGAATACGTTATAAATGGATGTAAGATGTCCCTTTTTCTGCATCAGATATTGTTGTTGATTATGCCAAAGATTTGAAGCTTTCTGGAAGCGCAGACTTTGGATGACAACCATTTCAGAGCTTGTAATCCATCAGAGTAGGCTAACCCTGAGCAATAGTTAATCTTCTTAGTCTGCAATTGTTTTCTGAGATTCAGCTATCAGTGTCTGTGTATCAGCGTTGTTAGATTATAGCCTAGTGAAATCTAAACAGAAGCATGGTGTGTTCCGTATGCGCAGGTTCCTGCAACCAGTGCAGAAGATTGATATGAATTTGACTGATCTCTTGGGAGAGCTGCAGAGAGACCCATGGCCTGTCACTCAGGGCAAACGACCCCTCAGATCATTAGGAGTAGCCTTGTCCATTGCTGTTGGACTGCTGGAGGTAAATTTAACTTTTCATGCATTTTATCCTGCACTGTTTGCTTCATATAGTCTAATGATGTTGACCTGTAGAATATTTTGTTATAGCACTCCTGACATCAAATGCAACATCAGAAACAATAGAAAGAGTTTTGGTAAAGATCTGGTATTTCCATTTACACTGTTAACATTGTTTTTTGTGGCTTTTTTTTTAGTGCACATTCCCCAACACAGGAGCTCGAATTATGACTTTCATTGGTGGTCCAGCTACCCAGGGCCCAGGCATGGTAGTGGGAGATGAGTTGAAAACACCTATCCGCTCCTGGCATGACATAGAGAAAGACAATGCGAAGTTCATGAAGAAAGCCACTAAAGTAGGTCATTTGTATGTCATTTGAAACTTAAAAACAGGTTTAAAATGGAGCCTACTACTTAATATTTTTTCATATTTTGGTTTTTCCAAGTGAAGTCTAATGCACACATATTCCCAAATGTGATTATTGAGAGAAATTATGAATTTTGATTTTTATGTAACAGAATAATAATAATAATAATAATAATAATAATAATAGTTGCCTAAATATTTAATACTTGCTTAACTGATTTATTTTAAAAAATAATTGCAGTTTTAGTTTGTGTGATTTGTGCTGTGGGTGTTTTCCTTTAATTTTTTTTTTTTTAAATAAATGTTAACTTTTACATTCTGAAAACCTGGGCTTTGTTTCTCTGGCTCAAGGTAGCACTAGGATCACTATGAACTGGTACAGACTGTGTGTTTTTATTGATAGTATTTAAACAGTTAATGTGTGACTGCATATAATTAACAGATATGTTTGGCTGGTTGTTTCTGGAGGTTAGTTATGGCAAATGCTTAACTGACTTAAGACAGCATGTTTCATTACATCTACAAGATTTATATTGAATCTAGAAGCCCATTCACTAAAGTAAATGTAATTATTGCCTTGTAGCACTATGAGGCTTTGGCCAACCGAGCTGCAGCTAATGGCCACATTATTGACATCTATGCCTGCGCCCTGGACCAGACAGGACTAGCAGAGATGAAGTGCTGCACCAACTACACAGGGTAAGAAACAACTTCTGTGCATACGCTTCAGGATGCAACTCCATTATTAGCTGAGTGTAACTTAAAAAAATCCTTCCCAATTATCACAAAAAGCTATGTTATCATCACTGACATATTCTCTATTAATGTTGTTTCTGGAGCTTTGTTCTAGGTCCTAACAGAAGCTAACCTTGATCTTTGTGGTGTTATTTATCTGACTGTGAGACAGTAAGGTACCCTCTGTTGTGTTCTGTTACTTCAGGGGTTACATGGTGATGGCAGACTCATTCAATACATCACTGTTTAAGCAGACCTTCCAGAGGGTTTTCACCAAGGACGTGCAGGGGGCCTTTAAGATGGCCTTTGCAGGAACCTTAGAAATTAAGGTAGGGTCTTTAACTTTTAACTTTTCACTTTTTCATTTCAGCTATTCAGCCATCATTTAAAGCAATTTGTTGTCTTTATTTTTTAGACATCAAGAGAAATTAAGATTTCTGGAGCAATTGGGCCCTGCGTTTCACTGAATGCGAAAGGACCCTGTGTGTCAGAAAATGTGAGTTGGTCTTAGATTGGATTTAACACAGTTATGTCAACTGGTACCTATATAACTGGTATGTACCGGACAGAAACAGAACGCAAATTCCGGTGCCTCATTTCGGTGCCACTTAAATGCCTGAACTGTGAGTGAAATATTTGTTCTCTGGGGCTATGATGACACAGTTGTAATAAGCATCAGATTCATCAACACACATGATTGCTAGTAAAATTTAAATACTGCATTCATGGGGTGTCAGAAATGATCGGAAAAATAAATTATTTCCTTAATTAGAAAAATCTTGAGAACTTCGGAAAGCTTTGATAATACAAATCCAAAACATTGTTGCAGTAATGTTACTGTCCATTTTATTTTTGTAGATTAAAAGTTCATTAGATTAGATTAGATTAAAAAATTAAAAGCACAAATCATCAGGAAATGAGACCATCCGAGATGCGCATGAATGCAGCAATTATCGTTACACTTGCTCTGACGGCAGCAGGTGGTCTACCACTATCTTAGCTTGCTAAATTAAACAACTTTCGTTAAAATGCCTAAAACTAAACGGTCGAAAGTTTGGCTATATTTCACAAGAAAGGGTCATCCACCATCGTTTTGTGGCTTTTGTAAAGTATCAGTTCAGGCACCGTTCTGGCACTGGTACCGTTTTAAAAGTATCGAATTGGCACCGGTGTCGAAAAAAACCCAAACGATACCCAACCCTAGTCAACTATGTCTCCTCTGTTGTCAAGAAATTACATTTTTGCTAAAAAAATACAAATGGTCATTTGTTTCAGGAAATTGGAACAGGTGGTACTTGCCAGTGGAAGATCTGTGGTCTTGACCCTAACACTACAATGGCAATTTATTTTGAAGTTGTCAATCAGGTACGAATATGTGTAACTCACAAGACTCCTACACCTCACTGAATCATGTACTTCCGGTACTGCCATTTCACTGCCTGCCTTATTGTGCTCTGTCATATGTTGATCTCTTTCGAAAGGAGAAACTAACAAACTCTCACCACAGGTTTGAGTAATACTTTACATGAGATGGTTAAGGAAAATTACAGACAGGTGCTACAGACATTTACCACTAGAGGGCAGATTCTCTCAAGAAACTACAGGTCTAAGGCTGATTGATTTATGTTTATTTATTTATTTGGTCGGGGGGTTGGAGTTGTATAGTGATCTATAATAGTTAATGGTTCATCAAGACTGCTGATGATTTTATTTTAATAACATATAATTTACAACTGGATTTGCTCATAAAAGTAAAAGTATCAGAAAAGTGTCATCCAACACACAGAAAAATGATCCTGTGTTAATGTTTGTCAGCAAGGCATCAATAAATAAAGACATTTTTAAAAGAATGGAACCGAAAGAGTGCCATTCAGTATTAGAACAGTTACACATTTTGATAAAAGAAACTGAAACACATTGCTGGATTTGTGCGGATTGAGAGCTGCTCCAGAGTGAGTTGTTTTACGTCTATCAGAATTCTTGTTTACAACGCGAGTCCTTAGAGAGGCAGGTTTACTCTTGTCAGTCCCATCAGGTCCAATTAATTACTTGGATAGATGTTTCTGTAGAACGCTCTGTTTTTGATATTCAGATTGTTCATGTTGCAGTCAAAACTGTGATAATAGACATGTTCAGGTCCCTGCAGGCTCGTGGAAAGGTTCAGTGTGTGTTTGTGATGCCGAAGGTGCTAAGGATGGGCAGCCGTGACTCTTGCCACCTGTCTGTGTAGTTTCACACTTAGGGAGAGGCTTTATCCGAGTGCACCCCAATGTCTGTTGGATTTTTTTCATGCTTCTGCGTAGGGCGGCTCTGTACCTCCTGAGAGAATCAAACAAGGTCATGATTAACCACCCACATACACGCTCACTCAGCTTGTTCTGTTATCGCTTGACTGCATAGCAACAGTACAGTTTCATGGGTAGTGTTAGGTTTGCATGCAAACTATCAACTGCTATGGAGCCACATTCTGCCGCAGTTTATATTTGGCTATAAATGTCTTCCAAAGCTTACGTCTGGGTCATGGAGTTGATCCATGGGTTGAGTGCAGAGGTGAACAGCACTAGCCAGGTGGCAATGGCGGAGACAGGCTGAGGACTCTCACTCCCTGTCAGGGTCTCGTAGAAGCAGATGGTGATGTACGGCAACCAGCAAATGAGCAGGCACACTATCCCAACATGCAAGCACACACACACACACACACACACAAACTCATCATATGAGTTAATGATTAAGGTCAGGACTTATTTGATTACGTGTAGGAGATATTATATTACTGTCTTATATGTATCCATCCTGTGTGATAACTTTGTTTTGTTAGTTACCCTGTAATCTGCCTGCTCTTGTTAGCGGTCACCTCTGTTCTTTGCGGTTTATGAGTGTACATACTATTTGATTATCAAGATACGGCTGTATACTGGGCGTCCCAAGATAAATACATAGTTATTTTTTGCAGAAGAGGAGAATGGATGAATCTTTTTTTTTTGTTTGTTTGTTTGTTTTTGCTTGTAAGGCCAAAAAATGTTTTAGTAATTTCTAGGTTTATCAGCTATTATAGGCAATAATGAGTGCCTGTAGACATTGAATTTGAAAAGCAAAATTTCAAAAATTGTTCGGTTTTCTGCATTCAGAACCATAAATGCCATCTTTCCCAGTAATGCCAAACCAGATAGATTTATACCAGGTTCCTACATTTTTTTTGAGTACTTATTGGTGTCGGCATCAGCATCAGCAGATATGTACTTGAAAAGTATGAGACAATGGCATCAGCCCATTTTTCCCATATTGATGCATTCCTAATATCCTAGGCATTCTGTCAGTGATCAGTCAACTCCAGTAAAGCAGCTTTATATAGAAAGGTTTTCGTTTGGCTTACCTATGGTTGTCACCATAACTATGGAGCTCTTGAAGTAATTATTGGCAGGCACATAAAAGCAGTGTTGGTCATTGCAAACAAACGTCCCTCGCCGTACTTGATTTCTTGCTATGTATACAATATATCCATACATGGAGCACATTGCAAGAATGGGCACAATGATTCCAACCACTATGAACAGCATGTTGAAGCCTGTACTAGCAGGCTTGAAGCTGGGAGTGCAGAGAAACCTGCTGCTGCTGTAGTCGTAGTTTCCAAAACCTAGTAGCGGCAGAGCTGCGTTCAAGAGCGAATATATCCAAATAACAGCAAGAATAACTCTAGTCCTGTGTGCAGTGAAGATATTTGTGTAATTCAGGGCAAAGCAGATCTCTGTGAATTTGACGACCGTGGCCCAGGTGAGGGAGTGGATGGAGACCAGCTGGAGCAACAAGAAAAAGAAAGCACTCCCTTGACACAGTGCACTGGTATTAGAGTATCCCTGTGGTCGAAACAGGCTGTTATGGGCCCCGAATGGGATAGTAGACAGGCCAAGAGCCAGGTCGCACACGTTGAAGCTCAGCGTCAGAGTCCATGTCTCTGTCTGCAGGCTTCTATTGAGCAGCAATACGAGGAGCAAAACAGTATTTCCACATACAGAACAGAGGCTGGAGCTAATCATCAACACAGCATAAACTGTTACTATCCACTGCATTATGCCCAATAAAGAAAGAATGCAGGCATTTACAGTTTCTGATTTGCATCGGTTTCATCCAGAATATGCCGATATGCTCTCAAGCCACAGTCAGACTGTGAAGAAGCCAAGTCATGTCATCTCATGATGTTTACCAAAGCTCCAGAGAGTGCTGGTTTCTGTTATGCAGGTGTAGATCTCATGCTGTGCCTCATAAGTGGATGATCCAATGCAGTCACTCGTTTAGTATACGCTAATCTCTGTGGGGTGTGTCATCTTAACCTTAACCCTCCTCCTCTTTTTACCTGCCTGCCCCAGCAAAAAAGCTACTTTGAAGGACAAAATATGTGACCTGTCACAATCACTTTTTACTAACGTGTCCTACCTGTATAAGGGCAGATGTTGTGGACACAGGTTGTGGAGATCTACAGTATCTGGACTCTTCTGTAAACAAGAAGCTTCAGATTTAATATCCTCTCCTGCAATAGCTGCTGGCTGCCAAGTTAATGAGCCATTCTGCACCCAAGTGCTGTTGGGGTAATTGGCAAGAAGCATGACTCTAAAGCGGTTTAAGCCTTAATCATTAATTATTGCTGTGCTGCCTTCACTAAGCTTAAGCCTTCTTTCCAATTATGCTTTGTTGTTTTTTTCCCTTCGTATGTCTTTTTTATTTTAAGTGTTGCCTGGATTAGTTTTGCTTTTATTCAAAATGTCCTCAGCATTTTCAATACCTTCTTGGCTGTTGTTTTGTCTTTTTGGGGTTTTTGAATGAAAGCTGAAATTGTCATCAACTAGAGCAACATCAGAAGTGCACTAAAAAGCCAGAAACCATGTCTAGTACATTTACAAGCTGCCATAAAAATGTCCCAACAACTGGACAGTTAAAACTCTTGTTTTTTGTTTTGTTTGTTTTGCAGCATAATGCACCAATTCCACAGGGGGGCCGAGGGGCCATACAATATGTGACTCAGTACCAGCATTCCAGCGGACAGAGACGCATTAGAGTCACCACCATTGCCAGAAAGTTAGTATTTCTTATATATGACTACTAGAAACAGGCTACAGATAGAGAGAACTACCTTGAATCCTTCGTCAGCTGTGCTACATTTGTCTCCAGATTTTAGACTGCTTCCAAATAGAAGAATTCTGTTCAGTGTTGAGCTGCTTTATTTATGTGCGGCACCTTTTTATGCGTGGCTTCCTGAAGAATCCCCTATAGAACTCAGTGACACTGTAGGCAGTGTTTTTGATGGAGAAAGGGAGTGTGTGTGTGTGTCTTGCAGAGTCAAGATTCAGTCATCATCTCTGTTCGTCATCCACTTGTCAACAGATTGTCCCAGTTTCTGTCACACCTTTTATAACTGTGTAAGGTTTCCACTTTTAGTGAGTAGAATTTGCATGAATCTGCACCCCCAAATAGTCTCTCTTATACTAGTAAAAGTGTTTTGATCTGTTTAATTTTCAAAATACACTAAAAATGTAAGTGAGGAGCACCATAAATCCTTTGTAAAGTCATTTTCTAAATGATCATTGACCTCAGGTCTTCTCTCATTAAGCAAACTTTTTGTATTTATAAAGTGTACAGACCGTTATAGATAAATCCATGGGTATAGGCTGATAAAGCAGAAGCATGTGTGAGTTCACTGTGTTCTGATGTATTTGTTTCTGTGTCTTCCTCAGCTGGGCAGATGCACAGACACAGATTCAGAACATTGCAGCATCTTTTGATCAGGAGGCTTCTGCTATTCTCATGGCCCGCCTGGCTGTCTATAGAGCAGAGTCGGAGGAGGGTCCAGATGTTTTGCGCTGGTTGGATAGACAGCTCATTCGCCTGGTGAGTCTGAATACTTGTAAGCTTATGGGCCTCTGAGAAGTCTCTGAGTCTGATTTGAGACTCATGCCAAAACCTTTTCTCTTTTTCAGTGTCAGAAATTTGGAGATTACCACAAAGATGACCCCAACTCATTCCGTTTCTCTGAGACTTTCTCTTTGTATCCCCAGGTAGGACTTAGGCCTCTAACTCTACTTCGGTGACATTACAGCACAGATTTGATCTTCTTGCTATCGTAGCTGAAATCACATATTGCCTTTTTTTGTAATGACAGTTTATGTTCCATCTGAGGAGATCTCCATTCCTCCAAGTGTTCAACAATAGCCCGGATGAGAGCTCCTACTACAGACACCATTTCATGAGACAGGATCTGACTCAGTCTCTTATCATGATTCAGCCAATCCTGTACGCCTACTCCTTCAGCGGCCCCCCAGAGGTAGATCTACGCTCTTTTTTTTCCCTCACAGTTATTTTAGTCATGTTTGTGTAGAAACATATTTATAAATAGTATAAAACATAATAGTATAAAAATAATAGTATAAAACATAATAGTATTATGTTTTAATATTTGCAGTTGTTCACTGAAACTAGAAATTATAAATAAACTTTGTTTTAAACAGTGATAGGATTTTAGATGTTACATTCAGTATTCATCAATGTATGTACAATAAACCAACATTCTGAGTATAGTGGAAAAACTGCGAAAACCCAACTACTTTTATAGTGTAAACTCTAAACATGACCCCAAATATGGTCCCTAACAATTTAAACTTAGCTTAATGCATTGCCCCTAAAGAAAATGTAATGGTAAACCCGTGTTCATACTGTACAGCTTACACTGAACTGCTGTGTCGCAGTGCTAGAATGTAAAATACCGCTGTTACCCCTATTTACACATGTGGGTTTTCTTTGGTGTGCGCTGTCATTTTCTTTGGTATAAGCAGGGTAAATACAGGAATAAATTACTTTAATTTGCAGTAATAAAAATACAGGGCTTTAAGAAGAGCAAAACTAAACACTCGAGGCACTCCACGGGGGAAATTGTGGATTGCAGCTGCAAGGGATATGTCAAAGGGCAGCAGCCAATCAGCAACAAGGAGAAATAAATAACGTTCTCGGATTGGCTACTGTGAAACTTCCCGCCTCTGAGTACAGCTGTATTTCACCATCCCAAGACCACTTTCTTTGTGTTCTCTGGACAGTACCGAAAATGAGTGGTAATTTTTTATATGGAAATGTAGCTGAATTTAAGTTAATGTTTGTTACAAAATTTGTTTATATTTTTCTTAATCATTTAGCACTAAAATGCATGTAAAATTATATATTGGCACGAAAAAAGCTGTGACGTCCAGGCCTCATCCACCACACACCCTCGTCCTAGTGCTGGGTTGTTTATGTCTGAGTTCATTCCGTTGAGGTGTGTCTGGTGGCCTTGCTAACCGCCGCAACCAAACATAAAAAACCAGCACGAAATCTGCGGTTTTCACAAATGTGCAGGAGTTTCCGTGACCAGATATTAGTTCGGTTCTCATAAAAAATCCACGAGACTGAAGTCACGACTGCTGAACCACGTATAAGGGGGGGTTACTGTACGTACTTATTTATTTATTTATTTTTTAAATAAGCTGCATTCATTTTCCATTCATTTTCCTAAAAATAAAGCTTATTTATTGAAGCCTTTATTTATTGCTTCACTTTTTCCCCTGACTTGCCTAATCATTAATATGTTTTTAAAACATTTTTAGCACAGCCTGTATTGCCTGTTATTTGTTTTGACTTTAGGAAGTAAAATATTGACTCGTGTAATGTGTCTGAAATGTATTAATTAACTCAGCTTTGTCTTTGGGATTCAGTCTGCGTCACATTCTATAGTGAAGTAGTCAGTAGTGCCTCTTTAATGCATTGTCATGATGACAGTGTCTCTTAAATCCCCTGGCCCTACAGATTATTGTCCTGCCTCTTATCACATGCTGTACTTGTGTTTAATTAGTAAGCTTATGAGAGTTTTCTGTTGCGAAAATTTATATAATTTCTTCTGAAAACCCTATAAAAGTATAACAAGCAGTTCAAAGATGACGAGCTGTTCAAAGATGACTCAATTACCAGTGAACTGAGACAGCACTGACTGACTGTATCCAAAAGAACATTGCATCCATGTTCACATCTAACTTGGAGATTGTGTGTATGTCGGGTGGTGGTGGGTAATTGCTATCCTTGAATCTGTCCTTGTTCAAGTACGTAATTTTTTTTATAATGACAGGTTGAGAGTACATACTGTGGTTGAGATGCACATCTGTGCCATGTGTCGTGTAAGGTCTCAAGCCCAAGGGTTCTCAAAATGGTTCTCAGGAACCCAAACTGGTCCACATTTTTTGCTTGATCCCAAATTGCAACACACAGGGAAAGAGCAAAAATATGGACCAGCTGGTCGTGTTTGAAAAACATAGAGCGTGTTGGAAAACACAAATGTGCAAACAACTCACTAGTGGTGAGTTTAATGTCCTGAAGTATCATATATGATCGTAGTGTTTGTGCTATATAAACTGATTCTGTTGTACCGTAGTCCTGTGTGAGTCTGTCATCAGCATAGTTTGTGTAAAGGATTAGAACTGTAGATGTTGGAGCTTAGTGTGCTTTTAATGGAAGGCTTTACCCTTTTATTATCTGCTCTGGCATTCTCCTGAGACCACAATACTTGGAAGGGCTGCCACAGTAACTAGCACCTGTCAAAGGGGATGCTAAATAATGGGTTGTATTTTCTCGCCTACAGCCAGTGCTATTGGACAGCAGTAGCATTTTACCAGACAGAATTCTCTTGATGGACACGTTCTTCCAGATCCTCATCTACCATGGAGAGGTGAGCACAGCCCTTCCACAACTGAGCGTCAGCTGAGCTTATAGGCAAAATACTGTTGTATTATTCTTAAGGAACTGAGTCACCATTACTGTACTCAGGATGTGTTGCAAGTGCTAGTAGAGAAACTGATGAATAGACTCCAATGTTTTGGCAGAAAATTATGTACAAAAAATATTTACTGCCATTGTTCTTATGTGTTGTGCAGTTCGTGATGCATTTCCTTGCACTTTTGCATTTATGGCTAGGTGCTTTAGATATTTGCATCATTGGGAAGAATTCCAAAGTTTTTTTTATCTCATCTTTCAGACGGTGGCTCAGTGGCGTAAAGCTGGCTATCAGGACATGCCCGAGTACGAGAATTTCCGCCACCTACTGCATGCTCCAGTGGATGATGCTCAGGAGATTCTGCATTCACGCTTTCCCATGCCCCGCTACATTGACACTGAGCATGGAGGCAGCCAGGTAACACATTCATTCTGCTTTTCTAAGGCATAGAGCAGTGAAAGAAATGAGCACAGCTAATGTATTTTTTACTGAAATGGTTACGATGTAAGAGCCAGTAAGTCAGGTAATCTCTTAGATGCAAACAAAGCCTAAGCTTGGACATAATAAAGCTTGTACCAGTTCAGAGAAACGGAAGCCCTCAAGGAATTTCCAGAGAATCTGTAATTTAAAGAACATCAGAGGGATCCTACTTAATCGTACCAGAGTGTAATGGCTTATTCAGTGGCCTGTGCTGTTCTGCATTAATGACCATGTTTAATCTGCCCCTGGGCTCAGACGGAAATCATGACTTTGCCTGCAGCAGGCTACTGATTTGTTTATTCTTCATCTGCATTGTCCACCAGGCTCGGTTCTTGCTGTCCAAAGTCAACCCCTCTCAGACCCATAACAACATGTATGCCTGGGGCCAGGTGAGTATATCATTGACATAATAGTGTTTTTCAGTGCACCACATGTTTGTCTTTTTATAGGTGCATTGCAAAAAGTCAATTACATTCTAAAACAAAGATTGATTTCTGAAGGGCTTGCATCCAGGCTCCTTGCCTTCTTGATCTTCTTGCAGTGCAAGTATTTACATTTTTTTATGTGTGTCTGCAGGAGTCAGGAGCGCCCATCCTAACAGATGACGTGAGTTTGCAGGTGTTCATGGATCATCTGAAGAAACTGGCTGTGTCAAGTGCTGCCTAAAAGCATGCACAGTTTTTCACCTCTCCTGCATCAACCAAGTAATGCCATACATCCATGAAAAAGCTACAGTGACTACCTGCACAGGACTAGCTTTTGACCTTTTCCCTTTTCTTTGTTCATATCAAGCCCATGTTCTTTATATTCTAGACTGTTTTTGTTCAGAGATATATATGCACAATTGTTTCTGGTAAGTAGTGGATGAATGCATATGAGACTCTCCTGGAGATTTAATATGGATTTAATATGAGAGTTGGTATCTTTTCATAACACTATGTGTAAGTTGTGCAACAGGACGGACAAAAGATAAATATCTTTCTAATAATGTTGAATTATTTAGTCAGAATCTAATGGCAGCAGAGATTACTTTGATATATTTATGTTGGTGAGTTGCAGTTGACAGAAGTGATGTAGTCTCAAATTAAACAGCATGTGAGACTGAGTATTACAGCTTACCTGCAGCTGAACTAGACTGTTTTGCAAAGGAACACAGAAGCAGTGCCACCGGTGCATATTAAATGTGAATGCTGTAGTACTGCCTCAAACCGTCAGATGAAGATTAAGTCTGTTTTTGGTTTCTAATGTAGTTTCTATATGATGCAAGATTGAAAGTCCCAGCTACAAACTTGCAGGCTTGCGGAATATGAAAGCTGCCTTATTCTGTCTGATGTTCTATTTATGCCTCATCACTAGCAGTGTTATAAAAATTATTTACCTGATGTTTCTAATAAAATGGTCTCATTGTCACATTTGTTTTTGAGCCTTTAATTAAAGCAGCATGCAGACGCACAGCAGGAACTGAACAAACAAGTGTATCAGTGTGTTCTCTGGTTCCCAATATAGCATTCAGTTGTCTATGAATTTTACTCTGTGTGATGTAACCTTGAGTGAAACATGGTTTTAAAAAATCTCCAGGAAGCAGTGTCCTGGTTTCACAGTGATCCAATAAAAGCTGTCTAGTGAGCTGCTTGTGTATTTCTCCCAGCAGGAAAAACGGTGATGCCTGTAAGCATTCTGCTGATTAGGGAGTTACTTGGCAGTGTTTCTGAGGTGCTGGTATTTGAAGTCTACAGAAGTTTCTTCAGGAATATGAAACCTTTGGTTATTCTCTGTTGGACAAATTTGGACCGTTCTTGTTGTGATACTTTCCACACAACGTTTCTTACAGAGCAGAACCCCATTAACTGTAGAAACTGCTGTTCAGCACACTTAATGTTTCAGATGAGAAGAGATACAAGACTGGTTGCATGCATCTGCCACAGAATGAATAGCAGCGCATGTCGGAGGCATCTGAAGATTTAAAGGCAAGCTATCGTGAATTCTCAAAATGGCCACATGGGAGCAGTAATTTACTTTATGTATCTTTTGATTGAATGCAAAAACGTTGCGCTACCTTTCTATTATCAAACTGTTGTTAAAATGGTCTCTAGAGTTTTGAAATAATGTTAGTGTCCGTTCTGTGGACGCGCAGGTCACACCTTGCATCTCCAGGGCTCATTATTTTAAACCTGCATTTCCCTAAATGCCACTGTGTCCTCATTACAGAGCCAGGTGCAATGGTTGTTGTCATGTGGACAGACCACAGCTTGCACCTCTTGAAGAAAAGCTGCTTTTGATGAAAATGGAAATGGCAGTGACAGCTGTAAAACTCAACTTTTCTCTCATTTTTGTCACAAGAATTAAAGCCAAGTGCTGAAATGATTTGGTACCTTGGCTATGTGATTCTCCAAACATTTGCCTAATAACACAAGTTAGGTTCTTTATTCTGTTTTTTTTTTTGGCAAGACTTGTAAAGTATGTCTTCTTCCTGCTGACAATGTGTCATTTTTGTCTGGTTAAGCATAAACACTAGGAGCAGAGTGAGGCAGAGCAGCAACAGCAGGTTGCCTTGGAGACCGGGCTGGTGGAGGGCAGATAGAAACGTGTATCCTAAGATATATGGAGCTGAGCATTCATCTCAACTGCTAGATAAAAGTGAGCAACACGCACCTGGAATAAAGTTACCGTTTCCAGTGCCACTTAAAAGAAAGCGGTAGTTATGGAGGCATAAGCGGTAGAGAAGGCCTGGATCACATCAATTAAAGCAGCTGCAGCGCAGCAGTGCACTGAACATCACATCACGTTTACAAAGCCTGCGAGCAGTAAGAGACATCTGCACTCTCAAAAATGCATGCAGTTTACTGGATCCAGTGGTGCTGTTAAAAACAAATGGTTGACCACGGGCAGTGAGCAGAAATGCCACACTGAACAGGTTTGAATCTGTGTCAGCTCAATTAAAACATTGCTGAATGTGTACAGTAAAACATCATGCACTTTTATTGAGCTATAGAAAGCTGAAGAATCCTCTTGTGCATAATTAAAAAGGCATCTTTCATATGACTCAGGAAATGTGGACAAGGTTTCCTCTTGTAATAAAATATGTATCTCCTCTTAATATATTTAATAGCAAAAATCTATTAGTTACAGAATAATTCATGAAATCATGCCATATATCCGCAGCTGCAGCTATAATAAAGTTCTACAAACTTGTGATTTTTGTAGAATGATATGTTTGGTATAGTGAATAACTATAGGTGATTGTCAGGAGTCAGGGTCAGGAGATTGTCAGGATTGTTCATCAGGAGTGACTGACCATGCCATATTTTGAAAGAATATCTTCACTAGTCTTCACTATAAGTCCTTATGACATGCATTTGTGAGCGCGTCCCATCCCTCCATCAAAGGAGATTTCTGAGGATCAATACTGTCAATGCTCATCAGGCTGGAAGGTTACAAAACAACTTCTGAAGAGTTGGAGTTGCACCAAGTCACTTTCAGGTAGACTGTGAAAATGTGGACAAAATCTGACGTTCTGGGGGATAAAAAAAACCCAGGGTGACGCTCAAGCGTCCGCAGGCTTCTCGTGCAGCGGCTGATGTCAGTGTTCATGACTCCACCATTAAACACGGGTGAAGTCTGGTGATGAAGACATGAACACTGACTCATGTTAAATATTTCCTAAATACCATCTGGATGAGCCAGAAGGCAACTAAAAGAATATTATCTGGGCTAAAAAAGAACTTGGCGCTTAAATGAGAACCGTTTTCTTTTACAAAAACTAAACTCTACATTCCAGCACAGGAGCCTCATCTTAACTGTGAAACACAGTGGTGGTGTCACAATTCAGCAGAAATTCACATACTTTGCCTGCACTGACGTTTTTCTATTGAATTCTTTGTTTGTAGATATTCTGACTGTTCTGTCTGCAGTATAAACACATGTGATTTTTGATAATGATGCAGTCTTAGAAATGTATCTAAAAACAAGGGACAACTAAGGACCACCAGGAGCACTGTTTTTTTGAATCTGGTTTATCAGACATACCATCAGTTGGCTTTAATTTTTATGTTTTAGCTTTTTTTAATCAGCTTTAAAACTTAAATCCGGGGTATTCACAACAATTAAGTTTAATCTGATCACTACATCTCTGTCTTACAACTCTATAGCCTATATTACTATCTGCCTCATTCTGAAATGTTTCCTTTTGCATGAAACAGGCCTTAATGTGTATTCTAAACTAGTATTTATGTATTTCTTGCTGCCATGTCGCATGTCAGCATTCATCTCACACCTGTAAAACTGATAGATTTTCTTTGGCTGGGATAAAAATACTCAGATGGGTTAATGCTGACCATAAATGTCTAAAATGTTACTTTTTTACTGTACAAATCTAGGATGAAGCCTAAAGACAAATTGAAAAAAGTCATTGTTATTTACACTTTACATTTCACATTATATTTATTAATAATAGTTCACCAAACACTTCCAGCTAACAGCAGTCTGAAAGACTAAGAACAGTGGAGCTTGTTGGAATTCAGAGGTGGGATTGTGACTACATGTCCACCATTGGTCAAACGAAATGTTGTTTGATAGTAATCAACTTTGTTACACACTTTTACTTTGTTTTGCATTTTCTCTGAAGTAAACACAGCCAGCATATTGATCTGTTGTGGAAGAATGCATTTTCCAAAGAGGCTGTCGAGACATAAAGTCATACGTAAACATCTCTGTGTGGAATCAGGCGCAGTTTTGAAGTCGTCTTAATTTCGGGACTGACTTCTGGCCCTACATGAGTTACTGAGGTCTGAACTCAAAAAGAAAAGGAAGACTTTTACAAAAACTAAACTCTACATTCCAGCACAGGAGCCTCATCTTAACTGTGAAACACAGTGGTGGTGTCACAATTCAGCAGAAATTCACATACTTTGCCTGCACTGACGTTTTTCTATTGAATTCTTTGTTTGTAGATATTCTGACTGTTCTGTCTGCAGTATAAACACATGTGATTTTTGATAATGATGCAGTCTTAGAAATGTATCTAAAAACAAGGGAAAAGGAAGACTGAGCAGAAAACTCAAAAGCAGCAGAGGGCCTTGAAGTACAGGAGCAAAAAGAACACAAAGAAGAGAAACTAATGGAAAAGACTAGAAGTTTGAAGACTCAAAGTAACTGTGGAGCAAAAGAACTAGAATGTATGAGCTTTAGAACCTTCAATAATGCAGTAAACATTTTTGAACAACAAATTACAATTTAGAAACATAATTATGCCTGCTATTTTAAAAGGTCCCCCAGCAAATGCTTTTCAGCAGCTTTCAGGATCCATGTGGTCCTCCATCCAAGCTTCTCAGGTGGTGCTTCACGAAGCTGTTTGAGAAAATGCCAAAAACATCCTGCATCAAGGCCAACGGGGGCTGCTTAGACAATGTTATACAGATGAGAATGTGATTTGATATAAATGGTTTTGTATCTGCATAATTCCATGTTATGATACTTTCACTGATATGTTAAAATATGTGCGGCGGTGGAGAGGTGGAACTGCTGTCGGAACACCAGGACAAGTGTCTAACAAGGGACAGGGCACTGAACTAGAGGAGGAGCCAGGGCACTAAGTATCTCCAAGCTAGGGAAGAGGACTTTGGCATGAGAGGGAGACCTTGGCAGTTAAGCTGAAAATAAGGACAGTGTTTATTAGCAACACATGACAGGTGACATTTTTGTTTATTTTCAAGTTTTTCAGTTATGTGCAAATAAAAACTCTGCCGGTCTCTCTCTCTCTCTCTCTCTCGCTCTCTATAAAACAAAGTGACTAAAATGATGACACAAGGTTTTGTTCAGTCAGCAATTTTATATAAACCAATCAGCCATAACATTAAAACATTAAAACTGATGACAGGTGAATCACACTGATTATGTTGTTACAATGGCACCTGTCAAGAAGTGGGATAGCAAGTGAACATTCTGTTCTTGAAGTTGATGTGTTAGAAGCAGGAAAAACAACAGGTCTTGTGAGGTGTTCCTGGTGTGTACTGGTTAATACCCACCAAAAGTGGTCCATGGAAGGACAATTGGTGAACTGGCGCCAGGGCCATGGGCGCCCAAGGCTCACTGGAAAGCGAAAGCTTGTCTGGTCTGATAGAGATTTTCACTGTACAATTGCAGTATCAGTAAAAATTTGGAAATGGCATACTTTCAAAAAAGCATTAAAAAACATTGAATTTAATTATAAAAACTGTGCAGCAAACTTGTGCACAGAAACTGTGGTATGCAAACTTTGAGAAGGCCAGAGGTGTCTCAAAGGGGATTTTGCAGGTTATACCCTGTAAACACCTATATACATAGTATATTCATAGCTTTAATACCAGCTCTCTGGTTGTTTTCTTTTAATTGATTATTTACAGTTTGTGGGGACAGTATCTTGCTCAAGAGTAACCCAGAGGTGCCACTTGCAGTCCCGGGATTCAAACCCACAACCTTCTGATCGCTGTAGTATAATATACACTAAAAGTGTCAGGCACAATCTTGGGATTCAAAAACAATGTCATGCAATCCTGCTGTTTTTAAGGCCCTTTTGCAAACGTATGGACGCTATGGAATGACGCTCGCCTTTATACAGGTTTTGCAGTGTAACTAACATTTCTCTGAATTATTTGTGCTGTGAATGTACTGTTTCTGTTTTTTCTACTTGGAAAAAAAAGAGAACTGAATGGATGCCTGCCGCAGCAGAACGTAAATTATCCTCTCCCTCCAGCGTTCCAAGTAAACAGGATACATATAAAAATCTTTCATATGTAAACAGATGGTGTTTGAGTGAAGCTGCAGGTGATCTGGGAAAGAATTGTTGTGAGTGCCTGTCTTTTGTGGAGCTGCTTCCATCATCAAGGGAGAAATGGCTTCAGCAATATCCCTAGCAACAGCCCAAAATGAGCTCCAACACCAACTGTAGGAGACTTCAGAGGAAATTCAGTTCAATGGTGTTCTTCAGGCTGACAAAAATAAAGGTTGTTAAATTATCTTCCAAACCATGAATGTGATGGCAGTTTCTGTCTGCTGCTGTGACTGCACTTTTCTTCAGGATCAATAAGACGTTTCTCTATAGCTTGTTACTGGCTGTATATACAGTGGGACAACTCCAGCAAGTAAAAATGTTACTTGACAGTCTTTTATATGCTCTAGCAATTATTTTCTTTCTTTCTTTCTTTAGTTCTGCAGTGAAGATGGACAAACTCCAACATCAGCTGTAGAGAGGTCACTGATGTCCTCAAAGATATAAATTGGCTATTTTTTTAGTTGGCTAAATTGATCCAGCTCAACAAGCAACAGATAAGAATCAGATTGCGCTTTACATTTACCAGCAGGACTACACAGAAGTTTTTTTTACCTCTTTAAATTGCAGGCTTACCACCAACAAATGATTAGATATTGAACTGAGCTAACCTTCAGACTGCATGCAAAAGGAGCCAAATCTGATTTTTGGTTTGCACTATTCACATGATCTCTTGTTTATCTCATAATGAGTATCTGGTGCCCTGGGGGTTAGGGAGTTGCCTCTTTGATTGGAACATTGTGAGTTTAAATCCCAGAACTGTCAGTGGCACCACTGAGGTACCCTTAAGCAAAGTACTCCCACACACTGCTCCCTGGGTGCTGCGTCACTGGCTGCCCACCGCTTTACTTGGTGAATGGGTTAAATACAGAGAAAGAGATTCACACTTCACATTGTGTACTGTGTGGTGTTGTGTTCACATGTGACAAAAATGGCCACTTTACACTTAGCTTTAATGTTTCTGACCTAGTGAAGAGGGGTTGGAGCCGCCCTGCTCTTGACCCTGGCTGGCTTCTGCTCACTCTGTTACTCTACCCGCTCTCACACTGCTCTCATTTACACTGGCTGGTAGACTGGGCATCTTTTTGGCCATAAACCACTGATTATCTGTCTGCCTCTTTTATTTCATGCTTTATATTTTTGCCAAACATTACAGTTAACATGCGCATTCAAATTACGAAGTCTTTACCACACAGATTAACATTAGTAGTAGGCCCAATTCAAGCCGGGGCCTATCATACTTTTCAAGAGGGAGATATTTCTTTAGTTCCAAGGTGTCAACATTAGCTTCATTACACACTTTTTCCTGGCATTAATTTTATGAATGATTCCTTATTAGACATGAATGTAGCTGCACACATCAATCCTGTATTAATGCAACAGGCTATTTAAAACCACTGTTTGTTGTGACTCATTGTAACTGTTTAATAATAAATTCAATAATTTATTGAACGCTGATGTATTATTGCATTTTATCTGTTGCGTTATAAAAGCAGTACAGGTGAAATTACTGTAGGGCACCGTCACTAGTGGTTAACTGCTTCAGTAATTGTGAAATTAATATGTATGTAGCTATGTGGTTATGAGAGTGAAGTGTATATCATTAATTACATCTTTGTAGTAGCTTGTGGTCCCTTCTTAGATTATGACTACATTAAGTGCAAAATGAAAAGAATGCAGTTAATTAAAGCCTGGGGGCAGGAGTACGCTTGAGCTCATTTGAGGTATGCTGAAAGGTCTCTGCTATTGCTTACATCAATCCCTAGCACTATTAGTGCTGCTGAGAGACCACTTGGGTCAGTAGTATTTGTACTGATACATTTTCCATAAGCTGCTGTGGTGATAAACTGCAGTTAAGGTTTCCATGGCAACTCAGCATCTCAGGTTATTTTCTACCCCGTAATGCCTTGAGAGGGTCAGATCCTCAGGTCTAACATAATGAGAAAGTTTATATTTCTTTGATGTCGTTATGGGCACAGGCAAGGCATCAACCTAATTGTTATGTTTATAGTACTATGTGTTTTGTGGGTGGACCTCCAGCTGAGGGACCTAAAAAATGCTGCATGAAAAATATTCTTCTGTTCCTGCACTTCTGTCTGTAAAAAATAAAGCACACTACTGTATAAGCAATGCTTGACCTGATTGAATGTGCTATGTTTAGTAAAGCACTAGAATACCTGCATGGTGGTTTGATAAATCAAAAGAATAAGAATACGCTTCCACAGTCTAGTAACTAAAGAATACCAGCATATGTGTGCTGAGGGTTTTGGGTTAATAAGCCAGCCTTAGAATGCATGCAGCCTCCTTATCCAAGGATGACATGGCTTTATGATGAAACGCATTAGCAGTTATTTCTGCATCAAAGTACTCATGATAGTAAGCATACTGGCATTATTTATGGTGGATCAGGGGAGGAGTGGTGGTCTCCCGTAATGCTGAACTGGTGACATCTCTTTCTGCTCTGCAATTGACCGCTGAGCACGCCCTGCTGAAAAGTCATTTGAAGTAGTTGTGAAACTCTTCTAGTACTGGACCGAACAGCTCCTTTTTCAGTGCGGCTGAGTGGCGGACCACGGAAATGTGAGAAATCTGTCCTTCATTAATGAAATGACTCATACTTATTCACCAGAGCACAGAAGAAGTGCAGTCACAAAGATAGAATACATTTGCTACGTATAGAAGCTGAGACTCCATAATGCGCAAATGATGAATAAACAAGAAGATTTCAGGTCATGTACTGTTTGTCTTATTTATTTACGCCTACCTATTGGTTTATTTTTGGAACCAGGTTATCCAGATTGTGTCTAAAACCCACAAGAATGAGAAGAAACCACAGGCAAATTTGCATTTCATGCAACTTATTAGTAACATAAGCTGAAATTAGGTTCATCATGCAAGCAAAAACCAAAAAAACGACCAGAAAGTGTTGAGACCAGCAAGCAGTTTGTGACTTGGATCATTGGCAAATGACAGAAATCAGTCATGTGACTAAATGACACCTGCCAAAAAAGGATGTGGGAGCAGGTCTTTTGTTTTCACATCTTCTTTTGCGTTGGCATATCATGGTACACTGCATACATTAGGCTCTCAGAGAGAGGATCAAAGCACTGCTGTGTCTGAATCTCATCACATCTCTTTCAGCACAGCTCCACCCTCCACTCTGAAGTGTGAAATCACCAGTTTCTGCTCCTCGAGAGTTTCTTCCTTTATCATAAACACAGTCCCTGGCATAAAGATGAAGACCATTTTATTCTTTTTTCAGCAGACTAAGGGTTTTAAAAATATGTTGTCATTGTCCTATTTTAAAACAGCAGCTATATTTTGGGAATATTTCTTCATGAATGGACTGGTATAAATGACTGTAGTGTCTTGGAATAAATTAACATAAATTGGAACATACATTAACATACATTAAAATTAATCATGTTCCTTTATCCTGTAAAGCGCCATATATTTGGAGGAGTGCTGAAATGTACTGAAATGTCTTAAGACAGGCTCGTGGTAAGAGAGAGGACAGAGGGAAGCCCGAGGGACTGGTGAGGCGAAATGAACAGAGCTGCAGGCTAATAGCAAAGTGATAACTGTTTACACACTGTGTGGTTTTTCAGAGCTGAGAGCTCGTCCTCTGCTCACACAGCAGCAGCTTATATCTCCCCTCTCCAATCACCTGCTGAGGGGACAAAAACAACAACATAAATACTTTTACTGAAACATAAAAACAGGTGACAGTCAGCCTCTAATTACCCACTTAGTGCCCACTAGCCTAGCCCCCCTGCCTGCTGCCAGACTTGCTGCACAGTGAATCAGCTGCTGTGGATTCATTTGTGAGGATACATTCATCTCTGCAAATTTCCACAATATCATATAAATTCAATTCCACATTCTAAAGAGATTTATGAAGAAGCTGAGACATACCGAAGAGTATAAAAAGCACTTCAAAGCCACTGAACAATCTTCAGGATTTAGTGGTGTCAGTGGAGTCTCTTTAATAGACATTGAAATAATATAAACGTACCACTACCTGCATCACTGCTGTCCATTTAAATTTAGCTCTAGTGGTAAACAAAGAAATTTTAAAGGGATACATCAGAGAGACTGTGTGTGTGTGTGTGTGTGTGTGTGTGTGTGTGTGTGTGTGTGTGTGTGTGTATGTGTGTGTGTGTGTGTGTGTGTGTGTTACACAAGTCAAGTCAACAACCTAACCAACAATGAGATATGAAGAAAGGGATTGAAATGTTCTGTTTAGATTGTAAGAGATATATTTGTTTCATAACTTATATGAAACAGTGCAGTTATACTCCCTAAGTAAAGGCAATTCAAATGCACTTGTCTATCCCATTGACTGCACTTGTACCCTGAAAGGTACAGAAAGGACAGTGTAAGGCTGTACTAAAGCTGTACTAAAGTTTGGAGAAATCCAAAGCTTGAAAAACTTCAGGGTTGTATTACCACTGCTATTAATAGGGTTATGAAACAACTAGAGTTCACTCCTTTTTTAATTAGTACCGTTTACACTTTCATCATTACCTTCTCTTTCCTAGGACAAAGTTTTCACACCTCACCACTTTATCACCTCTCTGCTCCTCAGTCTTATCTCTCAAGCCAACCTCTGTTCATTTAGAGGGGAGGGGTGCTGGACTTTTATACTACAACTACATGTTGAATACATATAATTTGAAGCAGACGTAATAATAATTAATTATTATTATTATAAGTACATTACAAAACACACCTCCAAAAACACATCTCCAAATACAAAAGGTGTGCATTTGACCCGAATAGTGTATACAAGGCAATCAGCTGCAAACCAATGACAGGTGAGGTGAAAAACATTGATTTTTTACAGTTGCAGCTGTCATGGTGTGGGATATATTAGGCAGCAGCTGAACAGTCAGTTTTTGAAGCTAATGTGTTGTAAGCAGGAAAAATGAGAAAAGTGAGAAAGGCCAAATTTTGATGGCTAGATGAGTGGGTCATCTCCAAAACAGCAGGTTTTGATAGGTGTTCCCAGAGTATAGTAGTTGGTCCAAGGAAAGACAACCGGGTCCCACAAAAAACACAAATTCCTGAAAACGTGCTATGATAGAAAGGTGTCGGATGTGGGATATGGGGCTGCATAGTGACAGAACAGTCAAAGTGCCCATGCTGAGCCTTGTTCACTGCTGAAAGTGTCCTGCTACTCTACAAAACATTTCAAGAATGGGTTGAGGTACATGGCAGAGTTTAAGGTGTTGACTTGGTCTCCAGAATCCCCAGATCTTAATCCAATCAAACACTTCCTTTTTTGAAAATCTGCATGGATAATGCTTATTACAGACTGCTGCGGATCACTTCTTATTTTTTATTAAAGCAATTCATCATTTTTAGACAGAGAAACAGCCTCAGGATAACTGCGGTTGTCATGAGACTGCACTCAGTCAATACCATCCACCAGACACAATATCCTCTGCATAGAATATCAACAAATATCTGTCTCATGCTTTTTCCTGTGTGTATGTGTGAGTTTATATGTGTGTGTTAATTATTAATTGAGTTATGATGGGAGCTCTCGGCTGAAACTTGGTTTCATCTTGTTTATCTGTGTCTCTATCTGGGGCTCTGATAGCTGGGAACAGGCGAAGCAGTAAATCTCTCAGGCAAACGGTAGAGCTCCAGGAGGGGGAACTAATTGGAAGAGAGGGCCATGGTGACTTTATACCAGCATCCAAAAAGATAAGACACTGCCCTCAATTTGTGGATGTATCTCCTTGTCCTGACACCTCGCTCACACATACACACACACACACGCCTGTGCCCGGCCTGCCTGCACTGTCACTGTGAATCCTGCTCATTGGTTACGGAGCTGTCACTAGGCCAGGAAAAAGAGATTAATCAGGAATCACTTTCCCTCACTGAGGCTTTTTTAAATCAATAGAGAGTAGCTGAAACTCAAAAGGTCAAATGCAGTCAGGAATGCAAGTTTTCACCTTTCTTAGTGCTTGTATTTTTCATCATATGCATGATTCTCCATACAAATTATGCAATCATTGATCTTGAAATTTATCTGCTAATCTTTGGTTTCTCTGGTTTATTTGCATATTTCCACACCTTTGATGTATGCATATCTTTCTGTACATAAAAACCCAATACATAAACATATTTACATTCATTCCACATATTTTATTCATATTTTAGTCAAATTTGTTTACAAACAAGTGTTTATGTGAACACACTTTCTCCTTCACAAACTAATTCCTCCAAAGATCAGGTCTATCTCTAATTGGCTACATCTGTTCCCACTAACTGGTGTTGTTTTTAGGGTTGAAGTTAATCTGGGCAGGAAGTTTCTTGACTCTATTACAAGATCAGCATCAAAAAATTGGAACGGGAAAACCTTTTAATTTATAACGTTACAGTTTTGGGACAAGTTACATGCAGCCTGGCTGTGTGTAATCTGCCGGAGATGAAACATTTACTGAGCCACAACTTCTGAAGCCTTCTCTCCACAGGTTATCCTGGGCTCAGGCAGAGTTAATGATGTGTAAACCAGCAATGCTTGTGTCCATGAACCTTTCCCCACTGCTCACCCACTGTCTGGCAGTGGTGGGTCTTCTTAATTACCAAACCTGGAACCCATACTGCTTCTCTCTGTAGACATCACATCATCATTTTATCATTATATATGTTTTTTGTGTTAGGGACAAAATAAAGCTAACCTTATTCTTAAAAGGACTCCATAGATGCAGGTTAGAGGCTCCCCAGGCATTATATTTGCTTTTATTTCATGCTTAACCTGACAAGGACATTCATGTTGAAACCCTCATATGAGCCAATTAGAGTGATGTTCATAACCAGTAAATATTAGTACCAGGGAACACTGTTCCTCTAATATGTCAACAATGCTGAAATTCTAACTACAGACATTTCAGACAACCTATAGGTCTTCATACCGGTTTAACATGACATCCATATTGTGAGACTGAGTACTTAGATCACAGTTTGTACCCAATCAGAAAAAACAGAACAGGTTTTATTTCTATTCTTGTGGGGAAGATAAAATTTCACCTTTGAAAAGAAGTGCTATATATGCACACCCATTGCTAACAGGTGTATACCATCAAACATAACTATGCAGTCTCCTCAGGCAAATACTGGCAGTAAACTGGGTTGTAATGAAGATTTCAGTGACTTTAAACATGGTACGGTCATGGTATGCCTACCTTTGGCACCATTTATGGCCTGTATGATCTGCACGAGTAAAATGTATGTGCTAGTATTGTTAAATGGAAGCATCTAAGAGCAATGACAGCTCAACCATGAAACTGTAAAACTCCCAAACTTACAGGGAAGGTCTGCCAAGTGCTGAAGGCTGTAGTCACTATCTTTTGTTGCATCATTTACTACAGAGCTCTGAACAAAACATCAGCACAGGAACTGTGCCTGAGGAGCTTCATGAAAAGCATTTTCACAGCTGAGCGGCCAGATTACTGAGTGGAACGCCAAACATCAGCTGGAGGGATGTAATGCACAACACCACTGGACTCTAGAGCGCATGAATCAGGTTCTCCGGAGAGATGACTCATGGTTCACTGGCAGTCGGATGTATGAATCTGGATTTGGCAGATACCGGGAAAATGCTACCTAACGGAATGCAAAGTGGTAACAGTACAGTTTGGTAGAGGAAGGATCATGGGCTCGGGTTCTTTTCAGGGTTTTGGTATTGGCCCTTAAGTTCTAGTGAACATTATAGCATACTGAAATAATTACACGCTTCCAACTTCGTTGCAACAAAGCCAGGTCAATAAAGACATTTATGGGTTGATGAGTTTGGTGTGAAGGTTTTCCAGTGACCTGTACAGAGCCCTCACCTCAACTCGACTGAACACATGCAGGATGAATATGTGCTGGAATGCTGATTGTTAGCCAGACTTTCCAACTTCAATGGCTGCCCTCATAAATGCTCTTTTGACTGAACTGGCACAAATTCCTACAGACACACTGGAAGCTGTTATAGCTGCAAAGGAAGTGAGGTCAACTCTATATTAACGCCCATGTCCAATAAGCTCAACTAGGTGTGCTTAATCACTGACAGAGCAATACCTTGAATCTCCATTTTTGTGGTATTTCTTTTCTTTACAAAATTTAAAATGCCAGACACTTTTTACATTGTGTCAAAATAATATCTTTTTAATGTACAATAGAAACTAGAATAGAATAGGTTTTCATTTTGGAGATTCAAGGTTTTGTTCTTGTAATGGCAATTTTAATTGTAATGGCAATGTTTATCATATATTACCTGCCTGGTGTTAGTATGTGTGGTAGAATATATTTCCTGCTGTAATTTTGCTGCAGGCCCCTAATTTTACATGGATTAAGATACATCATAGGAGTCCGTTTATCAAATAGCACAGTTAAACGGAAGCGTATTCCTAAGTAAAACATATGGTTTATTACACGTGATTTATTTTCCTGGAAATATATGTCTAGCCCTGAGCTAAATTGTATTGATCAAGATGATTATCAACAGGAAATTGCTTGTATTTTGTTCATTCTGGAAAGCTGTTTTATTCACAGTGTAAATAAACTATTGAAATGTTGGTTTCTCAAGCAGGGATTATTAGAGAGTCTCCATTCGGAATGCTATGGAGTCTGGGTCTGAATTCATTGTTGTTCCTGTACAGTTATACACTTATTACATAGTCAAGGGCTGTATTCTCATTATATCTTTAAAAATCTCATCTGTTCTGTTTCATTTCAAGAAATTCAAGTGTGGCAAAAGGGCTCAACTTTAAAAGTAACGAGATGCGAAATATTACTCAGAAATAACTGTGCTAGCTGATTCTGCCTGATCTTTCTGCTTGGTGGGAGGCTGTGACTGCACTCAAAGTGTTTTATGGATGTCTTCTGTACAGGATACCATCTGGTTCCCATTAGCATTTTAAAAAAAAAGTTTTTTCTTTATTTGGGAGCCAGGGCAAGACATGGCAGTGAGGTGGATCAAATTCGAAGAGCAATGATAAACAAACAGAAACATCATTAGCAGTCTTCTTGGGCATTTGTGCAGGGTCTATGACCCGGCAGAGCAGGGAACTGAGGAAACTATAAAACCGTGCAGTTGTGTTGGCTTTTCCTCGAGCAATGAGTTAATCACCATAGCATGATCCATATTCCATGGCCGTACTGGTGCTACAGCAATTAGTTGTGATGAGGTTTTTCTTTCCTCTTGGCAGTCTGCCATCTGGGGAAGGGTGTCTTATCCCAGACTCTGTGCTGTAGTTCCTGCTACATATTACACTGCTCCATTCAGAAAAGGAATTCTCAATATGGCGAGCCAGAGATGGGTTTGCATGAACTGCTAGGTTGTATTTTGTGTTCTCCCAGGCCTGTCCGTGAGAACTGGCTCTGAAGGAAATGAAATCAGAATCAGCCCGCCTGGTTTCACAGATGGGGTGGAGAACTGCCAGTCAAACAGAGTACTGTCATTTCTTTTTGTACTGTCATGTTTCTGCCTACAGAAACATGAGTTACTGGTAGGGTATGACTTTTTGATGCTTTGTGGAATTCTTTCTCTCTCTCTCTCCTTCTTTCTCTGTCAGTTTCTTTCAAGATCTGCCTTATTTACATTTGTAATGTCAATGCATTACAATGATCATATATAAATATACTAAAATAATAAACATATAACATTGGTTTGAAACAATACATTGGTAATAATAAAGGAAATGTTAAATATTAAATTTACATATGTAATAAAACCATACATATTGTTGCTGTTGGAATCAAATCCTGTTATCTCCATTATTTTGGGGGTATTTTTACTTTGAATTCATAGACTTTATAAGCTTTTTATGGTTCGCAAATTTTTATAATGAATGGATTTACAGAAATGATAGGAGAAACAGAAGTTCCTTGGGAAAAAAAGTCTTATGCATTAACTTCCATTATGAGTTAGGAAGGTTTTTCTCTCTTCTGTGAACTTGCCATCTGGGAGATTTGTTCCAGCAGTGATATATGACATATATGCAACAATGAAGAAAATAAGCAGATGATTGTCTATTGCATTTGTCTGTGCCCTGGTGTTGAGGCGCATTCACACACTATCCTGTAACGTCTGACACTTAAATGCAATGCATCAACCCCTCTCTTTCTCTCTCTCTCTCTCCGTACTAAGTCTTTTTACAAGAGTTCACATTACATGTGTAACACTGGATCTAAGTTTAACCGAGTATGATGTGTAATTTCAGGGCATTCTATGATTGATTAGTGGCAAAATAGGGCAGTTAATTCTTGTTCTTCTACAACCTTGACCCATTTGGTTTAGATTCTGATTGTCTGAAAAGTCTAAGGCAGTACATTTTCATCATTGCTTATAATTCTAACCATGACTCATACTGTTGCATGCAGAGTCGTCACATCTTTATATAAGAGCTGCAGCTGCATTAAAGGAGAAATTCCAGATTAAGCCCATTTGACGTCAGTTCTAAGGATTTTAAAAACAGTCGCTGTCTCAATGCAAGACCCTCTTCATACAAGGCCAATCATTTATTTTGTATCCCATGAAACAGCTGTGTACAATATGAACAATACTGACTATGTCAGAGCAAAGTTTGATTGAAAAAAAGATGATTGAAAAAGCTTATAAAAATTCACTTCATGGGTTTTTTATATTATATTCCTCCAGGATCAATAATGCTGTCTGATTCTGAATAAAAGTATGCCTTAATATTTGTGAATTTTGGCTAAGAATAAAAAAATTTACCAAACTTTGAATAGTGAAATGTAAATGAAGAGTATTTTCACACATTCAGAGTCCAAGTCTACCAACACTGGAATGATGCCAGACCAATTCATTAAAAAAGGAAAACATGTGTTGACTTACCCTGATCAGGAATAGCAAGAAAACAGTGACTTAAATTAAATTGTCAATTTTTCGTCATGAACCAGACTGGATGAGAACCCAAGACTATTTTGTCTGCAGCCACAATGAGGAGGATGGTTAGAGAATAAAGACTTAAAATAGCATATATTGGTGTCACCATGTCTCCAATGCCACCATAAGATGTAACTCCATTACAGTTTTTTACGATTGTTTACACTCTAAAATAAAATTTCCACACAATTTGCAAAATTCTACTTCAAGGAGCAAAATATTTGCACAACATTACACACAATGTCTGCTTCACTCTTTTTGCAAAACATCACACAAAGTGATTTGTAAAACTCTACACACATTTCGACACCTTAGACACAGATAAGGATTGTGAGGTTACTTCCTTGTCATTACAAAGCCCCGGATTGCCAATGACCACACTAATGAACAAATTGGATAATCACATCCACAAGGTGTGGAAGCACACATGTGCTAATTTGAAAACGCAGCACTCAGGTGTGCTATAAAAGGCAGCAGGTGAGTTCACCTGTATTCATCAAAAATGGAAGGAGCTAGAAGAAGAGTGAGAATGAGAGGGGGAGCTCAAAGAGGAGAAGAAGGAGGTAGAGGAAGAGGA
>JBBPCY010000001.1:32798087-32813881 GCA_037974405.1 Brachyalestes nurse | reverse complement strand
AAGTGTGTCATTTTGCAAACAATCTAGGAATTCTGCAAATTGAGTGTGGTGTTTGGATAATTGTGATTATATTTTGAAAAAAAGAACCCGCTTTTCAAAATTGTGTGTAAACAATTGAAAAAAACTGTAATACAAACGGTATGCCAGAATGGTGTCCCAAAAAGAAATCCTTTTTATCTTTTCATCAGAAGCAAACAAGAGCTTGAAGTTTAACTGCAACAGGGTGCTGTGGCAAGACAAAACCAAAAACTGAGCCATTTGACACTCAAGGTTTGGCATAGAAATAAAGATGGCTTCACCTTAAACCAAGGTTGTGATGCTCAGGGGCTCTTTATTCTCCCTGGCCCAGGCTGTATTTTTCACATACATAGCATTATGAATTCCAGGACGCATCAAGAGATTTTAAATTAATATCTGGCTGCCTCTGCCAAAAAGATAAAACTTATTTGTGATTGGATCTTCCAGCCAGACAATGCGCATCCAATGCATTTACCAAACTCCACTTGAAAGTGGTAAAATGAGCATGAAATCAAGCTTTTGCTATGGCTATCTCAGTCCCCTGATCTCTATCCACTTGTGAACCTGTGGGTTGTGGAAAATTCCTTCTTCTGTGTTTTCAAGTCTCGACATTATGAGAGGAGACATAGCACTGTTCTACTAGTCATGATAGTGCTGGCTGGATGTTATGTCCTGAGATAAAGCCTACGTTGCACAACCAATGGTTCTTTCCCCTGTGGATGCTATGAAAAATTTGATGTATAGAAATACATGCCTGTTATAAAATGAAACATTATGCTTGTATGCAGGTATTGTGCGCTAATAAGTCTTCTCCACCTCTTGCAGTCTGTTGCCATAGTGAAACCATTCTTCTCCACCAGCCAAAATACACACTAAACAGAAACCACTTTCACCACATGCTCTCGCTGTCTCTATGGCGATGGCCGTTATGAGGGACCTTTGGTACTTTGAGTTATGTGCGTAAAGAATGGCACTGTTTGATGTCCAAATCAGTGAACACGGAGCACTGAGTGTGCACAAAGGCGAGCCCCGTATCTTCTGTCAACACAAAGCCTATTCAAACACCAAAGCATAAATTCTTGATTTAACATACTGACACCCTTAGCCCTAACACAGGTGAAAAAGCAAACATTGCCTTAGTGAGTGTGCTCTGGCAGCGCACTCGCTGGGAGATTTACCGTAACCTATTTGTATTATTCACTCAGCATTACCTGCACAGGAGATACTCTGCATGGCATCTAGATAAATCAGAGTAGCCTGGCATAACTGGCATAACTGTTCCTGAGAACAGTACTCCAGACTGAAATTCTAACAGGTGACTCCTCCTTCAGCAAAATAGTGGTAATGTCTACTGAAACAGAAAAAAGGATGTGGCCAAATTAAAATAACGGCCAGCCAAGTGACAACATTTTAAGTTGCACATGTCACAAAGCCTGTTTGGCATACAGCCGCAGCTAGAAATCACTGTAACAGGCTGGACAGGTTTCAAATACTACAGCCGTAAGAAAAAAGTACAAAATGCACTTTTGTATATTGACCTCATGATTTGCATGATCATTCTTAGGTCAAGATTTTTATGACAGGGAATAATTTCTCTGTGAAAAAAAGCTAAAGGTTCAGCTAGACTTGCTAGGAGAATCCAGTTATGAGTTCTGTTGTCAAAACTTGTCTGGTTGATTCTCACTCTGAAGGCGTTTTGAAGTAAATGAAGTGTCTTTCTAGCTCTGTCTAGCCATCACTGAACTTCTCTCTCAACCCTGGGTCTAATGCTACACTGCTGTGTGCAGTGAAGAAGAGACAGCCTGATGTTGAACTGTTTTCAACATTAAAGGCATGGTGTGAGAGTGAGGGGGTGTTTTAACACACAGTAAATCAGTCAGATACTTCACAGCTGTGGCATATTTCATAAATAAAGTAACATAGAAGTGTGTGCAATGGTACGTAAGTTCCTATGGCTGAGGTTGATCAACAGTTTCACATTAAAACTAATAAATTAGTTAATAAAGAAACTAGTTACACAAACTGTTGAGATGCTATATCATATTTGTGAATATTTGTTGGGAGGCAGATGGGTAGCTAAACATGTTTGCTAAAATACAATTATATTAATTTGAATGCAAAAATGTTTTGCATGCCGAATAAGCATACCTAATGTAATATAACCTTAAAAGTGAATATTAGTACAACACACTTGTCATATGATTAGGTGGTATGGGTAGTGTGCTTCCCCCATTACACCACTGCCAATCACAAATGTAACTCCAGGACTGTTTTCACCTAGTTTGTTTGGGTTTATTGAATATATCTTTTTTACAGTTAGTTTAAGTAGTTTCACACCACAGTGGCTGAAGTGCACTGAATTGCAAAAATAGATCTTTGATGATTGATTAGAAATTGATGGGGATCCAAGCTCTCTGTTGTACAAAAAAGGCAAATGTTCACCTTTCATTAGCCTGTCACTGTGCAACATCTATATTTTTATTTTTCACATTTATTCTTCATTCAAACTTATCATCCTATGTTTGCTTTGTATTAAATTAGTGTCAATTTGAATGTAACCAATTTCGATGCTGATAACTGGCCAAAATCTTCTGCGATTCATGTGCCAAAATCAATATTGTTTCTATTATTTTGTTGCTTATCTGCCATTATCAGCAGGTCAACTGCTAGAACAATCTGAGTGTCTATTAGGAGTGAAATATCCAAATAGCAGATTATGCAGGCAGTACAACACGGGCATGCTGCTAGGAGAGAAGAGCATACTCTGATGTTGGAGTCCCATATTTGGTGTGAACAATGACAAAAATGCATTCCGATCAACAGTGTACTGAGGTGAAGTTCAACAGCGTTTCACTGGTTTAGTGTGTACCTGAATAGTTTAGAATGAGTAGTGATTACCCCTATCAAAATAGACTAAAATAAACAATGAAGGTTTGAAAGCACCCTATGTTGGCATGACTGTCACTTTTACCAAGTTATCCCATCCACTGCTATGGGCCTTGTCTAGGGTCATGGCAGAAAATGTGAGGTGTGTCATTCTTACCATGTCAAGCACTGTTACACTAATGCTTACTGTAGTGTAAATCAAAGTGCTTTGAGTGAGCTGAGCACTGTAATCCAACAAAGACATTCATTTGTGAGTGCATGGAGCTTATCCTGGCAGCATCCTTGTAGTGTTGTCTTCTGTCTTCAAATGGGTTTATGTGCACGACTGCAGGAAGCAACTAGTGATCCCTGAAGGTCAGGTGTGAGAGTGAAATGCTTAGACTGTTGATGAGTGTTACTGTTGCAGTGCAGCAGCGCAGCCGCTCATAAATAGACAATGTGGACCCACTGATGAAATGTCAACCATAATCATGACACTCTATCAGTATTCACCTCTCACTCCCTAATGACCCACAGGTGCAGGGTCACTGTAGCAGAGAGAGAGAGAGAGAGAGAGAGAGAGAGAGAGAGAGAGAAATGGTGAGAGCGAAGATAGTAAAGGGGTAATAGAGAGGAGGAGAGATGAAAGGACAGAGTGGTGGACAAAAAGAAATACAGAGAGAGGGAGAGAAGAGGGGGATGGAGTGAGTGATTGAAGGCAGAGGAAAAGAGGGATTGACAGGGAGAGAAATAGAAAAAGAGGAGGAGGGGGAGGGAAGGAGAGAGAGAGAGAAGAAAGATGTGGAGAGAGGAAAGAGAAAATGAGAGAGAAGAGAGAGAGTGAGAGAGAGAGAGAGAGAAATATTTTATTCTAAGTATGGCACCTACAAGCAGATGTCCTTCATGGTTAATAAAGATTAAAGACAATTTATCTACTAATTCTTACAGTATCACTAAAATCCATATGGATAACCTTGTGTTGTGTATTGGCCTTTGAAGTGTGTTTATTCCCTTTGCGTTCGTAATTATCTCTCATGTGGGCTGTTGATTGGGCAGTTGAAATTTCACACATGTCAGATTTGATTTTGATCAAGGGCGAGCTGTTAAAGTTATTGACGGTGTGTATACTGAGTTGATATTATAAAAATGAACCAGAGCTGCATATGCTTCAACACTACCTGCTTGTGAGTGTGTGTATGTGTGTGTGTTAACAGAAAGAGGAAGAGTTCATCCATTGCTCAGCATGCTGAGGTAAGTGTAAGCGCTCCATATGATCAGTTTGAGGTCAGTATCCACTGGACATAACTCATAGAATCTGGAAACAGCTTTTTTCTTCAATGTGTGGAAACGGAACTTTGCCATGACTTTGCCAAGAGCCCTGAAAGAGTTATTACGCTTTATTTTATTACTGCTCTCCCTTGCGGTCACTTTCAATCTCTATGCAATCTGCATTAAGACATCAAGCTCTTCCAGCAGCTGCTGCGAGCCAGTTCATCTGCTAATTAAGCTATTTCATTTGAATAAGTGTCTACTCAGTTAAAGAGGTAGAGCGTAAAGTCAGCGGCAGACGTGAAGTTGGAGGAACACCTTTGGCATTTCGCTTGCAGGGCTTTGTGAATGGCCTTCAAAGCACAGGCGTTTTATTAGCCCCTTTTGGAAATGCAAACTGGCCAGCAGTGCAAAGCCATAACTGTCAATCACAGCTGAACCATACTCCAAATATAGTATCAGGTTAATGGACTAATGACTGCACAACCACCATACACACTGCTCCCTTAATAACACCATTTGATGGAGAATAACACACAGACATTAAAACATCGCACCTGCACTGTGGTGCAATGCGCTCCATTTTAACATGCATAAATTCAGAGAAAACTTCTTTTGACATTTCGCTCTCATTCCATATCTGAATTCACCATAAAGAGCCAAGTTATCTCAAGGTAGCACTATCTCTCTGAATGTATTTGGGAATGAATGCCGGTGACTGAAGTGCATGCATATGCCCTATAGCTCAGCACAACAAGGCACTTAGTGTATTTGTGGATGTGCACAATACTGTAATGCTGTAGGCTTAATCCAGGAAAAACAACATTGTGGTATGAAATTAAAGTAGCACAAATGTCCACTGATCTTACACACACACAAGCACCATGCACAAACACAAGCACCATATACAAACAAGCACCACACACGGAAGCACACACACACACACACACACACACACACACAAGCACAGCACACACACACAGACAAGCACCATGCACAAACACAAGCACCATGCACAAACACAAGCACCATGCACAAACACAAGCACCACACACACGGAAGCACATACACACACACACACAAGCACAGCGCACACACACAGACAAGCACTCCCCCACACATGGACGCACACACACAAACACTTATAAGCACACACAAACACAAGCACAAACACACACATGCACAAGCACGCACATACACAAATACAAGCACATACACATGCGCGCACACACACTGTAACAGGTTTAAGGACAAATGCTTAAACTCAGTGTTCTGATGAGTTCTCATTCAAGTAAAATCATGTTTTGTTGCTGCATGGTCAACCTCCCCTGCATCAACAAAACACCTCTCAGCCTGTTCAAACCTCATCCAGCTTTTCACAGAAATGGTGCTACAACACTTCAGATAACACCAGGGGTAGTCCTAAACGATAAGCAAATTTGACTTTAATGAAGATCTGGATGCAGTTATAACAGGTTGAGAGATGTTTTGGGGATGTATTTCGAGGAAATATTTGGGTGAATATTGACTTTAAGTTTTTCAACAGTGTTAACCTTCTAGCTCCAGTGTAAACTAAAGAACAAATACATCTGGGTCTAACACATCCTTACAGAAAAGATTTATAGCAACATTTTAAGAAGGTAAGAATTTCTGTAGTGCTGAATAATATCTAGAATAATCTATAATATTGCTGTAGTTCTATATTTTAGTAATCTATTAACGCTGTCCAGAAAAACACAATTTACCAAAAAAAAAAATCCATGTATCTACATTTATTTGCATTTTTCTGCAGAGTAACTTTGGGGAAGACGTCCATCCAAACAGGCTGCAAAAGCCCCCTTTATAATGCATCATAAATATTATTGTTAGAGTTTCGCCAGAAAGTCTATTAGCATTAACTTGGCTATTTTTCTGAATGCTATTGCTTTTTTAAATTGTTGTTGCTATTATTGATCTCATACCAGTGCTAATATTACTACTACTGCTTTTACTACTATTACTAATAATAATGATAATGAGGAATACAATTAGGTGAATATACATATTATTATACAATTAATTATTTACGCAATAATGAATTAATACATGAAATTGAATAAAAGTGAATTAATGGCATATTTTTAGAAAGCTAGAGAATTAGGTTAAATTAGATGCGAGCTTTACCAGGCAGGCTTCTTACCCCAGGTAGAGGGTCAAGATATCTCCTTTTATGTCCCACTTGTCTTTTTGGTGTGATGAAAACAAAATTGACTACTGTTTCAGTTTACTTCCCCTGACTGTGTATGCTGATGTTATGCATCCTAAATTAATGCACAGGTATAATTAAGCTTTACAGTAGATATTGCTCTGAAGGGAGGCACATTCCCCAACCCTAAAACACCAGCTGCTGTACATCATTTAGTAATTGTACGAATCTACCAAGATTCTTATAGGAATCTCCTAAAAAATTACTGTAATATAAAATCTATTTCATCAGACCTGCATTATCTATTGAACTGCAAAGGTGTAGCTTAAATCGGCATTCCAAATATGGCCCCCATTTGTATTCAGTCCCTGTAGCAATAAACATGACAGACATTTAGTAATTGATGATATGCAGCCCAGGCTGGAGGATGAAGAGGAAGTGATGAATAGCACATGGACAGACTGACCTAACATCAGCTTTGTTTCTGAATGGGCTGCAGCCCCATGTAATATATCATCTCACGTTTTATTATCCAGTTTCTGTCTCCTTTCCACTCCCCCTTCTGCTCCCTCACAAAGTCACATCCCTCTGCATGCATTAATATTCATGCATGAAATAACATGCTAACCACAAACAGCTGGTAAACTTGCTAGAAGCTGAAGTACTTAGTGGAATTAGATGTTTGACTTCGTGGTTGAGGAGCAGTAGGGCACAAGTAAATAATGTTAGTACACTTTGGCAGGGACACTGAATCAGCTTTACAGTAAGCGTGTTTGCAGTGAGGGATCATTTAGATCTGAGGGAACGATTTGCTGAGCTCTGTAGCCCCGGTGCCGGCTCTCAGCCGGTGAACCACCTGACAGATGACCTCCCGAGCTAATTTGGAATTATGGGCTTCATTACTGTGCTGTGGGCCACTCCTGACACTAGCTTCTCCAGAACGTGGTGGTCACCTTGACGATTGATAGGCTACAACTGTGTGTGTTTGTGTGTGTGTTTGCGTGTGTGTGTGTGTGTGTGTGTGTGTGTGTGTGTGTGTGTGTGTGAGAGAGAGAGAGAGAGAGAGAGAGAGAGAGAGAGAGAGAGAAAGAACAGCTTCTAAGATGGAATGGCTGATATTCCAATAGCAAGGAATTGACAACCACTCATAAAATAATGTGAACATCAAACATTTTCTGTGCAGCTCATTTAGAAAACTATATTATTTCAACAGGTTCCACTTTACACTCAAAAATAGATGTCAAATGTATTCTTTGGAGTAACGCAATAGTTGGTTCCCTGAAGAACATTAAGGAATGTTTGAATGGGGGGTTCTTAAAAACCTCAGGAGGAACAATTTACCCAAAGGGTTTTTTAGGGCACTGGTCCTCAGGATTCTCAAGGACACTTTACATTTTTGTTCCATCCCAACTAACACATATGGACTGAGCAAAAATGTGAGGAATCTGGGTTTCACTAAATGTTCTTTTGAGGGATGATGCAGAATAACTATGTTGTTTCCTTGAAGAACATTGCTTGATAAAGAGATTTTTGCACAAAGAATTTCGAGAACCTTCACATAAAGTAAAGGTTCATTGCTAATTTAACTGTTCTTTCTTTAAACTTTTACATCTTATTTGCAAAACATTATTTTTATGAATGGCTCTGTGGATCCCCACTCCAAAAAATAAAAAAGCAGAATCAAAATTGAAGAGACTTACTTTGTACTGCAGTCTGGGGAATATGAATTTGATATATGTTCCTGCCTTTATACCTACTATTAATTCATTTGACTATTGCTCCCTTATTTATTCTGTCACTATGACAGAGAGAGTCTACAGCAATGCTGTTTTCAACTTTTTCCAAAAGAGCATTTTCACTGAAATAGCTACTGGTACATTTCTAACCAACACTACTTCCAACAGAGCTTGGAGGAAGAGGCTCTTATCCCATAACTGGGCAGCAAATAAGAGCCATTAGCCAGGTTTAATAGGCCCCAAATCCATTAGCAAGCACATGCACAAAAGGGCTGATCAATACTCATGTAGCAGCAAGATAATGCAAGATGGTAACTGTGGGTTTGATAGGTACGCATGCTTTGATTGTGGCATTAATTTGTGTTTCCTTGGAAGCTTTTAGTGTGCTACATCACATACAGCATGACAAAGTTAATGTACAGTTGTTATTTTCTCCATTAAAACGTCCTGCCTAACTTTGTGTACGTCCAACTTGTACTGCAAAAATAGCTCTGATCTGACAAGGCATGGCCTCCACAAGACCTCTGAAGGTGCTGAGGTATCTGAAACTAAGATGTTAACAACAGATCCTTTATGTCCTGTAAATTGTGAGGTGGGGCCTTTCGTTAGTCCAGCACATCCCACAGATGCCCGATTGAGATCTTGGGAATTTGGAGACCAAGTCAACACCTTGAACTCTTTGTCATGTTCCTCAAATCATGACATGTTTAATTAGATAAGATTTTTCCTGACCCTTTTCAGAGTTAAATGCTTATGTTTAAAATAGATCATTTTATAATTTTATTCATTTTAACCTGAATGATATTCCATTTCCTTAAAGGACATGTCCTTTAAGGAATCCTTTTCAGATGAATAGACCGTTTCCTTGTTTCCTTATATGTATTATAAATATATACAATGTGTAGCACACTTATTGTTACTTACAAGTTACTTATTGTAACTTATTAATGATGCACAATCTTCTTGCCAAATGACTGGCACTGAACTGACACACACCAGCGTCACTTCCTGACAACAGCAGTGAGATAGAATTAGAATTTTGATGATCAGCATCTCATATGCTGTTATTTTGCCTATCATACTGTTGTCGGTGGATTTTTATTGTAATTAAAACGTAGACATTCCAGTCTGCGCTACTCGCCTAGCCCCTCTTGAACTGCCCTGTCTCTAAGACCTCAGTGGGGTGCTACACAGATTTGAAAGAGGACTAACCTCATAATGAACATGCAATGATGTTTCATCACTGTGTACAATGGTGATTAAAATATCCTTGCTATCAGTGTGGAAAATAAAAAATAAAATAAAAAAACTCCTTTCTCAGTCTTTCAGCCTGTTCTTCCTGGAGGGCAGCGGCTGGATTTTATGTGTGTGGAATATATTTAGATGTGTGTGAAAGCAAGGGTCTGAAGTAACTGTTTATCCTTAATAGTAAAATCCAGACGCATTTGCACATCTCAGAATGCTTTTATGTCTACAAATTGTTTTTGTGTTTATTTTCAGTTTGTGTTGGTTCAGCTCCTGAACTGCTTTGCTGTTGCTCCCAGCTCCCGAGCTTTAGCAGTTTATTTTGGATAAAAAAAAGCATCACAAAAGGAGGAGAATAACGCCTAAACTTCAGTTCCTATGCTGAAAGGCGCTGGATGTACTGAGAAGCTCCACTGCAGTTCTATAGGGAACTCAGAACTCAAGAAGTTCTTTTGACCTGATACTTTTTGACTCCTACTCAAGTAAATTTTTTATTTTTTTGCTGTGCTAGTTTCACTTCAGCTGTCATAGCAGTCAAAATTACATACAGATTACACCCGGAATAGGTTAAGGCTGCTCTAGACACCTCCGGCCTTAAAGGTGCTTTTCTGTAAAATAGAAGAGACAGAAACGAAAAAAGAGAACATGAAAAGGCCCAAGGACAAAGTGTGCTTTGATAACTCCTGAATTAAACTCGTACTTTCAAGGATTTCAGCTGAAAACTGTTAGAGGATGGTTCTATAAGAAAGTGTTGAGTTTAGTCTAAAACCACATGCATCCTGACATCGTACCTTAGGCATTAGGATCTATTAATGTTGCATTTTGTGTGATAAAGTGTCACTTTGTCATTTTCAGTGCATAACTGACATCATTTAAAGTGTCAAATGGCACAGCGGAAGATTAACATTTGTTGTCTCACGAGAAATAATAAAAACACCGTAGCAGCTTCAGTGAATGAGAGTGAGATTTACAGAATGCTAAAAACTAAAAGAGCATAGGTCCGCCAGTGCATCCAAATTTTTATTACACACTTTAATAACACTTTAATAACAGTTTGTGTTATAGTCCATGAACAATAAGCCCATGTATGTAAAATCATGAGGTTTTAGTCTAGGGTTAGTCTAAGAGGTAATATCTGTTCAGTAGCTTTACATACCACACTGACCACACTTACATACCAAACTAATGTTTCTGAGTTTTTTTGTTAATATATTTTCATTGCTTTAAGATAATTACACTTAAAACAAAACATGAGGGGTTGTGAAAAAGAATAAGAAAAAAAGAACAATTAAATGACAAATAAATAATTTTTAAAAATAAAATATACAAAATAAATAAATAAATAAAATATATTAAAGGGGGTTGGGGGCATGACAAAAACACAATGTAAGTCATTGACAATCTGTCTTACGCATGACTTAGACACAAGGCTTATATATGTTGCATAATATGTTTCAACTAATTTGATTATTTCATCCTTTTCCCACTTCTATGAGAATGGATTTAATTTAGGGAATTATTGGCGGAGTGAGTGTGCCACATCCTGCCTAATCACCTTATGAGAAAAGGTCTCATGTCTGGCTATAACAGATCTTGATGCGTCCAAACAAGAACAAAAAATGATCACAACATTTCTGTTTTAGTACTTTTAGTACATATGTCAACCATCAGGTAAACCATTTTTACTTGTGTCGTATGTGTTAAAATATATCAGAAATCAGAAATCAGAAATATAGTATGTATCAGAAATCAAGTATGGTTTTAATGCCTAACAAGGCACTCAAAATGGTTTGCTTCAAAAAAGGGTAAAACAGGGTTTAGTCAGTAAAGGCAATATTGCTTTATCCTGAATGGTTCTTCACAAGGTTAAATGGTCCTTTCCCATGGCGGTTGTATATGTAACGATTAAAAAATATGTTGCAGCTTTTAAATACTTTCTAAAATCCATGAAAAAAAAAATGATACAGAATATTACCCACTGGAGGACTTTCGTCAGGAAGGTTCTTCTGTAGGAGGTCATTGTGTTATATCTTTTAAGAACTGTTAGACATTGATTTTGAATATCCTTGGTTTGTAGGCTTCTAATACACATATAGGCCCGCTCAATCCAACATACAGAGAAGCTAAATAAATTCAAATGAATTCTACAGCCAGATCCATAACCTCATGATTGTCTATTTAGTAAAATAGGACAAGACTAATCAATCCCAATAAGTGAATTTCTCTCCATGAGGAGCCCACTGAGAGGACTGCAGTATGCATGAAAACTCTTTCCTTGAGTTTCTTTTCACTTTCATAACAGGAGAATAAGCAAACATCCATCAAAGGAAAGACAACAGACAAATTACTCTCAATATTATTGTTTTTGAGTGGCATCTACAGATGAAATTTGGAATTTTTTTTCAGGAACTGTTTCCTCCCACAACTTTGAGAGGGGCTGTTAATCAATGCAAATATCATGATTCTGTGTGCTGATAATGGTTTATCACCTCTTGCAGCCCGCTGTTCACCAAGCAAACAGTGCGTCAGAGGGAAACAAGAAAGCTCTGAGCTGTAATTAAATATTCAGTGCTAATCTTTATAGGATTGATGGGTGCTATGAATAGGTCTGCTTGGAAATTGTGGAGCTTGGAAATTGTCTCATTCGCTGAGAAAGCAAAGATGGCGGTGGAGGTATCATTACTGCAAGGAGGGCAAATCTTCAGAGTCTGAAAGCATTTCCTCGTGTCCCCGGAATGAACAAATGTGACATTACTGATATGGAGGGTTGTTATCTCTTCCTCCACAAATATACATGCAGTGCCCTGAGTGCTCTTTAGCACTGTCCTACCTGGCAGCTAACTGGGGCCATTATGTATACAGCTTATATCAGATATCACAAACAAAAGATGCATCTGAATTTGTACCTTAATATGGGCTGCAGTGTTGTAAACACCTCTGTCCTTCGGGGTGGAATCTGTGCACAGAAACAACCCGAAGGAAAATGATCCCGGGAATCATGCCAAAAAGCACATAAATTGAGCAAATGACCTGCAGCATACCCCTGTACGACAACAAGAACTATGTAAACCATTTTTCGTCCATAGCTTATCTCCCCAGAGCATTGTAGGACCTCTGCAGCGATCAATTTCCAGTACACTTTTAGGACAAACTGCAAAGGGAAGCAGAGTTTAATCTCATCTGCGTAAACAACTTGAAATGAAAGTAATGGAAACCCACACCCACTGTAATGTTACTCAGTATATGCATCATGTGGGTGTGCTGACATGAGTGATCAGGCTGAGGATAAGAAAAACTCCTTTAAAATAAACACATGGCACCATGACCTGGAACCCTCTGAAACGCCCACAGTGTACAGCGCTTCATGGGAAAGTCAGCCTTGCTTTAAATAAGTGTTCCAAATTCCATAGTGCTAGTCATTATTAATACAAGTGTCCTCTAAGCAAATACATGAGCCAATATGCTTGAGAGGCCATAAACAAAATAAATACTACTGTCGAACATTTAGACTCCACTGGTCAAATTACACGTGGTGAAGTGAATATAAGCGCACGTCCTCTACAAAGAGAACCTATTTCTGTACATTTTAATGTACAATTACTGTTTATTGGCTCAATTTAACATATTGAGGATAGAAAACCATAAAATGTGGCCTGTGCAAAAATGAGTGCACATCTTATATTTTACTTTTTCCAATTAGTTAAAATCATTGCACTAAAATGGTGGCATACATTTTTTGGATAAAATCCAAACTACTTACATTTCTAACTTTCATGACTGCACAGCTGACACACAGTTTCCTAGCAGGTAATAAATCATTTAAATAAGTTACTGAGTAATAAGTCCTAATCTCTTTGAGGAGAAGGATGACAAATATAAGATGAGCTCTGGCTGGTTCCTCTGGAGTTGGACCACAAATACATGATTAGAACATTAGAGAACAGAGAGCTCAGTATTATGATAGAACAATTATTGATGGAACAAGGGACTTTGTTTCAGCCAACACATTCTAGAAGGACAGGGAAAAACTCTCCAGGACACAGCATTGTTTAAAAGAACTCACTCCTCAAAGGGTTAAAATCCCAGGAGTATAATCACATCCTAAGAGTTATTATTAACTAAATACAAGGAAACCGTGTAAACTAGTGGAGCGATTCTTCTGTTATAGGAGTGAGTTCATCACCATTGTGTTGATAAATCTTTGTTTTTGTTGAAGCTTTCACTCACTAATGCTGCACTATTCAGTTTGCACTGTTCCACAAAAGATAAAACAACAATTACACAAGTTGCAAAATCTCGAAGACTGTCGGTTTCCTCAAGGGTTGCCTTTTGTGTGCTCAGTTCATTAAATGTCACCATATTTTATTCATGTGTTGTGAGAATGTGGAGTGACAGTGTGTCCTCTAATTAGCTCTGTTACTGTTTTAATAGACTCAGGCAGCTCTTTACTAATGTGCAGCTGATGAAGTCACGGCTCCTTAGGGTCACCAAGGTCAAGATTCTAACCATAATCAAAAATAATAAGGCAATGAATAGACAGTGAAGACCTCATGCTGTATACCAGAGGCTAGACAAGAATGAACATTTCTGACTGAGAGCTGTGCATTCAAACTGCAAAAAAATAAAAAATAAAACAGCTAACTGACACATTTGCTATTAAAAAAGAGAAGACAGAAATCCTTATATCACAGTTTCTAACAGAGTACAACAGGAGAGAGCAAATTCTCTTGCTTTTGCACATTTACAGAGAAGCCTGGCAAATTAAAAAAAAAAAAACCTTTGGAAACGGATGAGTAAAGCAAAATGTGTTATGCTCTGAGTGCATAAGGTCAAAAATGTTCCTGTTCCTGTTTTTCTGTTGGTCAAATATGAGGCTTGAATAGTAGTAACAGGAGACCTCTCTATGACTGGTGCCTCAAGCATTGCACTATATTGTGGCCTAAATCACAGTAACAAGTCTTTACCACCTTAAGAACGAGCTGGTTAATGTTAAGTCAAAGTCAAAGCAAACTTCATTGTCATCTTAACCATATAAAAGAATACAGAGAGATGAAATGTGTTTACTAAGATCTATCTGACTATTGATTACTGAATGGTTGTTAATACTGTATATTTCTAATTCACTCACACTCTTTCTGTTTCTGATTCTATCACGTCACAAACCAATCTTGCACACAGCGCTGCTTATTCAAGGTCTTCCCCTGTTTCACCTCAGAGCTTCCTTGTTTGGATTTGTTTACGTCAAAAATGTTACATCCCAGTCACAAGAATGGTATAAAATCCTATTCATTTAGACATTTGTTAGATGACAAGATGTCCATGTGACTTTGTATCTTAACTTCCTTTTTTCCTGTCTGTACTTCTGTACTTCCATTTATCCTAATTTCCAAATAAAAATATTGTTCTTTAAAGCATAATTTTAAAGGAAATGACATCAAAATAAGAGAAATGATGCAGTATTTACAGAACTTGAATAAGAAAACAAATCTCTTGTTCACTCTTAAACAAAATGGCAATAATTACCTTTGACGTACTTTTTGTAGCATTGTAGGAGAATGTTGATTACAGCCAGGGGCGTAGCACCAAATTTTGGGCCCTATGCACAACCAGTGGCCATGGGCCCCCATAAGCTCGAGGTTCACAACTACCTTGGACACAATTTAATACATCAATCAACAGATGCATTTACCCAAAAAATTTGCATTTACATTACTTAACAACATTTATTGTGATCTTAAAATTATATTTAAAGGAAAACAAAATTTCACTCCTCAGGGGCCCTCCTCTGACTTGGGGCCCTGGTAATTTAGTCCCACTTTTCACCCAACTACGACACCTCTGAGTACAGCAAAGTTTTTTTTTTTACTTTTCCTCATTAAATAAGATTTGATTCAGGCGATCACTAATCAGTACCTCATTAAGCAGAATGAGGTGCTTGTGTAGGAATTTAACAGACACTGGCATGGAATGGTCATCATACTTGTAGAAATGCTGATTTAAAAATAAATTGCAGTGGTCTCTTATTTTTTTTCCGGAGCTGTACATTTTTCTGGTGTCTGATCTTTCACAGAGAATACCACGGGTCACTCCCTCTGCCAAGAATCGAAGGTTTATCAGCAACGTTAGATTCTAGGTAAACAAAGCTGATTCTAGGTAAAGCAGCAAACTCACTGCCTTTCAATCATTTTTCAAAATAATTTATTAATCTATATCACATAAAGTGCTATTACGTCTGCCTCTATATTCAGCATAAAATCAAAGGTCTTCCACATGAAACAAAGAACTGAGAATATCTAAATGTGTGGCTGATTGTCACGGTACATGGGTCACGGTTTGGTACATTATGTTGTACGGAGAATACACGGTACGACGGAGAAGACGCGATTAAAGTAATGTGGAAGTTTTGTTGCCTTCTCGCCTCTGTGTTAGCGGCTGCTAACCAGGCGTCGTTCGCTCGGCAGGTCCAAAAATGAGAC